>OX456524.1:4422928-4780428 GCA_949748255.1 Eustalomyia histrio
GGCTGGCAATTATAATAATAAAATTGGACATTGCTGTGTTTGCTCTAATCAAATGGACATTGCTGCTTTTGAATTAATCGAATATGGATTTTGTATTGTTTGATTTGATCTGAGATAAATAACACAGTTTTGTTTTAAATCTAATATTTTTTATTATAGCCCATGTACTTAAAAAAATCAAAGGTTATACAAATCTTAAATAAAACTTAACAAAGGATTAATTCAACCTCTTTAGACTTTTCAGCAAATAACTTAAATTATTAAAAAATCAAATTTTTATTAATGGTGCTTCTGCTTGAGTTGTCTACTGTAATACGCTGCCTGATCGAAAACTTTAGGAAGAACTTGATTTTTCTGACAGTCGAAACTCAGAATTAAAACTTCAGGACTTTCGTCTTTTAAAAATTTGTAAAACTCCTTGTATTTTAATGTATGTATTCGTTTTTCAGTTATATAAGTTTGTTTTAAATTTTCATTTTCACATCTTTTTATTTTTCACACAACTCCGTGCAAGTTGAACAGACATCTACTCTTGGAACTTTGAAACCCAGATTGAAGTTTGAATTAAATATTGAACGAAAATAGCTTTTTTTCACTTTTAATTCATCTGATGTTTTTTCATTATATATTTTAAATAGTTTGCTTATACTTAAATCACTCGATATGTATAGTCTTTTAGTCTGTGCTCTACAATAGTGGGACTCAACACATTTTAAAGATTTCAAAAAACTTACTACAGCTGATTTCTTCGCCTTATATTTATAACTCTTGTGATCTCCACCACGTCTTTCAGTAGGTGGCTTTCCGTCTCTATGAAATATCTTCATAACGTACCTTAATCTACATCTTCTAATGCCAAGTATTGATAAGAAACTCTTTTGACAAACAGGTACCAAACGTTTACTACTTATTTTACGAACAAAACATTTTGTTTGGAAGGTCTTTGGAGCTCTCTCATCTTTTCTAGGTCTTCTTCTTTGGATTGGTGAAGTACAACAGTATTTGAGAATAAATGCGTCTTGATAAGACTTAGTTTTTTGCGCATAAAATGTGTTATGAAATTTCTGAATGTCCTGTTCATTTAGTGAATTGCATTCGTAAGCTTTACTATTGTGGGTACAAACTATTTTTGCCGATTGCTTTGATGAATATCTGCAAGCAAATTCAAACGCTTTTGAGGTTATGTAAAATTTTATATACAAGGTCAATTGACAACCACTTGGTGTTACTACGGCAGCTACAGCAACATTGCAAATTAAAGACAAAACAACTTTTCTCATATTTCAAACATTTTTAGCATAGTGTTGTTTGCATTTATTTTACATAACTTTGTATCTAACCACCGTCTGGTTATCAATTAGCCTTGATACATACCTTTTTATTTTTTCCAAATTCCTTTTCCATTTGTTGGTGTCTCTTGCCTTTTTTCTTGATTTATTTGGAGGAACTTCAAAACAACTCAGCTCCATAATTACGACTAATGACAAAGTTATACAATTAATAATAAAAGTAACTGTTTCATATAAAAAAAAATTTATTTTTTTCATTTCTTTTAGTTTTGTTTTGCAGAAAAGAAACAGAATAAAAAAAATATCGTGCATTTTCGCAAATAGTTTAGAGAAAAAGAGCTTAACAACTGTGTCCATTGGACATTGTCGTTTTTGCATCAATTCTTAATTTTTGAACATACTTTTTTATGGGATAAAAGTGTTTCTGGTAATGTAATATTCACTAATTGGAAGCATTCAATAAATACAACTAAGAGGTATTATTAGTTACGTTTGTGAAAAAAGTGGACTTTGCAGTCTTTGAATCTATACCCCTCATATATACTATAACTTATGCTTTAGAAGTAATGAATAGTGATTTTTTAAGGTATGCATCGGGTTTATATCCAGATCACTGCATTTGAAATATGATTCATGTGTTCTTTTGGAAGTGCCTTAGAAGAACACCAAAAAATCATAAAAGAATGTCAACTGAAGTTTAGGAAGCAATGAAAGAAGTTATAACCACAGAATGACTACAATTTTTTTTGCTGGGTTTATATGTATATCCCTAATAATACTCCCTTCCTCTTCCCTACCTTATTCTTATTATTCCTTATTATTTACTTAATATCTTTTAATTAGTTTTACGTTATATTTATTAATTATCCATTGTTCCTTTATTATTCATTATCAACTATTTCCCTTTAAATATTATTAACCGTTAAATTTTAAATTACGTTCTTACTAACTCCTATTGTTATCGTTATTTATTAAATTATCCTAAAGTAGTTTTAATCGTTATTTTATATATTATAAAAGAGCTTTACATTTGAAAAATAAAAAACAATTGTTATTTTGAACTCGTTAAGAGATCGTCAAACGGAATAAATAAAATTTTGAACTCACACACTAATGTTTTATTTTAATTTACTATATGGTACCTTTCACCAATAATAAGTTGGATTGTATTCGCTCAAACCCCTGGAAGGCGTGATTCTTGAGGTAAATAAGTTAAAACTAACATATATATTTAAAAAATCAATGTTATATAATATTGTATGAATATATATTAAGCACTATACAGTAAAAATTAATTATATTAAATAATATAAAATAAAATCAAACATTTTTTACACTGGCAGAAACAAAAATGCTCATCAAAATCATTGTAAATAATTGCTAAAATGTTTCATAATTGTAAAGGGTTCGGTTTTTGAAGTGTAACTAATTAATTTGTGTATATGTAGAGTATATGACCATGTACATTTCGATTTTTACATGGGAACCTTAAAAAACTCCCATTAAACACATTTGGAAAACCACCCCCCCCCCCCACCCGTCTTAACGGAAGACAATGTGTTGAATTTTTCGCGTAAAAATAATCAACCTTTTTTATTTTTGTATTTTCATCTTTTTATTAACTTTTAAGTTAATAAAAAGCTGAAAATTAAAAAATAAAAATGGGGTGGTTTTCCAAATGTGGTGTGTAATGGAAGTTTCTTAATCGAAATGTACATGAAATGTACATATACTCGTCATATACACAAATTAATTAGTTACACTTCAAAAACCGAACTGTACATGGTCATGCTTTGGCTGGTATATCAACGTGTTTGGGCAGACATGATCATATACGTCCATACATAGTTCAATATTCAGTATTTTGTTGCATAGCCGTTATTTTTTGTTACCTCAGAAAATCTTTTAGACATTGAGGCCATGAGTTTTACATATAATGTTCAGAAATTTCGTTGCACTGCTTTTCCAACTCGGCGAAAAGTTCATCACCATTTTGGAATACCTTGTTACCAATATTCCGTTTTTCAATCATCCACATGTTCTCAATCGGGTTGAGATCGGGAGATTGTGGCGGCCACGACATGTCACTAATATTATTTTGCTCCAACCATACTTTTACAACTTCTGCCGTATGTTGAGGATCTCTATCGTGCTGGAATGTCCATGCATTTCCCATTCAGCATATGAAAGAATAACTGAGCTTAAAAGGTCTCTATACATTGTGGCCGTCATTGTATTAATAATCCGGTGAATTGGGCCAATCCCATTCCCAGAAAAACACTCCCACACCATAATGTTTCCATCTCCGTGCTTCACTGTGGCAGTTGTGTATCTGGGATTAAACTTTTCGCCTTGTGGTCGCCGAATGTAGGCTCTTCCATCTGAACTACGGAGGTTGAATTTAGGCTTATACGGATCATAGTAGGTTCTTCCATTGCTGTTGAGTCCAATTTAAATGGGTGCGGGCAAAGTTGAACCGAGCTTTTCTATTTTTTCCGATACAAGGGCTTTTTTTGTGCATCTAAAATGTCTAAGAGCATATTCTTTGGTTCTCGTTTTAATGGTGGAAAGACTGGCATCTATGGAAAGTCAGTTTAAACTTCTCTAGGAACTGCTTTAGGATATTTCGTGAAAAAATTCTGAATTTTTCTGTCTTCTCTTATAGTAATAGTAGTAGGGGGACTTCTTCCTTTACGACAAATTTTTGATTTTGGAACGGAATATTTTAAGAAATGTCTTTTTTGAGAAAGCCCATTTCAAAGTGATTTAAAACTTTGGCCTTGAAATCAGAATTGTATATGTTCCCTGCCATTTTTTTACAAAAGTAATTCTTACGATGTTATTATCTTATTAAAACTTTTATTGCAAAATAATTACGATGAATTCTTTAATAAAATGCAAAGATCTAAATAACGAATTAATAAAAGGATGTGATTTGTCGAAAATTAATCAATGAATAGTTAAAATGCGATCTCAGTTCCAAATGTTTTGACTGTATATTTTTGGATCTTAAACAAGATGGTGTATGGTAGTATATGATCATATATGAGTATATTTGATTATATATGGAAATATACGGTCATGTACCCTCAATTTTCGGATCCGAAGACATATGGAAATATGTACATAACATGGCCATATATTTAACTACACTTAAAAAAGTTTGTAAGTTAAAATACTTGAAAATATCATTTAAAAGAAATGATATTTCATTTAAAAACCGGTCTACTTAATTTTCATTTAAATTAAATGCCATTTGTTATTCATTTTTAAATGTTAATTAATCAACTGACACATCCGTAAGAAACAACTGATATAATCAGTTAAAATAAATGTCAAAATTTTACCCACCAATCCTTAAAAAATAAATGTTTTTTTTCATTTATTTGAAATTATTTTCGTTTTTGTATTTTTTGTTTTTTTTTAATATACTCGTACAATACAAAATGTATGTATGCATATGAAGCTATAAACACTTTTTGTGTGAATGTATTTGTGTATGTATGTGTGTTTATGAAGTTCTTGTAAATTGTATTGAAAAATTTTGTATATATACAACTAATTTAAATAAAAAAAAAACAAATTGCAATTTTTTTAATATTTTTTTGAAACAGACAGCAAACAAAATTTAAATTTGTAATAACTGTTACGGACACAAATAAACCACAAGTTTCTGTTTTGTGGGTAAATTTTTATTAAATTTCAAACAAATGAAAAAAATAAATGAAACTGAAAAAAATCGGTAAATGATAGTAAATTATTTCGAATAAATGTATAAAAAAGTTAATATAGATATTTCTTTGAAAAATAAATGTATGTTCCTTTATTTTTAAATGGAACGGAAAACTTTTTTATTAAACTACAAACAGTTAACTACATAATATTCTGAGTGTATGCATAGTCGTAAATGATGATATATGCCCATTTTCGATTTTCACATGGGTGTACAAATTGTTGTATATTTCTTGTAAGAATCTTAAAGACAAATATGAATTACAAGGGAAAACAATTAATGGCAGTTAGATGGTTTCAAGTCCAGTTTAAATGTTAAAGTTTCCTTTATAGATTTCTCTGGCAAAACAGTCGCAACGGTTTTTGCGGAAAATTTTACAGTTACTCCAAATCGAAAATGGTAACACTTCAATCCCCATACCCTATACATTAATGTAGAAATAAAAACTTGTTGTCAAAAAAACTAATTTCATATAAATGTTGTTTGTGCTTTGTATTGTTTTATTTTTGCTGCAAAAGCATTAAAAAATAAAAAAAATTGGTACAATTTTCAGCATGACCTACCATAATGTAATCTGGTGGTCGTTGTGTCATATAGACTTCTTTCCACTTATTTGTATGTATTTATACCATTATAAACACAGTTTCATTATATTTATTTTTTTGGTTGATATGGCAGAAAAACCCCAATGGAAACAACACAATTATTCCACATAAAGTAATCACTTCTGCGGTATTATTCACAATACACAGACACAATATATATTTGTACTCTACATACATACAATACTTATTTATATTGAATAAAAAGTATGATTGTGTATGTAAAAATATGTTTGTTAATATGAGAACAAGAATTGGATATGAATGAAATTTTCAGAAAATAAAAACATTTCATTTGTTTGATTTGAGTGTGTTCTTCATTTTACACAGTTTTTGCACTTAATGACTGTTTAGTAAATATTATATTTCTTTCATTTTCTTCAAATACTCTGAAAAAGGTTTTTTTGATTAATAAATTGTGTATTTAATTAAGTTAAACTGAAAATAAAATTAGTAAAAACATTAAGCCGGGCAAGTATATTTTGTGTCAGTTTTCGGAAATTTCACTCCAAATTCCAAGAAGGGTTCTTATTCATACCTTAGGCGCTGTTTGTGATTTTAAAGTTTTTAATGTAAAATTTTATAAAATTAAAAAATTTAGTTAGTTGTTAATAGGACTCGGAAGTTTATGCAAATCCATTTTTGTTTTCATTAGATGGAAAACAACGATTACCAAATACAGGGAATTCAGAAAAAAATGTTTCCTAACTCAGTTGAGATTTTTTTAATTTTTTTTAAAGCAATCCCTAAAATTCAAATTATTTTAAATGCATATTATTCTATAAATGCATACTTTAATGCATGTTTTATAAACACAAAACACTTTTGTAAATGCATAAGCGTCCTTGCCATGTTAAAGGATGTTAAATATTTTTGAATATATTACAATTAAAATTTCTCTGTAAAATAAATACTATTTGATTTATTCCAAAATCATAAAAATATTATTCAATAAAATAAAATTTACGACAATTAATTCAATATAAATTTTTTATATGAAATTTTTTTTGTTTAACCAGTATAAGAAAATATCAATCAATGCAATTTTGTGACGAATATTTTTATCATTGAAATAGTTATAAAATTAAATAAATGTCATTCTAAGAATTTAAATTCATATTTATTTAATTTAGAATACGTATCAATATTTGTTTTGTATATTCACACAAAAAAAAAAACTTTTTTTTAAAAAAAAAAGACAACCAATAAGCCCGTATTATGTTTTTTTACATAAAAAACAAACAAATCTTCCCACATTAAAATACTTACTAATGCTAATGCAGTGTTAACATATAATATACTTTAGTACAATATTATGTTGTTTACTTTGACAATCATATACACTATGATCTGGAGATATAAAGATATGAAAGACTTTGAACTAAGATCCAACTAAATATTTATATCCTAAACGAACTCCTATTCTCTAATAAAGATTTCTCTTGGTAGGAGAATAGTTGGATTTTGAAAAACAAAATTTCTTCGAAACAAGTTGTGCGTTCAAAAAGACCTTGTTAAATATGGAATTGCATTCTCACTAATTCTTAATACTTTTCAAGCAGAAAAAGCCTCACTTTTGTCTACTTCATCTACTTCTCTACTTTTTACTATATTCTTCTATTAACTATGTATATACATAATAGTGTTACCAGTGAGAGTACTAATAAAATCTATGTCATCCTTGTCTATATATATACCATGTCTATTTTCTTTATAATACTAGAATAATACATAAAATTCTATGTGTGTGTGTGTGTGTGTGCCTGCTTGTTATCCTTTTTTTCCTACAAATACCTTTCAGATGCGTTTCTCCGTTGACTGCTGTTGCAATAAGTACATTGCAATATATAAATAGAAAATGTTTTGCATGCAAGTATTGTTAAACTAAGATGACATGTTGAATACTAAGTTTTATGAATTGTTATTTTTTCCAGAATTTTTTTTCTACGCCCATAGTAATGTGTGTGTAATTTATCAAAAATATTTATAATTTTGGCCTAACCTAAAGAAAAAATTAAACATTTTTTTCCACAGTATAACACAGAAAATGCATTGATTTTAGGATGTGAACAATAAATTTAAAACTTAGCTTAACTTTTGAAAATATTTGCAAATTTCACATTAAACGAAACCTAGTTATTTCTTAAAATCTTGTTATTAAATTATTCATCTAAGGAGACTGCGGGTAATTTTGTATATGGTTTTAAGTTATGGATTCTAAGCTTTTAAAACCATATCATATTATTTCGATTATATGAAGAATGTAGGTCATTCTTATATCATTTCCTCAAAAAATTTACTGCCTTTACATCAGGATTTTCTAAAAATTCCAGCAGAAATACAAACTTTATAACATTTATGTTTTTTAACTTTGTTTTGTAAGAATTAATTATGGTGATATGAAATAAAGTAAGTTTTTCAACATGCATTTAATTTAAAAAAATCCTTTTCAATGCTATATATCTAAATTTTTTAAAATATTTCTGCCGGAGACTCCTTATTTTTAAGGTATAAAAAAGTCAATTATTTTCAGTTCAAGATAAATTTAAAGGTACACATTAAAACTTTGGATCATCAATTCGTTGTAGGTATTTGATGAATCAAATCGGGAGAAAAGTAAAATTTAAACTTTTAATACAAGTGTAACTTATATTACTGACCCTGCGGAAATGTGTAAGATATCAAACTCTGTCCGTTCATCACATTTAAATGTTTCACAACAATCAAAATATTATGTAGTGTACTGTTTGTAGTTTAATAAAAAAGTTTTCCATTTAAAAATAAAGGAACATACATATATTGTTCAAAGAAATATCTATATTAACTTTTTTATACATTTATTTGAAATTATTTACTATCATTTACCGATTTTTTTCAGTTTCATTTATTTTAAATTTAATAAAACTTTACCCACAAAGCAGAAATTTGTGATTTGTTTGTGTCCGTAATAGTTATTACAAATTTATATTTTGTTTGCTTCATAAACACACATACATACATAAACACATTCACACAAAAAGTGTCTATAGCTATGCATACATGCATTTTGTACGAGTATATTAACACAAAAAAATACAAAAGGGGAAAAATTTCAAATACATGATAAAACATTTATTTTTAAGGAATTGGTAGGTAAAATTTTGACATTTATTTTAACTGATTAAATCATTTGTTTCTCACGGATGTGTCAGTTGATTAATCATCATTTAAAAATAAATATCAAAAGACATTTCATTTGAATGAAAATTAAGTAGACCGGTTTTTCAATGAAATATCATATCTTGTAAATGACATTTCCTGTGGTTTTAACTTACAAACTATTTTAGTGAATATACCTTTATTATTTTCAATTAAGTATTTTTTTTTTTTGCAAAAAAATTATAAAAATATTTAATTTTCCTACAAAAATAGTTTTGCAAAGATTTCTTAAATTATAGCCAAAATTGTAATTCTATTCCGAAATTTTATTAAAATGATGGGTCTTAACGCCGATGAATTAAAGATTTCTTAATTTTTTGTACTGTGTTATTATATTTACAAACAATTTTAACAATATTTTAATTAAAATCTTCACAAGATTTTCTTTTCAATATCAGATGTTTTATTGTGGGTGTATACTTTTGTGTAAAGTTATTATCAGCAAATAAGAAGCATTATATGTCGACTCATGTATGTAGATAAAAAGGATCATGTTTGCTATTATTTTTCAATAACAATAGGAAAAAAACAAGATGTTGCAAAATATTTTTATATTAAATAAAAAATATTAAAACAATTAGCTAATTTAGTAAGAGAAAAAAAAAGATACCTGCTTTTTAATGGCACATATTGCGAATGTTTTCACCTCAGGGTTGCCACATTTTGAAATTTTTGTAAAATTTTTGGGAAAAATGCCCAGGCATTCCTTCGATTAAAGTAAATAGACATTTCCCTTAAAAAGGTGCTATTCAAAAAATATTCTTTTTTAATAAGAAAAAAATTGGACATGCTTTAACTTGATTTATATACCCGTAGATGTGTCTTCAAAATACCTTTCATAAGCTGACTAATTTGTATACAATTTTTTGCAATTATGAAAAAATAAATTGAAAATATTTTAAAATGGGCCATTTGTGGCTTAACTTCTTAACTACTAAACGTGAACCGCTAGAAAAATTCTTGTTTTTTGTTTTCTTTTCTATTACATATTAAGAACTGAGGGCATTATTTTGGGATTGGGATGTTAGAAATACTTTTATACAAAAAAGGGCCAAAAAATATACTGAAATTTAACCCTCTGGCAGCGCCTTAGTACCGCCTTTGTACCAGGTCAAAAGACCACTTTCGCAAGTAGTACATACGGTTTTTGGTATCCAAGCTTCAGATAAAAATCGTATTACAAAGAAAAGAAAATATTGTTCTTTAATTGTAGGGAATATCTTTCTTCTGCTTTGATGGTGCGTAAAATGTCCACAAATAAAACAAAACCAATCTCTTAATTTGCAAACAGAATCCGCCATGCTTATTTAAGCTCTAATTTTTCTTTTTTTATATTAATTTTAGTAAAAATCACACCCGATATGTACTGCTTAGTAGCTCAATTATGCTTGAATTTTTTCTTTTATTTTTTATTATTAATTTTAATAAATATCACACCCGATTTGTAAGTCACAGCTGACTAGACGCGAGAACTCAGTGTTTGGCCCGGCCGAACTTGACGCCGGTTTTACCTGTTTTGTATATGTTGGTGTATAATTTTACTAATTCAGCGTAAAGAGCTTTATTTACAACATTGGTGTCTTTCGTGACCCCCACTGAAATTTTCCGGCAAACATTTTCGTAGAATATTTTAATCCTTAAATGTCTTTTTTAAAGGATTTTTTTGATTTTCTCGAAAAAAGGTTCAAATTGACCCATAAAGAGACCAGTTAGAGAGTTAAGATCTTCCACAAAAATAATCCTCATACAATTCCACAATACAACTCTGACCATAAGAATTCTCTCAGACATTAACTTACAGCATTTTTTTCATATAGTATATGCTCCCTTCGACCGAAAATGAAAACTTTAACCCACTGTAAAAAAATACTCAGACGTGCTGGACCATAAGTTTGTTCTACAAAAATGATCTACTCAACATACCCTTTCAGAATTATGGGGTCGCTATTCTGTTCCACTTAAAAAGTCTTAATTTGTTGGACAATGAAATTGTTTAAAGGTAGAAAAAGTAGTAAATTATGTTTTATATTTAGCTATATAATAAATATGTGCTTTGACAAACCATACATTAAAAAAAGGATTTTGTAATCGCAAACAGAATGTGTTCATTATTTTAAACCTGTCGTTTTAAATGACATTTTCAACTGTTGTAATGCATTTTAAAATTATGATGTTAGTTTTTTTTTCGAAATTTCTGAAATACAATTGATTATTTCTGTAATAGGATTGACTATTTCTAAAATACAATTGATTATTTCTAAAATACAATTGACTATTCTGAAATGCAATTGACAATTTCTGTAATACAATTGCAAAAGGTGTAGTGTATACATCATTTTTAAATCTGATCAATGTTTTCCTACTCTGTAGACGAAATCACATTTAAGGTAAATTTTGGCAGTTGTTATACTTAATCTGTAGGCTTCTATAATTAATTATTTTCGTGCTTTCAGATCAATTTGACAAATTTTGAACAGTATAAAAAAAGATACGATTTTTACTGTTTTTACTGTTTTCACTTTTATACTTTATATTGTCCGATAGTGTATATACAATGCCATGCTCTAAAGGGTTAAAATGAGGTTGTACAGCAATTGCTTTGTAGCTCTTTAAAATTTTCATATTTCATCCAAAATTGTGCAGACATTAATACCTTCTTACTTTTGTTATCAAAACAAGAGGATGCGTTACGTATGAGTGATATTAATATTATGATACGAAATAATAATACTCATACGCAAAAAAAATGTAAACATCTAATGAAGAATTTTGATAAAGTATTGATTTTACTTCTAGGGAAAATATTTCAATAGATGAATATTTTCGTACACTTTTATTAAAAAACATACATATTAAGGGTCATGGTCGTTGGTAGACACAACTTAAATGATTTATTTGATTTCATTTCAATTTAGAACAAAACCAAAGGAATTCCCTGAATTCTTATGATATTATAAGAATTCGATATAATATATAATATAATTATAAGGTGATAATTATGGTCATCAATATGTAATATATGGTGCCTGAATATTACCTCAGGGTTTGGTATTATGCCGGAAAACCATTATGTGGCAAAGAAGTCGTTGAACATAATAAGAAATTCGAAAATTATTTTTAAGAATTATGATCATTATTCTGGGCTTTTTATTCTGGGGATTACGACCGAAACTGTTTCGAATATAATCCCAAAAGGGGATATTAGAATAATATCCGTTGGGGTTATGGGACTATCATGGTGTACTAAGTATTCAATTGTGAAAATCAGAGTTGTTAACATTTTTCGAAATTCGGTTAATGCAACAGAATTTCAGTTGAAACCAAATATTTTAATTGTATCAGGAAAATATTTGGTTGCGAAAACTAAATAATTCGGTTGATGTAACAAAAATATTTCGTAGGCAAGAAATTCGGTTGCCACGATGAATCTGTTTTCTCTATGTAGAAATTTTGTATCATCTATTGTTGTATTTTGTTTAAAATAAATTTTAGCAACTCTGCTTCCAATTGTACAATACAACACATACAACACTTGGGAGACTCACTTAATTCATCTTCTTGGGTTATTCTACATTAGTACTAAATTGATGTTCAAAATATTATTAAGGAACAATTATTGGCAACAAAAATCCTTGAAAAACGGAAGAATATAGAATTTTAAGTTATCATCCTTAACATGAAATTGTATAGATTAAATATTACTTCCGTTTTCCGCTTTGTTTCTTTTAATATTGTATTTAAATTATTTTTTATTAGAACTTTTCATAAGAATACACACATACGAGTTTATGATGTTGGTGTATATTGTTGGCAATGTTTTATGAATATTTTTCAACATTTTAACTTTAATAGCTAAACTTTTTAAAATATACATATTATATCTTAGATTCCATGATAGATGGCCTATAATATAACTGAATGTCTTTTGCACATATCTACGTTATGGAGGTATTCACAGATTTCCGTTTTATTTTCTTTTCAAGAATACCAAAAACTTTAGGTATTATTTATGTTTTGCGTTTTTTATTAAAAACGTAAATAACAATATCACAAGTGTTTAACTAAAATTTTAAATATAATTTGATACTTAATTTTTAATTAATATTGAAATTCTCAGATTTTTATCTTACGCTTTTGACTATATTATTATTATTCATTTATTTTATCTACAGATTGAATTCTGCGATTAAATTTATATTAAAGTGTACTGGCTGCAAAGGCCATCAGTTTTAAAACTATATTTTAACTGAAAACTTAATTTTATTTCCTTTTTATGGAATTTAGAAAACTGAAAACGATAATGTCTATCTAATTGGTTGTCCAAAAGTTTACATATTTAAAATTCAATTCAAATCAATGGACCATAATTCAAAAACTATGAATTTTTGGCTGATCTCGCATGGAATGTGAGTTTAAGTATGCAGTATCAGTATACAACATTTATTATTTATGATTCTCTCTTGAATGTCTATTAGGGTGTCCCGCGAAAACTTATTAAAAACTTTTCATTTGACATAAATTAACAAGGCCAAGCTTTAAGGTAGATTAAAAATGTAATAACCAACATGAGCTAAAAAGCTGATAGCTTAAAAATATTTTTAAGAATTTTTTTTTTTTGCATTTCCAAAATCAATTCTTTACTGGGACTGAAGGTACTTTTAATTATTTTTAAACGGGCTACACCAATGGTTTATTTTTTTTTTAATATATTTTGTAAATTAATATCGTGAGTGTTAAAACTTGTTCTCTAAGTTGTTATAGTATATTTATAATAAATATCTAGTTCATTTAAAATGTAAACTGAACGTAGCATTGAGAAAATCTTTTTGTATAGTAAACTTCTAAATTTTATAAAACTTCTAAATTTTATAAAATTTCGAAACCAGAATATAATATTTTAACACAGAATAATATTGAGTTTTAAAAAAATGCTAAGATGATTTAAATTTGAGAGATAAACCCAAAGCGATAATGAAATTGCCAGTGAACAGTGGCCGTTTTGTCAAACTTTCGTAAAAAAATTTAAATTAAGACTTTCTTATTGAATTTTGTTTGAAGGCAGCTCTTGTTTAAAATATTTTCTAATATCTTAAAAGTGACAAGCACAAACTCTATAGTGAAAATGCTTGCGATGGGTGGCAGTGCTGTTGAAATGTGTTCTTGTGAAAATTTTTCAATATTTTTTCAAATTTCTTATAGAATTTTGTTTCAAAGCCGTTCTTGTCTATTTAGAAAGTTTTATAATTCATCGACAAACTGTTACAGATCGCCTAAATCTAGATTAGGCTTTACATCTAAACTAAATTTGAAGGTCCAATCAACACTTTGTTGCTAAGTTCTAACGATTTTATAAAACACTTCATATTTCGAAAAAATAAAAAAAAAAAATATATACTATAACTTAATCTTGGAACAAAGATTTTAAATGAACTTCTTTAAATCGCCACTTGATTTATAGACATTCTATTTCTATGGTATACATTTAGTCGTTGTTGTTTTTGCTGTTAGAGGATATCCGTTTACAGCCCGTTTTTGTTTACATATTCCGTACATTAATATCTACATATTCATACACAAATAAACTCACACATACCTACATAAAGATTTTGCTATAACTTGTTTCCTTCTCAATGTTTAATAGGACAAAAGAAAAACATGATGTTATCTTGTTAGTTTCAGTTTTACTTGTATGAAATTCAATTCTACATTGCTTTTGTTTGCATATACATATTCTATATTATGGTATCCCTAAAATTAAAAATTATCGCATTATAATGCTTTCACTTCCAGTATTATTCCATTTGATTTCAAATGTCCGTTAATCAATTTTAAAGTTTTCGAAAATTTTAAATAATTGTTACTTATTTTACGACATATTGTGTCTACTTAATTTTAATATTTTAATCACGAAAATATTAAATTTTTTGCCATTTGATTTTTACAAAAAAATATCAAATTTTTCCTACATTCAGAAAAATGTTTGATAAGTATGCAAAATTTTTATTTTTATTGTTAGTTGGTGCTTACATTTAACAACCCTAGAGTTAGTAGTTTTTGTCATAAGTATTTAGTTGAATAAGATATATTTACAATTAGCACTAAAAAACGCAAAGAACGTTAATAAAGTTCACAGTTACCCAGAAAATATAGCCATTGTAGTGTAATGGTTGACGCTTTGGACTGTTACACAGATCATATATTTTTGGGAATATGTTTGTGCCAACCATAGTCGTACTATTATATAGTTATCATATTATAATAATAAAATAACTATAGTTTTAGCATACTATTGTCCCTACAGTTATATTATGATTCGATACTATAAAAAGTGTTTTCTTAAAATATAATTTATCTAAAGAATTTTTCAAGAAAACTCTCTCGATTCTATGGACTTTTTTTAAAGAAAAAAAAATATATTTCTATAAGAAAAGATCGTAGATTTTAACGATATTTTTAAGTTATTTTTTTAGATATTCATCAAAATCTCAGGTACCCTTAGAATAAAAGAATTTTTCATTTTTCAGAATTAAAAAATTTTTTATTTAAAGAAAAGTCTTAGAATCCAAGTTTTTTAAGATTATATGAATTTTTATTTCAGTAATTGTTCTGAGAATTTTACTTTCCATAGAATCTAATAACCGTTTCGTGCAAAACTACTTCTAAAACTTCTACAGACTTTTTCTTATAAAAAATATTTTGTTTTAATATTCTGAGTACTTTTTCCACAAGAAGTAAAATGAATTAATATTTTTTTTTTAAATATATTATTTTTTTATAAAAAATAATAAAATACATAAATAAAATCTGTATATACAATAGAATCCTTTAGACAATGAATTTTTTCGACAATGAATTGATTACTGTTATATGTATAATAATGTCATATGTATAAAGCATTTTGGAAAATAAAACCATGGGTAACTGAACTGATACAATTTCGTTAATTAAAACAAGACAGTATTATTGACTTCAAATGTCTGTGTCATGTTTTATTTAATTTATAATCATTTATTGATTGTTGTAAATGGAAATGATTCTTAAGGAATTAATTTTTCATTGATTCTAAAGTATCGTTTAGTTCTGATTTTTCTCTTCTAAGGAAGTTCTTTTTCACAACTTATAAAAATGTGATTTTTAATGAAATTAAATACTTTTCAAATCTATGACGCTACAAAAAGTAAAAAATTTATTGTAGTAAAAGTTGTAAGCATTTCGAATAGAGATAAATAAGGCCCGATTACAGAATTTCCCGCTAAAATTTAACGAACAGTAAAACTCAAACTTTTATAGGAAACAACAACAAATATGTCAGTGAAATTCCCAGTTAGAAGCTAACGGGAGATTGTGAAACTGAGGCTAAGGCTCGATAACTGATGTCCTGTAGGAATCTAAATTACAAATTCAAAATTTATTTAGAGAGAACAAAAGATTTAATTTTTCACTAAACCATAAGAAGGGCTTTAGATGCAATGAAAAAGGATCATAAAAGAAAACTTCCACCCTATGACACCCCTATGTAAAAATCATTGGTTCCGATCCAAATTTTCACAACACCGGAATCAAAATCACTGCTTCTTTTTCTCTTCTTTTGCTACTTTTTTTTTTGTTGGGTCTGTATGATTACAGCCAATCATGTTATAAAATAGACAATGCCAATCATGAAAAAATAAAATATTTACAATCATATATTGATTGTTAGAACCTATTTATAAACCCATTACTGTGAAAACCGTACCCGATTGCAGCAATTCAAATATAGTAGAAGTGATTATGTTGCAACTATGTTATTTTTTTGGCGTGTGTCCTCTTACGGTGTTTCAATAGCACTTAACCCACCGGAGTAATATAACACATTTTCTAACTCTCTATCAGATGGCTGGTAACAACTGTTCTCATATTTTTCATCTCGCGCATTTTCCATCACTTTTTATCTCTCCTCTATCCCCTTTCCAAAGAAAGCAACACATTTATTAATATGAAGATTTTCCTGTATTCCATTCGGCTTATGTACTGGACATAAGCTTTTTTTCCTGTATTCTCATGAATTTTAATTGTATTTCTATTCATTAAGAAATATTTTCATAATATTGAACCAAACAAAGAACATTTTATATAAAATTTGTACAGATACAGAATGCAACAAAACTGGGGCTGTTGGCATTAAAAAACGATAATTTTTGATTTAAGTGACACCTTAATGATATACTATACACTCAAATAAATAAGTTAAGTCAAAATTCAATAATACCTACAGAATATTTAAATTAAAAAATTTATAAATCGTATGAAAAAATTCAAATTTTATAAATCATCGAAGTTTATTTAAACCCTGCAAAGTGTATAGTAAATTTAAGCATTAACTTCAACATAAATTTTGTTGCGTGCTAAATTAGTAAACTTTAAAATTATTTCTACACAATTTGTTTTCTAAGTGTAATATTTTGCTTATAGTTTCTATACTTAAGTTTTGCTTGTTTTCTAGTTATTTTTTGCTGTACATTGTTCTAACTACATATTTTCTCTGTTTTTTTTTTTCATTCTCATTTATTGGTGTTCTATTACAGCAGCATTGTTTTTCTTAATTGCTTTTACATCTTAGACATTCATTTATTACTGGCTTTCTGCATAAGTGCATTTACTAAAGAAGTTAGTAGTGGTAGTTATTGTTATACTTGTAGTTGTTAGTTAAAGTGAAATTGAATACTAATTTATACACAAACAAATACAATTTTTTTTTATAAAAAATATTTATTAATACTACATTTTTGTTAATTAGTTGCTATGTATTTTATAATATTTAGTTTAAATGAAGTCATTAGCAATTGTACACTTAAAGAGTTTGACAATAAAATGTTTGACATAACAATTGTTGGTGTAGTAATCATTGTATTTATACGGCAAAATACAAAATACAGCAACTATTATCACAGTTATTAAAAGACAATAAACTAAGGAATAGTACTGCATTTTTAACAGTTAGTTAAAGCAGTTATTTTAATATAAACAGTATTTTTGCAACAAGCAGTGTATTTTTAATAGTTATTTAAACTTCTTGAGTTTTTGAAAATTCTTGATCACCCATGTAAAAATCGAAATATATATGAGCATACATGATCATACATGGGCCTGTATATGATCATACATGGGCATACATGGTCATATATGTCCAAACATTGTTCAATATATGACCATAAATGATCTCATATATGATCATATATCTTCGAATCTGAAATTTGAGGGTATATGGACGTATATGATCATATACGAGCATACATGAATAATATATGAGCATGTATGATAATATATGCACATATATCACCATATACCCTCAAATTTCGGATCCGAAGATATATGATCATATATGAGATCATGCATGGACGTATATGACCATGTATGCCCATGTATGAACATAAATTCATATATATTTCGATTTTTACATGGGCAGTTAATAATTGTTAGTATTTATATATAAAAATAAAAGAAAACTGTAAAAAATATTACTTGAGTATAACAAAAATTTTCCAAATATTTTATATCGAAAACTATTGGTCTTTCAATTTTAGTATCGTTATTGTGCCTGTTAGGAAATCAGCTTAACCATGTGATTAACTGCTTAGAACATGCAAAAAATTTGTTTGAGTTCTTCTTTCATCGCTAGCTTGTCAAAAATTTGGGGATCCCGATAGATATTTTGCCTAAAGCTTCGCTAAAAATGGTGAAATTGTTTTTTATTTTATAAAAATCATTTTAAATAAGCAAAAATCACAAACCCTAGAAAATGGGTTCAGGTTCGGGTTAATGGAAATACAAAGTTCAGGTTCGGATTCAACATTAAACAAAGTACAAATGTTTTAAACAAAGTACAAATTTTAATTAATGTTAAAATATGTTCTTTAAGCATTTTCAACATCTTCGGAACTTAGCATTAACTTAAATCAGCTATCTAGATATAATGATGCAATCAACAGTGGATTATTATTAAAGTGGTTTTCTCTTTTTATAATATCAAAATATAATTCTAGTGAAAATGTTTTTGTTTTGTAATCTTTTTATCTAAAGAAGAAATTATTGGTGATCGCAATTTTTTGCAAATAGCTCTACATTGATCAAGTATTTGCTTAAAAGAAGGACTTGATATAGTGTCGAGCAATGCAAACTGGAATGCAAGTAATGTAATATTTTTTATGATTTTTCTATCAAACATTTCTCACGCCATGAACAGCAAGTATATTTTTTTATATTTTTGAACCCGAAGCTGGTTAAAATTTTGGGTTCAGCGGTTACGGGTTCAAAGTTTTTTTAAACAGCGAACCTTTATCCGATTGGGTTTGGGTTCGGGTTCGGTTTAATTCCCTGCTATATAGGCAAAGGAAAACTAAGAAAAATGTTGCTAGTTTTCAACTGAAATTAAGTTATTTCGACTGAAATCAGCGATTCAACTGAGTATTGGTTTTCATGACAAAATTCGGTTAAAACAACTCTATTTTAGCTGCAACACCTAAAATATTCTGTAATCACCTAAGAAGAGAAATTTGCTTATTTTGCTGTTTTTGCTTTTTTTACCCATATATGCTTTTTTGGATTTTATAGATTTAAATTGCTTCTTTCGCATTTTTTTCTTTCTATTTTCTACTAGTAGTTTGAACATTTGAAGATGCTTGTCGGTTGGCACTTTATTTTTTTTTTTTTTGGGTGCGCACTTCCAATGCATAGAAAATAAATAATTGGAATACCGTTTGTAAGTTTAACTTTAAGATATAATTAAGATGAAACAATTTTACATTTTTTGTTTTTGTAAAAGGAAGAAGAAATTGTATTTATTTTATTATAATTGTAAAAAAGTATCTGTAAGAAATAGCAATTTTAAGCAATTTTAGTCTGTATCTTTTAAATCTTGTTGTAAAAATTTGAAAGTTATTTTTAAGAAATTGTCAGCAGAAAATGCTTTTGTTTATTGTTTTTAACTGCCATTTTCAGTAGATTATACCGACAAATATTTTTTGACTGCATGAAAGTAAACTATTTAAACGATAGACAAAGTAAAATTAAAACAAATATTCTGTTAATAAAGGGTGGTTAAATTTTAAGGGCCGATGTTGATTTTGAATAAAATGCAATATATTTAGGAAAGTATTGTCATTTCTTTTTATTATGATAATATGGTATGGTTCAATTATGTATACAACAAAATATCGGCCAAATGGCCGCCGCGACCTCGGCGGCACACTTCCATCCGATGGTCCAAGTTTTCGATGACGCTGAGGCATAAATGATTTTCTATGCCGTTAATGTGCCGAATTATCTCATATTTTAGCTCTTGAATTGTTGCTGGCTTATCGACGTACACCTTTTCTTTCAAATAACCCCAAAGAAAGAATACCAACGGTGTCAAATCACATGATCTTGTCGGCCAATTGACATCGCCACCACGTTAGATAACACGGCCATTGAATTTGTTGCGCGAAAGAGCCATTGTTTCGTTAGCTGTGTGGCAAGTGGCACCGTTCTGTTGAAACCACATATCGTCCAGGGTCATATCCTTAATTCCTGGCAACAATAAGTTCGTTAATATCTCGCGAAAGCGAACAACAGCAATGTTTTCCGCAATTCTCCCGTTTGTGGACACATTTGGTCGGTATTGCTAACCAAAAAAAATCACGAAGTGCACGAAATGCATTTTGATTTGAACGCCCATTTTCATAATAAGCCTGAATAACTTTAACACGTTGCTCGATTGTGTATCTTTCCATGGGTGAAATTGAGTTAGTCTGAAATTGAGAAATGTCAAATGAAATGCAGAAAAAAACTTGACGTTTAGGTGTGGTTCACATTCAACATCGGCCCTTAAAATTTAACCACCCTTTATTTAGTTGACTTATTAATTTTAAATTAAAATGATTTTATATTAAGAAATAATTTTAAATGTTTCGAACGTAAAGTTTTATGTGATTTCCGATGCTTAAATGCTATTTTCTTAAATGCTATTTTCTTTATATGGTCCATTTGTGAAAACAGATGTGTAGTTGAGTCAAGGGCCAGGGTAGTGCTACACCTAGGAAATACATTTGCTCTAACCATCAATTATATTGCCAGTCGACTGCTTCGGATATGGGTTTTAAATATTGTATTCCAAGCCCTCATAAAATATCGTTCTGGACATTCGCATACATGATAAAGCTAAGAATAATTTTTATAGTATTTTTGCATCTTATTTATTACAATGCTGACAACAACAAAATAAAACTTTACATTGCCATATTAGAATTTAACTGTAGCCACACAGCGCCAAACCCTTTGGAAGTTTTACTAGACTAATATAATATATTTATGTAGCAAAAGATTCATCCAAGCCCTAGATTCATAGATTTTTTGTTCAATGAATATAATGAAATTTTTTCTCTGTACATAACAAATATTTTTGGCAAATATTATTGTAAAATCTTTTAATATAAAACTTCATTTCCAATATAATTTTAATGCAATTATGATGTGAAATTAAAACTTGAAATTAAATATATATTTAAGTTTCTTTTTGTTTGCAATTTTCTTTCGTTATTAAAATTTCAATTAAAATTGAGTTTTATTTTAAGCACCCAAAATTACTCATCTCTTTGTCCAATTTATGATGAAAACTTTTTAATATAAAAAAGTATAAAAAAACTAATACTTAAAGAAAAATATATAATATTTTTGAATGTATTATTAAGAAGAAATATTTTCTAATAGTAAACTTTTAAGTTATTTTTGATTTATTTTAATAGTTTATTAACAAAAGTTAAAATTTCTTAAAAATCTATTAAATTTTTATATAACACTTTATTACCAAAATGTTCAAATCTTCTTGAATTTTTTTTATTTTACTTTTACTTTATCCGCCCTCAATCAGAAAATGTGTTTTGTGAAAATTTGTGCTTGTTAAGTTAACATCCTGTGTATTTTGATACTGTGCTACACTTGCGAGTAGAAGAGAAAGGAGTGTTAAGGAAAAACAACACTTTATGGATTAAATTTAAGATTATATTGCACTTCATCTTAAAAGTCGTTCTCAATAAAGGGACATGTACTAACAAAATGAAAAATAAAAATATCTAAACTTAGCTAAGACATAAAAAATTGTAACTCTAAAACGATGAAACGTAATAAATGGAGCATATCCTGGTAAACGCACACACACACACTTACACAAACACATATTTACAGTCATATATATTATTCACAACATAAAATATCTACTACATACTATGGGTTGTTGTTGTAGTTGATATTTATGCATGTGTTGGGTGTTTGGTGGACCATTTAAAGCACACACACACACACACACTTAAATACTATTTCATATATTTTCACTTAAAAAATGCTTGCAGTAGTAAAATCTGTTATAATAAGACCATGGAAAACTTTAAACAAGTTTTCTTTTTTTTTTAGTAAACAATGTAAAAGCACAACGAACGTACTACACATCATGGTTATAGTGGGACACTACTAGTTTCATGTTTCATTCATTGTTGTTTTTTTTTTTATTTTATACTAAAAGTAATCGTTGAAATGAAGCCGAATGAATTTTCTTCATAATATACATATAAAGATGTTTTAAAGTTCGTTTGGTATATTGTAGTTGAAAAATATAAATAAAGTGCAAAAACGATTTACGAAATGTGATACTAACCACTGCTAACATCACTAACACCACTACAAAATATTGTACAACAACACATTATATACCGAAGTAAACTAAGTATGTACTCTATTCTATATTTTGTGGTTTTTGTGTGTAAACTGAAGAGATAACAGTATTGCCAGAGGTGAGAAAAAGAAAAACTCCAATATATATTTACAGAAATAGACAGAACGTGTAAAAATATTTGTTCAATAAAATTTTTCTGTTAGAAATAATTTTATATTAAAAACTTTTTAAAATAATTCTTAAATTTTAAGGCATTTTTGCTACAGAAAAATAGCAAAAATATTTGTTCACTGATTTTGATGAATACTATTTTTGTTATTAAGAAAAATCTAATGCAAGGTTATGGTTCAAGATTTTTTAAAGTTTGCAAACATTTACTAAACTAAAAAAAAATCCCTCTAATTGAAAATGAGCAAAATGGGTCGATCGAAAAAAAAGTTGTCAATGGTAAAAAACATGTGGCTAATTTTTTTAACACCAGATGCGTAGAAGTGAGCAATTTTTTATATATACCTCAGTTTTGTTCAGAAAATATTTTTGACCACAAAATTTATTATTTCGCCTCTAACAATTTTTTTTTACGAAAAAAAAAATTTATTTTCACCAACAAATTTTTTTTTTCATCAACAAATTTTTTTCACTTCCATAAACGTTTTTGCGCAAGCAAATAAATATCTGTTAATTGTGTTGAATCTGTTGAAGTATAGAAATATTTAACATAAAGGGAAGAAATATGAAAAGAAAGTTGTCGGAAAAATTACAGCGTTAAAATATTAATGGGTGCGAATTCGAACTTTTGTTCCGTGTGGGTTACGAATATATGAATATATAAACTAAATATCACGAAAATAAAAAAAAAAACGAAAAAAATATGGGGCAGTTCTATACGATGTTACCAGAATGTGGTAATCAAAAATGCCTTAAAAATTCTTATGAGAAATTTAAATGATTATGCTAAAGAATTACAAGCGTTTGAGCAAATTTAGAGTAAAATAAAAGGCCAAAAACAGCCAAGGGGATCCCTTCAGTTGAATCGGCTGTATCTTTTAAAATTTAACAATAATACAAAATATTCAGGAAATCAAAAAAAAAGACCGATTTAAAATTGATCGATTTTCAGATAGTGTATAATTATAATGGTTTCGTGTAAAAAAAAAAATAATGCAATACTGGTTCTATTTCCTTCTATTAGTGCCCATTTCGTAATGAAAAAATAAATCCTAAACTATTGAGCAAGTCTGGTCATATGGGATCATATCCACATTTATTACAAGATTGTAGCTATTTGAGCCATTTACAAAGGCACCAAAATAAAAAAATTTATATAAAAATAAAGGTGTTTTTAATTTCTTATTTCCGATTATATACCATGCACCAGATATATCTAGATATGATCAGATCTCAAGATTGTCCCCAATTTTGAGATCTTTTTAGATGTTGTACAATTAGATCTACTGTGTTCAGATCTGATTTTTTTACACGGGTAAACATTTAAACAACTTTTTTTGATTTTTCTAAAAACTTCAAAGTAGAAGTGGTTAAATTTTTAACAATCTAATGGCGTTTTCTTTTCTAAAAAAAAGTGTTGCCTTTTTACAAGGTAAAATTATTGAAATGTTGAACTCACCCTTTCAAAATATTGCCTTTTTTTAATCACAATAGAACAAAAAAGATGCCCTTTTAAGCACCTGTTTATAAATCAGCTGTTTTTTATAAACGGAAAGAAAAAAAGAATTGGCGAAATTAAAGAAAAGCTTGTAAAAATTAAAAAGACATTGAAAGTGAATGCGGTGAGAATGGTAAAGCCCATCATACAAAAGAATTCAAAGGTAGTATAAAAATTAAATTAATTGTTTTAAAAATAATGTGTAAACTAATTTTGTTGCTGTATGGTCAGATGGATATGCATATCTGAAATTTGACCAATAAAAAAATTTAAAACCAAGAAAGACATGGGTCACAATTATCTCTGAGGTATCAGAAAAAAGGTGGCAGTTGAAAATAATAAGTTATCCTAAAGTCATTTGCTTACATTGATTTCAGAGTATTAATGAACAACATTTTCAATCATCATTTTCATCATCAGATAAAAAATATGGGTCCAACAAGCCTGCAATTATTTTATTTGCACATAAAACTACAGTTGTTTTTTCCATTTTAATTAATTTTTAATAAATAAATAATTAAATGTGAAAAACACGGAAAATTGTGTTGATATAATTAAATTACTAATTGAAAAAAAAACAAATTCTTTTTCTTTTTACAAATAAAATGTTAGTCAGCTGTAACAAAAAAAGGCAAAATTCTCGCCCTGTGATTAAATAGAGGGCAAAAGGTGTAACATTTTTTCTCTTTTTTAGGGCAACATTTTTAGAATAGAACATGATGCCATCTCACAGTGTTGCCTTTTTTTCAGAAAAGAACACAAAAATGCAATTTAAGGGGAAAAGATGCAACATTTTTGCCAGAAAAGAAAACGCCATAAGAGTCATTTTGTTTTACCTTTTTACTTAAAAAAAGGTGTTATTCTGCTTTTTTCTAAAGAAATTCTTCGTTAAATATTGTAATCTCTTCTGTAATCGGTGAGGATATCACTTTGTATATTCAATATATATTTTTCATTCGTCCAGTTGTCCTAACAAAAAAGATAAATATTTTCAATGTATTTAACGAATATTTTCTCTAAAGACGATAGCAAATACCACATTGAAACTATCCGAATCAATAGGAAAACATCTGAACTTTTTTTTATTGTTAATAATAAAAATATCTATTTCATTTATTACATTCAAAATTAAGGACTGGTTCTGAACTTTTTTTAAATTTTTTTTTTAAATTGGTTCTAAAAACTCTATTGATATAGTCAAATTTTGCGCATAACTCCACTTTTAGGTGGGAAAAGTGATAAAATGATTTAATTTTTTTTTTTTTTTTACAGCTTACAGCTAACACTGGCTACGTCTAGATGGCGACATAATGTTTTGTATATTTGTAGCAGACACAAGGAGGCGCTTAACACCAGAATATTCCATACAAAACATCCGGATATTTCTACTACTTTCCACATGAGTTCGCTATCAAATATGGCCGACCAGCAATATGCCTTCAGTTTGGGATAAATCCTTAATGCCTGGTTTTCATTATGTCATATGAACTGACAACAAAAACTGACTCAAATGAATTCTCGTCATTTTGTGTCAAATGCGTTTTCATTACATCTTAAAAACTGACAATAAACTGATAAAGCAGAGCGTGTCAAAGACTTATGCCAAGTTTTGGTGTCAGTTGACTGACACGCCGTTTTCATTACAAAGGTCAAATGTGATGCATAAACTTTTGGCGAGCAAACAGCTGATAAGAAAATATTAATTTGAGGTAAATTAAAAGTGGAAAAAAATTAAAAATAATAAAAAAGAAATAAATGGCTGTAGCTAGTGCGACGCTTTGAGTTCTTAAAACACTAAAGGGCTTGGAAAAATAAAAGAAAGCATTGAAATTTATTTTTCCAGGAAAAAAAAAAAAATAACAGCTTTGCGCTCGCCAAACAAAAAAAAATTGACAACTTGTTGTCAATTTTATTTTAGATAAAAAATGCTGCCATATCTGCTGACAAACTGAAATTTGACGTTTTCACTTGTATGTCATTTTAGAAGGTAGTTCGTGTGCATAACTGACTGCAAATTCATATGACAACCCGTTTTCATACAATTGCCAACATTTTGGACAAATTGACATTAAAAATGACATAGTGAAAACCATGCATAATACTGCAACAACTCGGTAAAACAAATTTAGTGATTATTTTTAAATGAATTATGTTATTGTGTTAAAGTGTAGTAAAATTAACTTTGTAAGTAAACAAAAAATTGCTACAAAAATTTAATTTGATTTTTCCTATTTTCAGTTGACTTAACAAATAAGTAAATCAACAGTTTTAAAACATGATTGGCATCTAATTCCTTTTCATAATAACGGTAGATGGCTATCACAGCCACTTTAAGACCGATATAAAAATTTTAAAATTGCGATTCCACTAAAGGCATTTGTCTTTTTGTATAATCGGGTTTATTGCGCTATTTTATCAGCTTAATTTTGAAATATCTTAAACTACCGTTAAAATATCGCTAAACTACCGAAACACTGATTTATAACGGTATTTTGCAGATATAAAAAATAGTAACAGGTAATATTATGAAATAAACCTCGTGACATTAGAAGAAACATGACACTATTGGAATCGCAGTTTTAAAATTTTCCTATCGTTACTGATCAGAGCGTAGTAGACAACTACCGTTATAATGAAAAGGTATTGCTTGCCAACCATGTTTTAGAAGGTAAAATCGTAACATTAGCATATACGACAAATAATTTCTGTAGCGGGGCAGTTGGTGAAAATTGAAACAAATTTATATTCAAAACCTCTGCGAAGTCCTTGATAACAAGATTTATATGGGATTAAAACTAATTCATTTATTTAAATATTTTAAATTTAATCAGGCTCGAAATCATAATTCAATGTTACTAACGAATAGTAAACACTAATGTTTTATTAAATGGAAAAAAATTGTAAGGATCAGCGCTAGAGGGAGTGCACACTCTCGACCCTTCAGGCTCCTTGTGAACCACCCAACCCACAAATAACTCATGGTTTTGAACAGGCTTATATATCACACACTCTCAGGAAAATGACTATGCGAAATTCCATTTTTCAGTTAGTGAGCTTATTCCATCTATTTTTAGAAATATCCTTTGGCAACCATCTTTGATTTTCGAAGCACAAATTGACAGGCTTGCTATTCCGAATGTTAATGTTTCCATCAACTCAACATAGGGCACGATGTAATTTGTAATCTAATATAATAAAGAACACTCAAATATGTTGTGAAAGAAAAAATATTAATATGACAGAAATAGAAACATTAAAATTTTTTTCATTTATTACAAAATTAGTGTTTACTATAAGTTAGTAACATTAAATTATGATCTCGAGCTTGATAAAATTAAAAATATTTAATTACAACAGATAGATCGAATAATACAAAATACAAAATTTACATACCTAATTCATTTATTAAAAAAAAAAAAAACTATAAGCTGGCAACACTAGTCCGTGGTAATGGAGTTTCCAGTATTGTTTTTCTTTATTTTTTTGTTGCAATTTTAGAAAATGAACTGCTATAAAAATAAAACTTAAACTAAATATAATATAATATGTTTGTAAGCTTAAGTATATATGTAAGCTATAAAATTCACTTACATGTATGGTAGTATGTGAAAATATGTCTGTATGTGTGGTGAGTTTAAGGCAAAACTATTATAAAAAAAACAAGAGTAACCATAGTGTGTTAGTTCTAGTATTATGTTACTTGTACTAGAAATATAATGTTTGGCACTTAAATTGTCGTTGTAAATTACGGTTAATGTAAATTGATATAAAATAACATTTACACACACACACACACACATAAATAAAACTAATGTCTGTAAGTATCTTTTGGTAACTAAACAAAGTTCTTTTTCTTCTCCTATAGTCTATAATAGTACACCTAGAAAATAGATTTGAAATTTTTAACAATTGAAAAGTTCGCTAACAGCAGCTGATTTTTTTTGGTTTTGATTAACAAATTTTAGTTGGGAAATCCAAAAATCTATTGTCACAGACAAATTTCTACTATTCCAACTGATTGCCCGGTGCCACAGTCGAAAAAATACAGCTACCACAACCTTATCATTCGATAGGCAACAAATTCGATTGCTAGCAGGAGTCCATTTTCTCTGCGTACTCTGACAGTACTTATATTATATATGTATGTTAACATGTCTGGTCTTTATTAGTACCTTTATATCTACATTTTATTTTATATAGAAGTTGTTATATATAACTTTTATTTTAAGTTTTCATGTGAAAAATTTGCATTAAAGTTAATGTTTTTATGAGGCGTTAAGATAAAATAGGTACTCCTTTCTATGTATGTAGTTGTAATACTTATGTATGATTGCATGTTTTAAAACAGCATTTTACTACATATTGCTACTACTGCTACTATTCGTACTACTGGTAATGGCTTATATAACAGCAACAACTTATTTAAACTCTTGCTAATGTTCCCCACTGTTTCTTTTGTAATATTCGTATGTTCTATTCTTTACATTAAACATAATACATACCTTATTATATGCATGTATGCAACATACTATATTATATATGCAAAAGTAAAACTTTTTTCCAGTCATGCTTCAGTGAACTTTACACTTTCACATGCACAAAGTAAGTATGTGGAAATATGTGGCTGCCTGTATGTTAGGGTGTCTTATTGAAATCTACTTTTTATAATTGCACTTAAAGAATATGTATTAAATGAGCTGACAATGACTTGTAGAAGAAATAATAAAAAACTAGTTTTAAAGTATATAAATTTGCCTTTCGAGAAAAATATCAGGAAAACATAATAATCATGCTTTCGTTTTGACCATATCTGGGGCGAAAAATGGGGTTTAAATTTATCGAAACATTATACTTAAAACTCTTTTAAGATTTTATCAACATATTATTAACATTCTTTCATTTGATACCCAACGCAGAATATAAGATGGGGCCGCTAAAAATGACTGTATATGAAATTGATTTGCTTCCTCACCACATATTAAATTTTCCTCAAGACTAAAAAATCTCCCTAAAGTTCTTTCCTTCCCAGCAAAATAAGAGCTGAGGAAGAAGTAGTTAAACACTACATCTACTGAACCCGAAGTTGTGAAAATTTCGGTGAATCATGAATGATTTTAACATTGGCGTGTCATTGGGAGGAAGTAGTTTGTTTTGGTGCTATGAAAAATCGATGATCAGATGGACATTTTCATCAGTTTACTGAAGTTGTAAAAATATAGGGACTACAAAATAAAAAATAGGGAGTGGCTTTGTTTTAAAATTAAACATGTAATTTTAAACACGCCAAGAATTATTATTCCAACCAGGACAAAGTGGATATCACTGGTATGCAAAATATGTTTTTAATGAGGCATTAAATGACAGCAGAAATTAACCTTTTATGGACCAACTAAGTAATTGTTTTTTTTTTACTATAATTATAATTGTTATAAAAAAATTTTGAAACAAATTTGTATGCTTGTCAATTGAAAAAAATTGTATTCTTATGAAATCAGTAGGGGTTAATATCAACATTTTGGAAGTTGCTTAAAATGACTTCTTACAAATCGAAAAATTTGCACTATTAACTTCCTTGGACGTTCTGAAAAAGAGATTCGTAAAGAATAACATCCATTTTATTTTGCTACTCTTCCAAAAAAAAATTTAATTAGTTAAAAAGTTAGAAACATAGAGTTATTTTTGTTTACTCAAAAAATCCAAAAATCGTCTTTCTACGGGACATTCTACTCTGTTTGTTTGCATTTATAAATGTGTATGTACTTATGTTAGTTATTTCATGAATAGTTTGTAAAGATGTTGCATGAATGCATATAAATTCAGTTGACATTTGTATTTACTTGTTGTTACATAAATATTTTAAAGAATGAAAAGAATTTCATAAACAAAGAGTACAAAAAATATAAGTCAAGGGTCGTGCCAAGGTTATAAATCTAACATGGCAGAAACATGTACAATACGACAAATAAAGCAAACATAAAAATTCAATTAAAATGTCTAAATTTTAGAAACATATTTTGCAACTTTAATTAAATTAAATAAATAATTTGTAATATTTAAATGTATCTTAAAAAACCAAACTGAAATTAAAACAAGTAACAAAATTATAGTCGGTCAAGCCCAATTACAGTACGATTTCGGTAATATGCCGAGAAAGCGAACAAAATTTCAGAAGGGGTCTGAGCCTTAAGATAAAATTAACTGTTCAATAAAATTGAAAAATTTTAATGAAGTTCTTTAAGAAAAAAAATTATTTAACTTTTATTTTTAGAGTGCTTATTTTTTTTATAAACAAAAAAGTTTCTGAGTTTTAAAAAATGAAAATATGCAAGCGTAAATACACCTTACGGAATAATGAGTCTAGTAATCTTAACTCCAAGGTTTTCACGTATTACCCTTTATATTATAATTCTAACTTTTTTATATGGGATGTTCTGTGCAAGCTTACGAAAAAAATAAAGAATAATGGGTTACGCGTATGCATATTAATAATTGGTTACTTATAATCAATTATTATTTATTTTTTTTTTGTAAGAAATTGAGTAACGCATTATTTTAAAACTCCTAGTAACCAATTCTAAATTAACTTTAAGTAATCGACAAGGTAATTCGATGCAGTGTTGTGAATTTTAATTTCTAAACCGCTTTTCTTCCAAAAGGAAGTACATAAATTAACCCTTTGACGGCCAATGGTTGATAAATGTCCCATTTATAGTTTTTGTCATATTTGGCCCATTTTTTATCCGATTTTCTTAAATGTGGCTTCTAACGACAGATGATAGTTGTTGATTTCACACAATACTAACTATTTGGATCAATATGGTCTCGGAGCCAATAGGATCACCACAAATTCATAATAAAATATATATTGTTGCATAATTTTTGGAACACATTTTCTCGAATCTTATTGGACAACACAGGTGATCAATATTTTGGTAGGAAATGGTCCATTTCTTTAGTTTTTAGAAACGTCAAGATATTTGGAAATGGTTCACTTTTTTTATTACAGGATACTGATACAATTTGTATACCATGGGTCGCCAAAGGTCAAAAATAGGAAGTATTTGCTCAGTTTTAAACATTTTTTATTCGCATTGAAATTCAAGTAGTTTTTATTTGATTTGATTTTTATAAATTTCTTCTCCAGATTCCGAATTTGGTTCCAAAATTTTCAATCTCTTTACAATTTTTAAAAAGTTTACAAAAAGGACATTTCGGAACTACAGTTAAAACTCGATTTTTTCCCTAAGATGTTTTAAGTTTTTTGTCATATTCGTGCTCGTTCAGATCAAAATATACGATGTGTCATAACACAAATAAGTTAAAATAAATTAATTCGACACTACTCTAAACTAATTTGCAGGCTTTTTCCTATTCAGGCTTCCTTTGCAGGCTTTTTCCTATTCACTAATTAATTCATAAATTAATAAAATACAAATTGATAAATAAAGTTATTTGAACAATTAACAATGACCGATTATTATTTATATTTAAATAATATAAAAGGAAAGCCATTACAGTTAACTTAATAATATTTAATTCAAAATAATAAAATAAGTATTATATTATAGGTAATACATTATTTTTATTTTGAAAATATTGTAAGGAGTACTCATTACAAAGTAATGTATAAAGTAAGGATATGTCATTACAATGTTTTTCCTGGGATGTATAGTGAAATGTCAAATTTGACTATACACAGTAGTTCGAAATTACGAGTAAAAATAAAAGTGGTGATAATTTTGCATCCTTAAAACTATTAATCCAATCTAGAAGTTATCTTCACAAAACTTGCAAAGGAAAACATCAGCTTTCAGAAAATTGTATCTCTACTAATAATGTTTTAATAAAAGTAATTTTGAGTTTAAGGTTTGACAACAGGAGCCAGGAGACTTACCTTTAGGTTCAAAACAAAAGAAACTACGGTGTGTACAATATTTTAAAGCTTAGAAATTTTATTTTTATTGCAATCTAATCTATCAGCCAATGAATATTTTAATTTGATTTCTTTTCCAAGTGGCACGCTGTTAAAGCTTACCCAGCAAAAATGAAGCTGCCAAAGAAGCAATAAAAGCATCACTACTATGGCAAAGGCTTCACTTCTTTTCTAATGGTTTCATTGATGAATTTAACATTAGCGTGTCATGGGATGGAAGTATTCAAATTTAGCTACTAGCATTACTCATACTTTACTCTAAGGAAGCAATGACGATGCAATGATTAGATATTCTGATGCATGAGTGGAAAATGTTCATATACTTTGTGGTATTTAAGCTTTGATGAAAATTTAATTCATAAGAATGCAGAAAAATATGTAAATATATGGAAATTTATGCATTGATTTACAAATTTTTTTTATTAAAACAAATTAATAATTCTGCATTAGTGAAAAAGCATTTTCGAAACATTTTTCAAAAATTTTAATAAATGTTTAGACAATTTTTAAAATATTTTTGGATAATTTAAAAACTGGCTGTACAATTTTGAAACACTTTTAGACAATTTTAAAATATTTTTATACAATTTTAAATAATTTTTGCACAATTTAAAAACATTTTTAGACAATTTGAAATAATTTTTACACAATTTTCAAATTATTTTGGTAAATTCTGAATTAAAACTGGAAATGGTGTACTGTTAACTAATAAACATAATGCAAAAATGCACAGATTGCGTCGCCATAAATATTTAAGGCTGAAAAAATGCAAATGACAGGCAAGCTAGTTTCAATTAAAGGTCAAAAAAATCTGTTTTTCTCGATTTTTCAAAACTTTTATAAAAATTGCAAAACTGCATAAATTCTAACCCTCATGAAATTTTAAACTAAAATATAATAAATTATTTAATAAAAAAAATGATTAAAAAATTCATCAGAACTATTTTTTCAATTTTAATAAATGCTTTAGATTCCAACAAAAATATACGATATACTAAAACATATGCTTTAAAAATAATGAAGATTGATTTTTTAAGATATGCATCGGGTTTATATCCAGATCACTGCATTTGAAATATGAACGCATGAAAGCTTTTGGAAGTGCCTTAGAATAACACCAAAAAATCATAAAAAAATGTCAACTGAAGTTTAGGAAGCAATGAAAGAAGTTATAGTCACAGAATGACTACCATTTTTTTTGCTGGGTTATGTTAGAAAAACAAAATTTTATTCTGGTTTTAGTCAAAAAGGCCTACATATTTATATTTTCTTTAAGAATATATACCAAGTTCATGGAAGTGAATTTGGTGAAAAAAATCTTTCCTATTTGCTGGTTCTTTGAGTTTTCATCAAACTCATCCTAATGAAGTGATTTTACTGCAAAATAAAAATTAGATATGTGTTGTTAAAGAAACTTTAAATATGGAGACAAAATGTAACTTTTTTACAAAAAAAAAACTGGTTTAAATGTTGTTTTCGTATAATTTTCACATATAAAACATCTTAAGCGTTGAAATGATACTGAGTTAAAAATTTAGTTGATTTTTTTTTTTAAATTTCAGTAATTTGGCTTTGCCATCGCAAAAATGGGAAATTGTAGTTTTAAAATGCTAATGACCTATATATGTTTTTGTAGACCTTGTCGAGCATATTACAAAATAGTTTTGGATTTTAAATATAAAATTTCGAAGCTTTCTAATTTTTTTCATATTCAAAATTATTCTGACTATGGCTGGGAAAAATTTCACAATAATCTGACCAACCAATAAGATATAAATGAATTATTTTCCAAAAATATATAATTTTGGTCAAGCGTACAATCTGTTTATATACTAATCAAATGTCTATTAATGTCTTTAATCCTAATTATCGTTTTGCCAAGATGAATGTTTTACGTTATATAAAATACTACAGTGACTATGATTTTTTCTTCTCCTTTGTATTCTTATTAAAATAATTTTGTTAACTTAAATAAAAATAAATGTTATATTATGAACTCCCAACAGTTTGTCCATTAATCAATGATGTTCTTTTCTTTTTTACGACTGTCTGAGCTGTCGTTAGTGACAATTTCTTATTTCTTTGTGACTTTAAGATTTTCATTTAAATGTTAAAGACGTTTTTGTCTAGCTGTCAAAATAATACATAGCTGTCTCTTGTATGCTTGTATCTAAATATATATTAATGTTTTGGAGTATATAGGTACAAAAACGTTTTCATTATTTGCTTATTATAGTCATATATAACATTAACGTTACAGTAAAAATCATGATATGATTTGTATTTGTATTATTAAATATTATGCTTGCTTTAACATTTTTTTTATATGTCAAGTCATAATCACAATTCAAACTGTATGTGTATGTTATGTTCATGTAAGTATATTCCATAAAAGTTTCGTTTATCTACACATTCGTACATAGCAAATATTTATATTTGCAGCAATGTATTCAATTTTGTTGCTGCTTTTTTTATGTACTTACCGTCATGTGAATCATAGAGATAAATTATTTTACGCCAACCGTAAAATTGTATTGTATCGATAATGGCTTGATGATAGTCCGGACGCATACTAATGGCAAAATCCAAAAAACCGGATGATGGTGTAAGCACCTAAATGAAAGCACACAACGTTTAAATATCATTAGTATGAAATGACACAAAAAAAAAAAAATACAAATACAAATACTAATACTTATATACAATGTATACAAATAAATATAGTTTTTTTTTGCTAAATTAAATGATATGAAGGTAAATGAACTAAATAAAATGTGATATTGTTCAATTAAATTATTATAGGGTTATAAGTATTGCTAAACTTTTATTAAAAAAAAATATACATGTATATTGTGTATATAAATCGATTTCTGGGTGTTGGCATTTTGCAATAGAAAAGAGAAAAACAGCATCATGTGCTTGAATAAAACAACTCGATTTGCTTTAAACATTTTGCCAGCCATGTAAAAATCGAACTATATATATGAACATACATGATCATACACTTGGCTTGTATATTATCTTACATAAGCATGCAAAATCATATGCATATGTAGATGCATTATTTAAAATATGACTATACATGATCTCGAAGATGACCATATATTCGGAGCCGCGGATATATGCCCGTATATTTTTACATATGCTTATATATTATTCATGTATGCCATAGGCCAAATTTTAGATCCAAAGATATATGGAAACATTTATAATTTCATCTGAGGCCATATATTGAACCATCATGATCATATGCATATTAATACTTCTTGTTTGAGTACTTAATGCATCTGAGCGCCCCGGTAGGCTAGTTGGTGGCGTGCTAGCTTATCAGTGCGGGGGTCGTGGGTTCAATTCCCACCAGAGGCTCTGGTCTGTTTTCGCTACAACGAGCCGAAGGCCTTTGTTGCTAGTGCTCGGTATTATTTATTAATCATATAATTACATATAATTTGTAATTATATGATTAATAAATAAAATAAATAAATAAATAAATAAATAAATAAATAAATAAATAAATACTTAATGCATCTAAATTCATCGGTTGTAATTTTATTTCTTTATTTATTAATTCATTTTGTTTTCTTTGTAATTATATAATTTTGCTTAATTTGATAAAAATAAAATAAATTGTAAACATTTCATAAAATTAAGTTAAAAACAGGAAGTTCCACCTCTGGAATTTGACAAGCATTTTTTTTTGGCAATTTAAGAAAATGTTTTAATAATTGTCACGGCTCGTGTAAAGATTTCCTGAATTCTCGGAAATATGTTGCACTTAAAAGTAAAACAACACCTTTATGTGTGCAATGAATTCGTGGTATTGCTACCTGTGGGAAATGAAATGTAAGATATTGCAAAAATTATTGCGAAATAAATTCATAGAACATTTGTGTCGTTAACTTATATATTACGATTTTTACATGGGCAATTTAAAAGAGATATTGTAAAAAGAAAACTTTTTAAACAATGTTTTACTCCTGAATCTGCTTATTGTTAACCCTTTGATGACTGGTAAAATATGAATTTTATAATAAAATCCCCTTAAGCCCCCCTTACTTTTCTTGGCATTCTTAGAGATTTATTCTATTTTTTTCTATTCCTTTTGAACTTTTTCGTAAAAACAAAACATTTTAATAATTATCCTAAAAAAGCTAGTGTCATAAAGGCTTCATGCTTAAAGTTGAATTGTACGCCCTTATTCGATCAAGGCAGTCATATGTTGTATTAAATATTTTGTGGATAGTTTTTATTTTATTTTTTATATATGTATGTTTTAAATGAATATATTTATTTGTTGTTTACTATACCATAAACTTTATTTTTGTATCCTTTTATATCTATATATTTATTACTACTTTTACCCAATACACATTTGAAAGATATATCACCAAGAAGATAATATGAAAATATCATTAATTAAACTTTTAGAAGACAATCAAAGTAGTATTTTGAATATGTCGTCATTTTATCAGCTAGGCAATTCCAGCTCAAACCGCACAGCATTCGAATTTGTCATCTGCGATTTTAATGAAATTCGCCCCAAATATTGTAAAAGGGTAGTGTTTATCAAATCATTAACCTTTCGACGCCAAACTCTTTCGGTTTTGGAAATATGACGTGATGAAAATTGGCAAAGACGTCAAAATATCGAAAAAATTTACATAAAAAGTCGCCCATAACTTCTAAACTATACAACCTAAAATTTCTCTGTTGGTATTATTTTAAAAGTGAAAATATTACCTTCAAAATCGCGTCCCCAAAGTTTTTTATATTAAAAGGTTAATGGTAATTTTTTTTTAAGTTTAATCTTGAAATACCCATATCTCAAAATCCAATTTTTTTAAAATTCTGGAAAAAATATATGTTAAAAACTAAGGCCTCTCTATATTTGTGGCAAAATTTTAAGGTGGAGACTCATTTGGTTGTGGAGGAAAACGTGGTCGTTAGCAAATTTTCGTCGACGAGTTCACATGTAAAATAAATTTAAATTCACGCAAGACTAGTGAAGAGGTATTTTATTCGAACTGAAAAAATTGTAAAATGAATATTTGTGAATTAAGCGTGTGTTTTCTTCATAATAAAAATTTATAAAATATGTATAAAACATTTTTTTTAATCTTCTGGGTGGTTATCAGGCGATATCTTTTTTTTAACTTTCAGATGATATACTGCCGATATATGCCATACTTTTTGATGTTCCAGATGATAATTTTCTGATATCAAAAATTTGTCTTTTAGAAATATTGCTTTTGTATTGCCTAGAAGTATTGCATTCGAGACACGTTTTATACCAAATGGGGTATCTTCCGCAATACAAAAATGATTGTTGCCGCAATAAATTGTTTCGTCCAGGCAATACCAGAGGGTAAACATAATCGTATTGCCATGTTTACTGGGTATATATACATATATATTTTTTACAACTTCAAAGATAACATAAATACAGTGAATGACCAATTTTATGAACACTAGCTTATCATGTACTTTCTCGATTACACTATCAGATAATACAGTTCCTTTATAATCATCTTTAAGCACCCCGGTAGGCTAGTTGGTAGCAGAGAACTGCATTTGCTGATTGCAAAACGTTCATATGCAATCAACACAAGAATAAAGATGTGTTTGCGTTCAAACGCTGAATATACTCCAACACACATATTTGTTGATGATTTTAAATCAATCAAAGGACATGCAAATTGTTTTGTCACTGATTTATAATTATCGGTCGTTGTTAAACCAATGATTTTATTCTGTTCATTCGAGCCAACAATAATTATTTTGATGTAGAATAAATCAGAAAAAACAACAAACAACGTGTGTGAGTGTAATCATAATTAAAACAAAATAGTTTCTTATCTATAAAAAGGAGGTGGTTTTGTAGAAACACATTTCATAAATGTTATGTGTGTATTAGGGTGGGTCTAAAATACGTTTTTTTAGAATTTTTATTAGGAATACCAAAAATATTGTTCTTTGTGAAATTTTTTTTTTTAATTTAGGTCGACATCTCAGGCTCGTCCAATGCGGTTAAAGTTAAATATTGCCTAATTTGCCAATCAAAATAGATGAAAAAAATTTAAACAATATATAAATTTTTCCGGATTAGGCAAGCCTGAAATATCGACCTAAATTTTTTTTCCAAAAAAAAATATTTATATTTCACAAAGAAGAATATTTTATTACTAATAAAAATTCTAAAAATGCGGATTTAAGTCCCACCCTAATGTAAAAAATATCATTTATGAAATGTGTTTCTATTTTGTTTTAATTATGAATACACTCATACGCGTTGTTTGTTGTTTTTTCTGATTTATTCAACGCTGACTTTTTGTTGAGTGATTAAATTTGCAGTACACATAATCGACATATGATTCAAACTGATCCGAATTACGCGTTCAGTAACATGATGTTGATTTTATTCTACAGTGAATTTTGTTGAATTATTAAATGTGAACAAGAATTTTTGTGTATGATTAAATCAAGAAAAAAGTTGATTTTGCAGTTCTCTGGTTGGTAGCTAGCTTATCATTGCGGAGGTCGTGGGTTCAATTCCTAGCAGAGGCTCCGGTCTGTTTTCCTTACAACGAGCCGATAGCCTTTGTTGCTAGTGCTCGGTTAGGGTATAAGAATATAATTTGTAATTATATAATTAATATAAATAAAATAAATAAATAATCAAAATAATCACTCTTAATGTTTTTAGTATCACCTTCAATCAATATCCAAATGGTTGCAATTCGTTTTAACTAAACTTTGCTGTATTTAATATTATATGTATTTATATCTGCTTTTTCCTTATTTTATTTATATTCCCACGAGTAAAACAGTTGGGCATTTATTATTATTTTTATAAAATTATTATGATTTGTGGGCTTTTTGTTTTTTGGTCTGTTTAAATATGAATGTTATAGACTTTTGGACATTTACTACTTTAATAACAACATAAACTGCCTATAAATTTCAGAATGTTGGCAATTACGTTGAACAACACATTTATTTTAATGATACTTATCATAAACGAAATATACGATTTTAAATGACCCAACTTGGGCGTATGATTAATAGTAAATACATAATAAACAAAATATCCCAAAATATACAAATGATATTGTATAAAAATAATAAAAAATTTCCAATTTTACAGTCACAAAAGTATAAACATAATATTATATACTTGTACATAGGTTTAGGTTTTTTTTTAGCTTTTTCATTTCACAAAAAATAACAATACATAGTTTGTTTATATTGCTAACTTACTTTTTCGGGAAACCATGGTGTCACAAACGGCATTTGAAAAGTGTTGCTGTATGAATGCAATGTATCAAAAGAGTCCGGCGATACAGCACCGAGCATTGAATAAACGCCGCGAGAAAATTGATTGCATACTGTAAATGTTGAGAGGGAAACAAAAAGAACGAAATAACAAAAGAAAAACATTGAAATAAATTTACGCATACAGTAGATCAACAACATTTCAATGTACTCAGCACAATGGCCTATATATGTTTAAGAGAAATAATATTGCATCAAAAAAAAAAAAAAAAAAAAAATGGAATTAAATTGAAAACAAGAAACAATAAAAAAAAATCGTATGCCAAACAAAAGTAGTAGAGGATTGCAATCTGATATAAATTCATACAAACGGAAAGCAATTAAAAACAAACATAAAACGGAATTACACTACAATTTTCAATAAAAAAGAATAATGAAAATAAAAACAACTACAACGAGTGCTCAAACATAATTAATGTTAAAGCGTCACTTGTTTGCGACAGCAGTGTATTTTTGTCATATCTGTACACTAAGCTCCAAAAGTATCAAGAATTTTTCATATTACAAAAACACCTTTCAATTGGGTATTACGAGAAATATATTCGAGAAATCTTCGCAAGAGTTTGCGGACCTTATGAACCAATTTCTTGAAAATCACTATTTGAAGGAAAACTCTTTACTGGTGACAGCAAAATCTCAATCAAAAATTTTGGGAAAAATATTCTCTTAAAATTAATCAATATACTTGCATATAGATCATTTCAGAATAATAAAAGAAGCTCGAAAAACAGTCAAAATTATTTAAAGTAAATTTTGATGAGAAATACAATAATACCCAACCGAATTAAGGAGTATGCAGGTTATACTGATCTAAAACCCATTACGTACATACTTATCAGCTTAGTAAATGAAAATATCTACAAGATTTGAAGCCTGTTATATTTTTTGTTGTATAATATTTAGTTCTAATAAAGTCAAAGTAATAATAAGACATCTAGCAATGCCCAATTCGAATTATCTTGTTTCTTTTTATATTATTATATTTTGTTGTTCAATTTTATAAGGTTGAAAAACGTTAACGATATCATGTAAATTGTAATAAAATTTAAAATTATATAATTTTTTTTACTGTGCAATATCCTCTATCAACCAAAAAAAAAAAATTTTTTAATTATTCAATTGCAATAACCTCTATCAACCATAGTGACACGAATAACTTAAAATATTATAATTTTTTTACGCAGGATCAAGTAGTAATTTTTAACAAATATTGTAAAAGATATATTAATTAATACTTTACGAATTTAGGCATTAATCAGTTTTTTGCCTCTTTTGAAAAAATGTCTTTTGGTTTATAGAGGGTATTGAATATAATCTCCTGATATGGATTTGTCGTATTCAATTAAAAAGCCCACACAAATATATATCCCTTAAATTCCTTCTATTAAATATGTTATTATATAACAACGTTAATGTAAACTACTTCTGTAACTAATTTAATGAAAAAGTTATCAATTTTAAATATGATGACTATTATATGTGTGTCACTGAATCAATTACAGAAGTAACTGACTATGACTTTCAATAAAACTTTTAATAAAAGGAATTTAAGAAATAAAATATTTTCTGTGTAACAGTTTCTTAATATTTTTTGAGCATATGTAACTATAATGCACATACAATTTTATACTCGTATAAACAAAAACAACAAAAAAAAATCAATTTTCAATTGGCGCCATTTGTTGGCCTTATTTAATCAACACAAAAATTAAAAGAGGGGGGTAAAATTGAAATAAAATGGCTTAAAATTATGTATGACCACCTACTTAAACGTGATAATTTAAATGCATCCGCTGTATTTATAACATCAACATAAGCCTGTAGTTCAAATCTACGGGATGATACATTCAGATTGTGATTTAACATGGCATATTTAAAGGCAGATTGTACTTCATCAGTACCTTGCTCAAAGATGGCGCCTGCAATTATACAAATAAATTTAAAAAGAAAAAAAAACCATTATTAATATCAATTAAATAGTATACAATGTAAATAATATTAATTTTATTTAATGACATCTACTGAGAGTATTAAAATTGAAATGTTATTTAATACATTTAAAGACAATATTTAATATTAAATATTTTAGTCACAACAACAATTTTTATAATGAAAGCAAGCAAATGACTACTAATGTTTTAAACATCAATCCATAAGATGGCCAAATATATTTCATATTGGGTGGTGTCATTAAAATTTAATAAATTGCATCAACGTTTTGAGCTTTAGATTCACCAATGTTCACCACTTTCTTATTGGAAATTTAAAATATTTATGTATATCTCTTTAGTGAATTAGCCCATACTACAGGGAATACAAATTTCTAGTTTCAGAATTCGGGGGTGGGTTTTAGGCAGAAAGTTAAGGGGAGACTTTTTAACATTTTTCCCCTATCAAAACTTACATCTTAGTAGGTGTCTACGCCGGAGAAGAAATGTGCGTGTCAAATTTGGTTTAGGTCGCAGATTATGAAAATCAAATAAAAATTTGGAATTGTAAACAGGTGAAATATTTATTCATATTTTACTATCAAATACATATGTAAAGCCTCAGCACCATTATGGCAGTATAGAGGCGAGTTGGCAAAATTAAATACAATTTTCATAAAAATAATTAATAAAATAAATAAATAAATATTTTAAAAAAGATAAAAATGTTTCAAAACAATATATTTAAATAAACGCTAAACTTCTCGTAAAAGTAGAAATGCTGTTTGTAAATTTATCAACTCTTCTGTATAAATTTTTACCAATTATATTTCATGGAACTGCAATAAAAGTTATGATGAAAATTTGTATGAAGAAAATTCTTTTGGTTTCACAAACCATTAAAACTTTGGCCACTATGTAATAAATATACTTTTGTGCTATTCTTCTTTTCATGGATATATCTGTCTCTGTGTGTGGTAAACTCAAAAAATATTTCATATTTTATGAAAAAAAAAAACAAACTTTTAACAGACAACATACATAAATATCATCAAAAGTTTTGTAAAGCATGTAAAAATATATTGTTAGTTTCGAAATTTGTTTACCATACAACAGCAGTAATATTCAAAATGGGGGAAAAAAAACATATAAAGAATTCTAATATATTTTGTTACGTTTTCACTTAGGACCGAAAACAAAAACTTTTAAATTAATTGAGGTATGGGCTGGTTATTATTTTTTTCATTTTATTGTTTTCTGTTCATATTTTTTTGTAATTTGCTTGAGTTTTGCTTTTAGTTAACTGTGGTCTTGACCCGCTGTTTTTAATGCATTGTTTTTATAAACAAAACGTCATAAACTATATCAAAAAGTTTTGAGTGCATACACTAATCCCTCATATGAAATGAATTCAGAACAAAAAAAAAATTTATGACAATTTTTTTAGAATTTCAATTTCATTTTGAAATTGTGTTGTTTTTATTGGGAAAGGGGATTAAGATGTGGTGAAAGATGAAGACCTTAAAATATGAAACACTGTAGTTGCGAGAAATGTTTTAATCTTACAAAGATTGTTGCTCGCTTGCTGATCGAGAGTTGGCGTACTTGCTTGAAGATTTTTAGTTTAAAGCCCTGTTATGTTATTTAACTTCGGTGCCCTCTAAAAAATAAGTTAGTAGACAAATTAACAAAAGAGGTTGTAAAGGGTGGTTAAATTTTAAGGGCCGATGTTGAATGTGAACCACACCTAAACGTTAAGTTTTTTTCTACATTTCATTTGACAATTCTTAATTGCAGACCATGGAAAGATACACAATCGAGCAACGCGTTAAAGTTATTCAGGCTTATTATGAAAATGGGCGTTCAAATCAAAATGCATTTCGTGCATTTTTTTGATCAGCATAATCGACCAAATGTGGCCACAATCGGGAGAATTGTGCGCAAATTTTAGCAAACTGGGTCTGTAGGAAATGTGAAAAAACCTGTGCATGCTCACCCAGTTTGTTCTGGTGAAAACAATGCTGTTGTTCGCGATAGTGTAGCAAAAGCGCAATCAACCTCGATTTGTCGTCAGTGCTAGCTATTGCGAGATGATAACGGACTTTTTGTGGCCAGAAATTGAGGATATGGACCTGGACGATATGTGGTTCCAACAGGATTTTGCCACTTGCTACACAGCCAAGGAAACAATGGCTCTTTTTTTCGGGGAGAAATTCAATTGCCGGGTTATCTCACGTGGTGGCGATGTCAATTGGCCACCGTTGGACTTCTTTCTTTAGGATTATTTGAAAGATAAGCCAGCAATAATTCAAGGGCTAAAGGATGAGATAATTCGGCACATTAACGGCATAGAACCTCAATTATGCCTCAGCGCCATCGAAAATTCGGACCATCGGATGGAGGTGTGTCCGATATTTTGTTCCATACATAATTGAACCATACCATATTATCATAATAAAAAGAAATAACAATAGTTTCCTAAATAATTTGTGTTTTATTCAAAATCAACATCGGCCCATAAAATTTAACCACCCTTTATATTAAATAAACTAGTCTTCAGCTTATTTTTTACAATTTTTTTTACTAATAAAACTATGCTGTTCAACACATTTACAGTGAGGACAATAATCAGATAAACTAGAGGTAAATGTCGCAGCTAAAAATACAAGTCTTTCAAGACATAACAAATTCAACCGTAAAAGATTGTTGTATCTATCTTTCATACATATGTTACATAAAACAAAAGGACGCCAAAAATGCATGTATCTTGTTTTAGTGGTTGAATATGATTTAATTTATATACAAAATTAAATATTTATATTTAATAAAGATTAACTCTAAATGTGAATTTATATTCAAAATATTTATAAATAATAATGCCTTATGATGCTTTTCTAATTCTAATTCTAACAATAATAATTATAATTATTATTTTAATACTTTATAAAGTTTTGAAAATTATTTTGAGAGTCTCACAATAAAAATAAAACAAAATATTAATGTCTAAATTTTCAACAAATAAATTAAATTAAATATAATTTTTCTAGAAATTTTTGAGTCTACTTATATTCAGCAAATAATTTAATTGATTTTAGCAAGGATCTTTTTATTTACATCGCTGACTTAGCATAATTTTTGGTTGACGTTACAATTTTATTTTTTTTTTTTTTGAGTGTGTTGTTAAAAGCTGCGCTATAAATGAGGGATAGGAAACTCATATATTGATGTTGCCGTCACTAAGGATCGAACCTGTAATCTTCTGTATAGCAGTCCAACGCACTAGCGATAAAACAAAACTTTTTTTGTATTTATTTTTTTTTTCAGTATTCTATTACATTATTTTTGCCTCAGCGCCTAATAGGCATTATTGAGGCGAGTTGGTAAAATATTACATATCAGTTATGATTATCGGTGTTAATCATTAAAAAGAAACATGAAACAAAATTGTTATATTTACACATTCTGATCTAAACTAGATTTTTTAAACCTTTTGTTTGATATCCAATTCACCTATAATTAAATTTTACAAACAGTGAATATATACATTCCACCTTTTCACTAACCTAATGTAAGAGTGGGCGATTAAAAAAGTGAAATATCAATTTATTTCAGTGGTCCCCCCAAAGAATATTTGCCTCGCCAGTTATAGTACCATATATTTTAATTTCCTAGTCTTGGTCGCAAATATTATAATATTCAATTTTCTCCATATTATTCATTTTTTGATAAATATTATTTAACTAGAGTTTTTTCACTAACATATATTAGAGGGATGAGTGTATAATAATACCATAAAAAATAATGGATAAATGGAAAAATATGTAGAAAAATACAGAAAACAAAAAAAAGTTTGTTTCACTTTCCGCTTTTGTTGATAAACTGTGTCGTTGTATAAATTTAATTTTTTTCCATTACAACTTTTTCTATTCACATTTTTTTTTTTGACTCAACAAAATAATCAATTCTACAAATATTTTGAGTAAAATGACAAAAAATATATAAAAGAGTGGGGTAAAAACCGTATTAAGGTTTTTTTTTACACTTAAGCTGGGATTTTTGCTTGACTGCATGCCATCATTTTAATACAATTTAATACAAAAATTCTGTAACATTCCATTCTTAACAAATGTACGCATAAATTGTGTCAAAAAGTTTTTAATAAAACGGAAACTGCTGGTAGTTTGATTTGGTTTTTGCTAAGGTTTTGTGTTTGTTTGTTAAGGGTATTGGGAATTAGGAATACTAAACGAGTATTATGTTACATTATGGTTTTGGGCAGAGTGTCACAAATAATAGATAAATGTTAAAGTTGTCTTACTATTGATTTGTTTAATGTACAAAAAAAAAAAAATCAAAAATACTTTTATTTTGTTCAAGTTAAGGATTATATTTAAATAGGAGCAAATATGTATAATCTTTTTAAGAATTATATTCAAATACTGAATAAAATTTTACACAAAGTAAAAAGAAAGAGTTTTAAACAATTGGATCGCATTGAAATTTAAACTTTGCATTTTGATCAATAATCAGGCAAAATATTGTACCACTTGTTTAAAAAAAGGTCACGGTGAAAATCTTCAGACAAATCGGACAACTTTAAGGTATGCGTATACCTAAGCATTGAGTTCATATTTTGGTTATAGGAACTTATTAATTTTTTAACCATAATTCATGTAAAAACTTAATTTCTTTTATAAATGAGTTAAACTGTTCTTCTTTCATTTATTTTATGGGAGTCAAAACTACCAGTTTTTTAAGTAATTTAAAACTTAATACTGTTTAAATATTTATTTAGTATATAAATGTTCTCGAATATTGAAAAAATTATTTATCAATAAAAGCTTTTAACCCCTCTGTTTTTACCCATTTATTCAAATTTATAGAAATACTCAAATTTTCAACTTTTTAACAAAATAGGGCTTAATAGGGAATATATATTCAAAATATATTCAAAATTTCCATAAGGAAATTTTGATGCATTACAGCATTTTATATGTAGTTTGATAATTTTTTTAGTTGTTTTGCAAGTGTTTCCACACTTTGTCTTATAGCAATAACTTTTCATAAAAATAATAAAAAAAGTGTTTTGCCAAAAATAGAAAAAAAGAATCTCGATGTATATAAAAACAAAAAAAAAAAAAAATACTAAAGAATATCACTTGAGCCATTTTTGGTCCTTCAATATAAGTAACGTCATTGTGCTTGTTAGGAAAACATCTTAACTACGTGTTTGAGCATAGAACAAAATATACGTTTTTAGTTTAAGGTCTGCCAGTTTTTGAAGGTCCTTATTTTACTAAAACTTTGGGTTCTGAGGAGATTTTTTTGGCGGATCGAAATACATGTGTTAACTAAAAATTGCTTATTTGCTTAATTCTTATAAATATACGGAGATTAAAAGATTGTTCTAAATAAATACAAATTATTTAAAGTTAAACTTATATTTCTAAAAAAATAAAAAAATGTTTTGTTTCAAACTAAACGTCGCTGTGCTATGCCAAAAAAACTCAATGGAAATTTTATAAATATTTTTCCTATCATACGCTCATTATTAAGAAGCTTGGGAGACTTATTTTCTAAAAAAAATTGGAGAAAAAATTTCTAAAAATACTCTTCCAAGGCCAATTTCAAATGCGGGTAACGAACTATAATCAGCTTAATTATATGCATCGTTTGCCAGATATTTACATCACAAAAGTCTAAAATTTTCGAATTTCGGGAGAATCTGCTATTGATTGAAATCGGTCTATGTTTTGACCTAGTGATCCTATTTTTCGAATATTACAGATCATAAATATAAAGATATTTTAATAAAATTGTCCTACTTGGACCTAGTTCTAATACAAAGCTTCCCAAAAATTTGATATTATACTTGTTCATACTCTAGAGGTCGCAAATTAAAAGATATTTTAATAAAATTTGACGCACTTACTTATATGAGCCATAGGAAGAAGCGTATCGCTTTTAATGAGAACCAGTGTATTTTTATACCTGGTGCCCACTTGTACCATATTGAGGTTTTCTCGTAAATCTGACAAACATCGGACAAAATGAAAATTGCTGAATGATTTTTTAATTGTTTAAGTAAATATTGACACAACTTCATTTAAACTCATTAAACTTTGGAACCAAACATTAGTTGACTTTCAACCATATGCAGGGTATTATTCATTAGTTTCGTTTTATTATGAAAAACGTTAACAATAAATTAAAATAGAAATAATGGGTGATCTATTTAAACATTTTTATTTATTTTTATTAATATTTATAATATAATTAACAAAGAAGACAAATTTATTTGTTTTATTTATTTTTTTTTTTTTGCTTTTTTTTACTCATATTTGCTTTTTATGCTTTTTTATTTTTCCCTTTTTAGCTTTTTCCTAAGTTTTAAATTGCTTTTTTAAAAGTGCTAAAATATTTTTTTTTTGCTAGTTTTGTTCTTAAAAAAAAAGTGTTTTCACCAACTTTTTACTTTTGTTTGTTTTTTGCAATTTTTTTTTTAAATACATTGAATTTTTCTTTTTTTCTCTGATAATTACAAATTATATCCTAATACTAACCAAGCGCTAACGAAGGCTCGCACTGCTAAGCTAGCACGCTACCAAAAAACCAACCGGAGCGCTTAACTTATTTAAATTTTAAATAATATACTTAAAATAGGATTGGATTTGACCCGAAAGAACATGACATTTACTTATTAAAGATAATTTCATGTAAATGCTTTCATTCCGACGCTGATGCATTCGGAAGGTCCATTAATCAATTACTCTTTTCAGCATTGCTGCCCGAATCTCGTGAATTACGTAAGTACTGTTGGCTGCCAAGTCTTGAATCGAAGCTGGTTTATGGTTGGAGACTTTTGACTTCATATAACCTCAAAAATGTTATATTTATCCTTATAATACCACTAACACAAGAACTTAAAATACCGTTAGCCTTTAAAACAATCTAAATAAATAAACTAAAATACAGTTAACCCTAAAATAACTTACCGATATAATAACGCAATTGGTGCGATTTTTCCCACGACGAATTGTCAAACAATACTGAATGACAATTCAGTATGACACCGGTCACGCGTGAAGTGTGAAAAAAAACCTCTAAATGAATCAATGGAATATAAAGTAAGCGCATGTAGTGTGGAATATGCGGGAATGTAAAATACCACGATATTTCACGTTTATGTATCTTTTAAGAATTATGGTGTATTTTTTAACTTATTACCATACTAATCCTAAAGAATTTTTAGATTAACTCTTATCAATAATCTTACAAGGTAAACTATAGATTTAAAAAGTATTTTATTTAAGAGAAGCAACACTCAGGAAATTCTTCCTACTTATTTCTTTCGAAAGGGGATAGAAGAGAGATGAAAGTTGATGAAAGATGAAAGACTTCAAATATGGCAAAACTGTAGTTGCGCGAGATGATTAATCTTAGAACAATTGTTGCTCGCCATCTGATAGGGAATTGGCGAAAATAATTAAAGCTTTTTAGTTAACAGTTCTGTTTTTATATTTTACTTCGGTTGGGTTAAGTGCTATCGAAACACCGAAGGAGGACGTTGCAATATGTATGAGGTAGAGTTAAATCATACAAATTATTTTTTCTAAATTGATGTTGCTATCGCAAGGAATCGAACCCGCAACTTTCTGTGTAACAATGTATATTAAACTACATTTTTAATTATTTCATTCAGACAATACAAAAAAGCTGAAATGGAAAACAGAACATTCCCTCAAGTTACTAAATTCAAATTTGAAAAGGTTAAGTTAAAATAGAAAATGAATTCCACAGTAATCGCCAAGGTTTTTCGGGGTACTTATCATATATTCACCATAGACAGATTTCGAATAATATAGAGAAAAATTTGTATTCTCTATCAAAAAACTAAAAAAAAAAAAAAAAAATGTTGTTCCACATTACCCGCAATTTCTCCTTTATGTACATATTCACATAGCTATCGCAAGTACTCACAGAAAATGGTATTAATAGAGTAAAGTTGAATTTTTGTGTAAATAATTGTAATATTGCAAAAACATTTTGAATGTTTTTAAAAACAATTTTAAGCAATTAAAAAGTTGAAACCTTTTATACTAACTGATGGTTATGTTCAAATGTATAAAGTGGAATAGTGAACTCGTTGTTTGTTTACAAAAAATTTCATTTTAAACGATTGTCAATTAGCAATTTTCATTAAATTGCTTTTTATTTTACTTGTGTAGTATGTTTTTTGCAATAAAATTGTGAAAAAAATCAAGCATCTATAAAAAGCTAATTAATTTAATGATATACAGTGGTGTTTGTTTATAAAAAACATTTTGTTTACAGTTTTCATATAAATAAATTTAATTTCCATAGAAATTGTTCACTACTAGCTGTAACTAAAAATAATATGAAAACATGAACTCTTTATAAAAAATAATTTGAAATTCAAAAATATTTTTTTATTAAAAACTATAACTAAAATTTCGTTAAAAAAACAAATTAAAACTAACACAAATAAATGAATAGCCAAAATTTATATATTTTTATTTAAAGTATCAGAATATAGTTTTTATTGACGTATTGCTGATTTGGGTTAATTTTTTTTTTAAACTTCACAAAAGAGTTTGATTGATATTTTTAAATTAAAACAAGACATTTGGTATATATTTAGTGATAACATATTTTATTCGGATTTTCTTTATGAAATAGAATAATTAGTTGAAGATATAAATAATATTTAAAAAAAAATCGCCGTATGGTTATTGCAAAATTGTAAAATTTTAATTTATGAGCTATTTTAGATAATCCACATGAATTAACAGACCTTTAAGACAGGACCCTATAAGCCAGGATGAACAAACAACCAAATTTTAAGCCACCCATGATGCCAAATGGTGCAACTACAAAACAATTGTTAACCGAGAGCAAGGGTTGTAGCGCAAGTACAGTGATTGTGATGTGAATGTATACATGTTTGAATTGGTACAACCTTGCTAGAGACTAAGTTTTTCTGTAAATCGACTAAGAATTTCGTGGTCTCGCCTAATAATTTTTTTGCCGTCGCAGCATTTGGCATCGTGGGTGGCTAAAATTTGGTAGTTTGTTCATCCTGGTTTATAGGGTCCTTGCTTTAAGGGCAGACTACAAAAATGTAAGTTTTTTTTTTCTAATCGGTTCATAAATACATAAATAATAAGTTAGCTTCACAAATTTTCGCATGCTCAAGGTGCCTTACTTGGGAGCATAACTTAAGCTCATAATTGTGTTGTCTATGCGTGTGAGAAGTTGCATGGTAAATCGTCTAGTGGCTAAGGAATGGCAGATTTATTTACAGACTATTTTAAAAATGCCGCACTGGGCGACAAGGAAAATTTTACTTTGGATTTTCGCTGATACCCGGGTGGAATATTAAACGATTTGTCTTAAAACTGATATGGTTACAAATTGAGCTAAATTGGCTAACTCTTAGCCGTGAACCTTTCGGGTCAAAGTTTCGGAATTTTGGAACAAATAACAATTTTTTTTCTTATTTCTTGTGCTACATTGATAAATATGAAAACATTTTTGAAAACGATCTAAAGAATTTCAAGATATTGTATTTTTTTTTAAATTTTGCCGGATTTACGAAAAGTCACTAGATATTTTTATAACTGTTTGAGCGATTTAAAAAATGTTTTTATATATATTTAATTTGATTAAAAACGATGTGTGAAAACAAGAATTTAAAATATTATTTTTTTTTTTGGATTTGTATGCCTGAAATTTTGGCCTCAAAGCTGCACGGCTATGTTTCATTTAATTGCCACCCTAATGTATACATAATTGCAAAGTAATAATGAATTTAATTGTATGCATTACTATCGGAAGCTTTCTGTGGTGAAAATTTTGTGTAAATGTTTTCTGCTGATGTAACAATAAAAATTAAAATGCAAATGCTTTTAATAATTTAAATCATACATATATACAACAAAAGATAGAAAAAAAAAATAATATTTTTTAAATGATTATTAAAATTGTGAAACGAATAATATTTTTTAAATTATATTTTTTGCATAATTGCTAAAGTTGAATACAACTTTATTAATGAAAATAATTAAATAATGATATTTTAATTGTTATACAGTAAAAATCAGTTAAGACGCACTCAAAGGGACTAGCAAAAGAAGTTAATTAAAGGCTCAGTTCGTATTAATCTGCCGAGATAAGTGAGCTCATACCCAGGCCCAGGTTTTTGTTTGGAATACTCGCTTATCTAACAGATCACATCCGTTTGTTGGCGATTGGCCAGTGGATCGCACAACACATTACAGGGGAAATTATTTCTTCAGTCGTACTATTCGTAAGTGGAACAGAATCCTCGCAGAGTTCTTTCCTATCACTTACAACTTATTGATATTAAAGTCAAGTGTCTACAGACACTACTCCCTCTTTCCTCTAACCTTACTTCCTTTCGCCAACGCAATGCGCAGCATTAGTAAGGGAATCTCCTGAGAGTGTTGGTTCAAAGGAAAAAAATATCAAGCCATTGATTTGAAGTGATTATAAATTATTCACTCATTCATAAAATTACTAAATTTTTATGCGAATTTATAAAAGAAAGACAATCTTAAGCTCTGGTATTAAATCGAAAGTATTTTGAATGCTTATTGGGTACTAAAATTAATTTAAATTTTTAAACCCAAAAAATTTCTAGCAACTTTGTAGGCGACTTTTACCCTTGAATGTAAAACTAGTCTAATATGTTTCATACCAAATTTGTATTGCTTTTGTCCCCTGTCTATCCCCTAAGGTAGCTTCCTTGTTAGTTAAACCTCATGCATTCATTCCTCTAATACGTTTTTTTACATACACAAAATTACATTTAAATTTGTAATAATTAATGTGTGCTAATTAAAAAAAAAACTCTTAATATTTATTTAGATGTAATCTAAAGAATTACTTTAAATTTACCGCAAAATCGTATTATTCTATTGAAAAAGCGTAGTTAGAATAAAAACAATTTGTTATACAAACCGCATAAATATTTCATATGCAAATATTAACCGCAAATATAATGCTTTTTTTGTTTTGCTTGTTATTTTATTTGGTTAATTATTTTTTGGTTTAGAATGCTTTTTCTATACGACAGTCATGACTATTAATGCAATGACAACATTGAGCTAACAGCAATTAAAACACTCAATGTGGTTTTAATTACATAATTCTTTTGACACTTGGCCACAAAATTCCCATACGCACCAGAGTGCGTGTATGTGTTTTGTATTTAGTTTATGTGTGCAAGTGTTTGTACGTGCTACTTTAGAAATGCACTTAATTATCAACTGGGGGCTGTTTATCACTGAAACAAAAAAAAAAAAAGCAACAGCAGCGAAAACACTAACAACAATGGCAACACTTTTCTTTTTTTTTTGCAAAAAGGCAAAGTGAACACACACACACACAAATACATACAAACTCTCAATTATTTATGTAATTTAATGCAAATGTAAAATTAACATTTGCATAGCCTTAACGGGTATGTATGTGTGTGTAAGTGTAAGTATGCGCGTATGTATACGTCAAAGCAATTGCCGCACTAAAAAGCTCAAGTGCCATAAAAATAAACAAAATTTATCCTTGCTCTTTGTAACGACCACACTGTGTACACAATATTTGAAACCAACATGTAGAACGACATTAAAGTGGAAAAAATTTAATTGTCACACTAATGCTGCCACATAACGGGGGACACCAAAAACAAAAATAGAATTCCCTAACCGACACAAATTACAAAAAAAAAGTTTTACAGCTTTGTATTTTAAATAAATATTTTTAGAAATGCATTAAAACAGACGACCATAAAATGAGCTACATAAATACAGACAAAAACAAAATGGAACGACATCTTTATTCATTTTTATTCATCACATTCCTAAGAAGTTCTTAAAGAATTTTTTTAACAACATTAAAAGCTTTAATAAACATGTATATGCTAATTAAAAATGTTTTTCGCTAGTTGTAGAAAGTTAACTTTAAATTTAAAGTCGAACACAAAATTATATGTTTTTAAAAAGAAGATGTTTTTACCATGATAAGCAAATTGGTGGATGAAAAAGCCAAATATCAACAACTTCTTAGTCATTAATGTAATTTTCATATTATTTTCTCACCTCTTTTTTTTTTCGCTGGGTAGTAACAGCCAAGTGATGGTTTGCAATTAACTTCCTAGCAAAAAATATTGTAGTCATTCTGTGACTAAAACTTCTTTCATTGCTTCCTAAACTTCAGTTGACATTCTTTTATGATTTTTTTTGTGTTATTCTAAGGCACTTCCAAAAGAATTCATGTGTTCATATTTCAAATGCAGTGATCTGGATATAAACCCGATGTATATCTTAAAATATCACTCTTCATTAGTTCTAAAGCATAAGTTATAGTATATCGTATATTTTTTGGAATCTAAAGCATTTATTCAAATTGAGAAACTTTTTTAATTTTTTTATTAAATCATTTTTTATTATTTTAGTTTAAAAACCATCATGTAGGTTAGAATTTATGCAGTTTTGCAATTTTTATAAAAGTTTTGAAATATCAAGAAAAACAGATTTGTTTAACCTTTAATTGAAACTAGCTGGCCTGTCATTTGCATTTTTTCAGCCTTAAATATTTATGACGACGCAATCTGTGCATTTTTGCATTATGTATTTTATTTAACACTACATCATTCCCAGTTCTAATTCAGAATCTACCAAAATAATTTTAAAATTGTGTAAAAATTATTTCAAATTGCCCAAAAATGTTTTAAAATTGTGCAAAAATAATGTAAAATTGTTCAAAAATATTTTAAAATTGTCTGAAAATGTTTCCAAATTGTGCAACCAGTTTTTAAATTATTCAAAAATATTTTAAAATTTGTTTAAAAATTCATTAAAATTTTTTAAAAATGTTTCAAAAATGCTTCTTCACTAATGAAGAATTATTTATTTGTTTTAATAAAGAGTATTTGTATATCAGTGCATAAATTTCGCTTCTTTAAACTTATTTTTCTGCATTCTTATGAAATAAATTTTCATCAAAGCTTAAATACTATAAAGTATATGAACACTCCACTCATGCATCAGAATACCTAATAATTGTATTATTATTGCTTCCTCAGAGTAAAGTATAAGTAATGCTAGTAGCTACATTTGAATACTTTAATCCTATGACACGCTAATGTTAAATTCATCGATGAAACCATCAGAAAAGAAGTGATGCCTTTGCCATAGTAGTGATGCTTTTATTGCTTCTTCATTTTTGCTGGGTTGGGCTTAATATAAAAAAAACATGCAAAGAATCCTAACTGCCAGTTATATAAGACTTAGTCCCGATAACTGAATGTGCAGTTAACATTTAACAACAACAATTGTATCTGTTAAATTCCCAGTTAGCAGCTAAAGGGACGTTTTGATAATTGGACTAATAAGTATACGGTTTTTAATCCAAAAATATTCTTAGAAATTACTAAAAAGTATGGGTCAATGTTATAGTAAACACTAAAATTAAATCCAATATTTAAATGAAAATTTATTCAGAGATTTTAAGACATAACAGTATTTTAAACATTACTAAGCTGACATATAATTTAAAAAGTTCACTGTTCCAAATAATACAATCAAACAAAAGTGTTTACAAAAAAACTGGGCATAAGCATAAGTAATATCTTGCTTTGGAATTTGATATATGGTATAAAAAATATATGTTAATAAAAATATAGAACACAGAAGCAAAATACGATAAATATAAATTTAAAAAAAAAATTAAATGATCTGTTTTGTTTTAAGGAGAAAATATTAACACAAAGGAAGCAAATGCAAAAAGCTTGTTTTAACGACTTTAAACCACATTAAAAAATGAGGGTTTGAACTGGCATCACGTATTTTGTTTTATAGGAAACATGCACTAAAGCAAATAAAGCTTTAACAGCCGCAATATGCTGTTGTAAACTTTTGACTTGTTATATTGCAGGAAGGAATTTCTACTAATAAAAAATGTTTCTTAAAGTCCAGTAATGTTTACTGCAGTTGAAAAATACTATTATTTTTCAATTTAAATGATTTAGTGAATAAATCATAACCTCATTTACGGATAACACGAATTAAAGGTTTTAGTTTCTCGTTAATATAAACTAATGAAGAGGTCTTTTGCTTCAAAAAATTCGATTTCGGAAAAAGTCTCTTTGTTCGAAAAAATTCAAACAAAAATTGTACAATATAACAAATTTCTTAAAACTACATATGTTGCAAAAGTCACCCTTCTAGATTTAAAATTTTGTATAAAAATTTTGTTATTAGGAGCTAAAAAATTACTATCCCTTTAAAGGGGACACTAACATATGTGCTATATATTTATATGCATGTATTTCCAATTAAAAGATTTTAAATATCAAGTTTATTAAACATATTTTTTTGGTACTTTTATTTTGTATTAAACTAATAAGAATCAGTAGTAAAACAAAGTATACTGGAAAAACACATTCATTGTGGCAAATAAATTTCTTTACACTGTGTAATTCGGCTGCAGCTGCCGATGAATTTGCTGGTGATTGTAGCACTGTTACAAAACATATTTGCCTCTACCGGTTTCTGCAGCCAAACAATTTGGTTTTCAAGGAATATGTTGACTTTCTATTTAATTTATCCGTAATCCCAAAGAGCGCACAACAAGCCGACTTTCGGGCTCAAATTTGTAACTTTTTTTTCGATATAAGTTGAATGTGAAGAAGAGCTTCACTTCTCTTTTTAAATCTTACCTAAGCCCAAATAAGCGGTTTTAAAATAAAACTAATTTTTTCTGCAGAATTGTAACTGTGTCAGAACTAGTTATTTTCTCGCGGGAAAAGAACCTATACCAAGACACGTCAGGTGTCCGGTTCATTGTGATAGGGAACGGTCACGGGACTGGTCTCTTTAAAATGAGATTATCATAGAAGGGGGTCAACTGCCCTCTGTGACATGTCACAAAACATGTCATGACTTTTGAAGCGGTCACGCGGTAGGTAATTTTCACCTATCTCGTGATATGTAATTTCGGAACCGTTCCTGTTTTCATCTATGACGGGACAGGTCCTAATTCCCTACTGACCCCTTTTTCCCGCAGGGTACTTTCAGACCCAATACGTTATAGAGACTTTTGACCTACCACAGGACTGGTACTTTCAGACCTATTACGTGATATAGACTATTAAACCGTGATATGTATTTTCGCAATGGTCCTGATTTTACCTACGATGGGACAGGTCCCAATTCCCAACTGACCCCATTTTCCCGCAGGGTTTATAAGCCGTTAAGTTTACGCACCGACTACTTATTTAACACATCAAGTAAAAAGTTTAGATTTAAATTAAATAATTTAAAATCAAATTTAAATTTATATTTTGCCTAATGTGAATTATATTTATAGGAAAATTGCAAATATTGTACATATGGATATTAGGTTTAAACATAACTAAAGCTAATAAGCTTTGTTCTTGGGCTTACATGAGACTGTGTACTAAATTTCATTGAGATATCTTTGTATTTGCAAAATAGAATCAAAATTTAATTCCAATACTTTTTGTTGTTTTCCTATCCTACATTGGTGTAGGGCCTAAAAATAAAGTTTTATTGGTCCATATACGGCTGCATAGCAAAAAAGATGCCGAATACTAATTAAATTTTTCTGACATCTCTACAATTGATTGTAAATTAAAGTTTAATGGAAAGAGATCAAAATGTGTTAAAATTGTAAATTTTATACCTTTTGCTCTTAAGCTATTGAGTCCATTACACAAAAGTCTTAGAAGTCAAATTAACTCATAGAAAGAAATAGCATTTTCCAAATGCAGTTCGAAAAGATAGTTGCTGTTAGTGCGGACAAAATTTGTAAACCAGTGTAATTTCTTTTTTGAATATTTGAATACTTGTATTTTTTTGTACTGTTTTGACCCTTTACAATTTATTAGTGCTTATATTTGTTTTTTATTTTTATATGACTTCATATTATTTAATTTTTCATTTTAAATTTTTTCCTAAATAAATCTTAAATATTTCAAACTAAATTTTTTAAGATAAATCTTTAAAAAAATTTTTTTTTGCTAAATTAGAGTATGTAGGTTGATTTGTTTTTTTGCAATCTATTAATCAATTTTGTTTTTCATTTTTATTTTTAAATTGAAAAATAAAATCATTTGACATTTAGCAAAAGATTTTTATGCAATTAGGTCAAATTCTTATATGGACATTAGGGTAAGCCAAAATAAAAAATGTCGTATTTTCGTGAATTTATCTCTACTTTATGGATTTGTGACTTTAGCAACTTGTTTTATTCAATACTACTTCTAACAATGAATATAATTTTAAGGTGTCCAAATTTTAAAGCGAATCTGAATGTTCTAAAGACATGTCCAAAATAAAGTTTGAAATCTTTATAGGGCAATCAAAACAAATATAAAAATTTTCCGTTATGATTATATTAAAATATAAAATAATGTTACATAGACTTTAAATTTATAAAGGTGTTCATAGTGTTTTTCGAAATTTTACTTTTCAACAATTTTATTTGGAAAAAAATAAAAAAGGTAAGATTTCAGATTATCCAATTACTGAATATGTTGACCATGTTAGTTTTAGGACAAATGCTGAATATTTGGCAAAAAAAAAACATAAGTCGAAAAAATACTCGTAACTACCATACTAATGCTCATGTTGGAGTGCACATTTGTACAAACATATTTCTTGTCACATTCTTTATGAGCAACAAAAATATTGAGCATGTTTTTTGTTTTAGTTCTGTCATGAAAATTAACATGAAAGCTTTTTGTTATTAAATAGAAATTTATAATCTCATGTATTAAAGAAAATACTAATATATTAAAGCAATTGAATTTAAGAATCACAAATATTTTTAGTCTTATGAAATTTAATTCAAAGTATTTTAAAATTTCAACTTATAACCAATAGGACTTCTTTCAGAAATAAATATTATTTCACTGCTTATTACTTGCGGTTTGCGGGCTAACATTGGTTTATTGCAAAATTTTATTAAAATTTGCACAGACTTAGGTTCAGATTAAGGTAACTGTTATATTTTAATTCTGTAAATTGATCGTTAAGCGCAATTTGTTTTGATTAACAAGCATGTTACTGATTAAAATTATTTTTTTTTTTAACTCTAGAATCCAATTAAAAAATTATCAACCAAAATCGTAAAAACTGTTGTATGCAATTATCAAATTTAATATTTTTTTCTGCAATTATCCTTATATTTTGTTCATCCGACCACCTAGCACAATTGAAATAAATGATTGGTTAAGTAATAAAAATCAAAAATTTCTTATGCCCTCTAATACATACAACAAATAAAGTCCAAAAAGATGTTCATTTATAAACGAATCTCTGTTCGATATAATGGATTTATTCATTTATACTTAACACATATAAAACTACAAATAAATGCATTATTTTAGGGTGGGGGACCCTTTAATTCGAAGCCATAAAATTACTTGTTTTTGAATTTAAAAGGAATTTAATTATAAATTTTAACAATGTTTTAAGGGTTTCTTTATTGCGTGCAAACTAGGAGGTAATTATAATTAATATTGTCCATATTCAGGCATAATTGTGAATTCAAATCCCAGTGAAATTTATATAAATGTCACCACTACATTGTTTATTAAAGTTGAATATGATTTGATTTGTTCATTCATGATTTATTTATGTATTTAATGAATTTGTTTGATCAATACAGCACAACCAGTACTGTTAGATAAGACTAACAGTACTGGTGAGATAGAGATAATTTCCTTAAATTTTAAATGAAAAAAAAAAAAATATTTAGGAAAAAAAAATTTTGAATTTATGAAATCAAGCACCTCTGTGTCATTTGTGGTACTTTAATTTGTTATTGTAAATTAAATTTAATTGAAAACTTAAATTCAAGCTTTAATGGATTATAAAGTTTTTTTAAAGGTTTGCAGAAACTTAATAGAGTTTTAAAATAATAATAATACTTTTAAATACTGCATACTACTCCATTCTTTACAAATATTGTCTCAAAAATACTGAACAATTTTTACATTGATTCCAAATATTTCAAAAATAGGGTTGTAATATAATAATTTTTTTCGCTTATATTCAAAAATATACAACGCTAAAAGAAAGCACTTGTTATTGAATTCTCAAAACTTTTACAACTGTAATACTTAAGTAGTGGGAATTTTGGGCAAAGTTATTTTATTCCTACATTTAAAATAGTTTGTATCAAGTGTAAATTAACTGAAAATACAATTTAAAATAAATGAAAAATCACTTTAAAATCGGTCTAATAACATTTCATTTAAATCAAACGAAATTTACATTTATTTTTAAATTTTAAAATTTTAAATTACAATATCTGTAGAAAATAAATAATGAAATTAATGATTTTTTAACCCTGAAAAAAGTAACCAAATATCCGTGAAAACAAATGATATATACTTTATTTATTTATTTTAACTATCAAATAATTAACTAAAAAACCATAAAGGAAATGTTTTTTTTTACCTACAGAATTCGTAAAAATAAATGTTATTTCGTTTATTTTGCTTTTCTAAATGCCAATAAAAAAAAATTTAAACAAAATAAAAATAAATGACTGACATTTTATATGAAAGTATTAACTGGAAGAGTATTTATACATATGTAGTTTATTTTTTTTTAAATGACAAAATATTAAAAGCATTTTTCTTTGTAATTTAGGTATTTTATTATTTAAGAAACAATTGTTATAACTTCGCACGGTTAAAAAATAATTGTTTAAACATATGTCAAAAACGATTTCAAAACACATGTCTTTAATATTAGCTAATACGAGCTAATTTTGACATGCGGTAAAAAAAAGGAAAATGTAAATAACACAAAAATAGTAAGTAAATTACATCTAAACTCAATAATAATAGCATAAATAGCTTTTTCCGCTGATTTGTGAGTTAAATAGAGATGTTTATAATTGACACTTGGGGTCGAAGAATGCTGATGAAAATTGTAGCGGACCAGCTTGTGTCTAATAACTTTTTCTGTGTATTCTCCATGATTACTAAATCAAAATAAGAAAAAAAAAATTCATTTGAAAAATTTTTTTTTTTCTATAATCTCGAAACAGACTCTAAATACATTTTTATACATATTGAAACATAACCATTCATCTTACTTTTTTGTTGAATTGATCACGCTTTGAGTCTCAAAGTAATGAATGTAAAGAAATGAAAGGTAATGGATTACCTGCTTGCAGATAAGGGATGAAAATATAATTGTTTATTCATATAATTACGAAGAGGTACACAATAATAGGAAGAGGTAAACAATGTGTGTATAAATAATTTAATTAATAAAATTAAATACACCTATAAATTATTTATCAAATATTGCTTTTTATATTATTTTAAATTGAGCTTAAGATCTCTTTTTATTTATAAAAAATAATTATTAATATTTATTTATCCCAATATTTGCCCCCCCCCCCCCCCCATTGGGTGACTTCTTTAGGGGAAATTTCTTCGTATTATTATTTTTTATAAAAAAAGAGATCTTAAGCTCAATTTAAAATAAAATAATATACAAATCAAGAAGATCGAAGAAAACTAAAAGAATATATTAAATTACCCAGCAAAAATGAAGCTGCCAAAGAAGCAATAAAAGCATCACTACTATGGCAAAGGCATCACTTCTTTTCTAATGGTTTCATCGATGAATTTAACATAAGCGTGTCATAGTATGGAAGTATTCAAATGTAGCTACTAGCATTACTCATACTTTACTCTAAGGAAGCAATGATAATACAATGATTAGATATTCTGATGCATGAGTGGAAAATGTTCACATACTTTATAGTATTTAAGCTTTCATGAAAATTTAATCCACAAGAATGCAGAAAAATAAATTTAAAGAAGCGAAATTTATGAACTGATATACAAATACTCTTTATTAAAACAAATAAATAATTCTGCATTAGTGAAAAAGCATTTTTGAAACGTTTTTCGAAAATGTTAATTAATTTCTAGACAAATTTTTAAATATTTTTGGATAATTTAAAACTGGTTGTACAATTTGGAAACATTTTGAGACAATTTTAAAATATTTTTGAATAATTTTAAATCTTTTTTAGACAATTTTAAAACATTTTTGGACAATTTGAAATAATTTTTGCACAATTTTAAAATTATTCTGATAAATTCTCAATTAAAACTGGAAATGGTGTAGTGTTAATTAATAAATATAATGAAAAAATGCGCAATCTGTCGTCATAAATATTTAAGGCTAAAAAAATGCAAATAACAGGCTAGCTGGTTTCAATTAAAGGTTAAAAAATCTGCTTTTCTTGATATTTCAAAACTTTTATGAAAATTGCAAAACTGCATAAATTCTAACCCTCATGAAATTTTGAACTAAAATATAAAATTTGTTTTAATAAAAAAAATTAAAAAAGTTCATCAGAACTATTTTTTCAATTTGAAGAAATATACGATATACTATAACTTATGCTTTAGAAGTAATGAAGAGTGAATTTTTTAGGTATGCATCGGGTTTATATCCAGATCACTGCATTTGAAATATGAACACATGAATACTTTTGGAAGTGCCTTAGAATAACACGAAAAAAATCATAAAAGAATGTCAACTGAAGTTAAGGAAGCAATGAAAGGAGTTATAGTCACAGAATGACTACCATTTTTTTTGCTGGGTATTGAATAAATTTGACTGTTTTTAGAGCAATTATTTTATGTTTAATTGTAATGCATTATGTAATCAACTATAGGTAATTCATTACTTTATATTTCAAAATCATTCTGAAGGTTAGGAGTATACATTACAAAGTAATGCATTATTGAACCAACTATCAGTAACTCATTACTATTTTTTTCTAAATAATGCTGAATATAAGGAAAATGCATTACAATGAAATGCATTATGTTTCCAATTATTAGTAACTCATTACATTACATATATTAACAATTATGATGCATGTAAGGAGTATATATTACAAGGTAACACATGAGTTTATCAAACCCTTTTCCTGGATCAGATATGATTAGAATATTTTAAGTGTACCGTTAAATAAATTGTCCTTGACCGAGAGCATGGTCCATATTTTGTTGTATGGTGTTTTATATTAAAACTTCTTGCCCATTGTAAAATATTGGTTTATTTTTTCCAAACAAACGTGCAGCCATTTACGGGGATAAGGTGTTTTAAAATCCACTACATATGATGTATTGTTTTGTTTTTTTTTGTTTTATAAAATCGCTGTAACTTAGGAAATATTTAAGAGTTGCATTCTTTAATATTGGCACAAACGATTTATTAAAAAAAAAATAAAAATATTTTTAAAAATTTTAAATTTGTATTGCCCCTTTTAAGAATTTAATTTATATCACGGTTTTGGAATGCATTTCAAGTTTGCTAGAATTTCAAACCATATAAAAAATGCTCTTTTTTTATATATATTGCACATATATACTGAGGTACTTGGATATATTTTAAATTTGCTTATGTTGTATTATAACAAGCCATAAAATAAGAAGTGTTGATGCAGTGAATGCAATTTTTGAAAGCAATGAACATAGGAATATTATGCAACAACAACATCAAAATAACACTAGGGTACTACATGTGCTAGTATAACTAACTATACATTTAAACATTGAAGTCTATATGCATATAAATGTGTATATATATTCTATATATACCTATACTAAATACAGCTTATAAACTTGCAATGTGTAAAATATATATATAGACCTCTATGTCTGCTCCCAAAGCTCTCATTTATAATACAACCGATTTAGCAGGCACTAGAGTATTTTACTATGTATGAGAATGTGCATAAAAAAGTGTATTATTTTATGTTTTAAAACATGTTTCTAAAGAGTGAAAATGTGTATGTGTGTGTTAGATTCTGTGGGCCATATACGGTTTTGATATTGCTACAATAATGTCTATTCATATAACATATATATCTTTTTTTTTTTTGTTAATGTTAGCCAAGGTAACCATTATATTTAGAAAGAAAGAACTCTAACATTTGCCATAAGTTGTTACAGTAAATAGTTGTTTGGCATTACATATTGTTACTGTTTTTTGTTCTGGCTGTTGTTGCTGTTTAGTATTGTGTTAAACTATTCTCATGTATGTATGGATTTCTATGTTTTTAGGTACAAGTATGTCAGTTATGCATGTATGCATTCATGCTTTGCGGATATTTTCTAACTATGCAGTCAACATAGCCCATACCTTATGATTTTAAAAAGGCCTTTTTACAAAAAAAAAATTAAAACAAAGTAGAGTAGAAAATAACTAAATAAGAAAAAAAAAAAAAAACAAACGTTAAACTGAAAATGGCACACACAAATGCCACTCAGCCAGTGGCTGACTCGACTCCTGTGACTGCCACCTCGTTTTTATTTTACAGTTTAGCAAAGGATTTATTTTGTGTTATTATATATAGTGTGTGTGTGTGTGAGCATATATATAAAACCTACTACTACTGCCACCATTGCTGCAGTGGTAGTAGTGGTACTTTTAAGCACTTGGCTTAAGTTCCTCTCACTTACCTAATGGAATTTTCTCGGTTAATGATGATGGCTGTGCCTCAGCCCCCATCATAACACTGTGATGGTAAAAGACGCCAGTTGATGATGTTGACGAGGATGCTGATTCTGGTGACGACGTTGATGGCGTTGTTGGTATGAATGGTAGCCATGAGTTTGAAAGCGTAATCCATAGAAATGTGTAAAATCTTAATCCAAAAGGCATTTTGTTGTAGATTTTATCGTAGTTGATTTTTGTTGTATGTGGTACGGCTACAAAAAGCCACCACGTTGTTTTTACCTATGTGGCACACGTTTTTAGCACTTTGTTAAATAAACGATGACAAGTGTTATAATGGAAACACTACACTACTTTGTGTTTGTTTGTATGTTATAGTTGGTGTGTCAAAAAAAATAATAATAAAAAAAACCAAAATGGTACAAATTTACACCTTCTATACAAACTGTTTTTTTTTTTTTTTTGTTGTTCTTTATATTTGTAGTTGTATAACAGTTTTATGAATTAATATTCAATTAAGTTGGCAGTTGCGTTGGTAGTTATTTAATTAAGTATTTAATTTTGTTTTTATTTATTTTCCTTTTTTTATATTTAATATATTTTTTTATTTAGTTTTTGTTGAAAACCCAGATTTCCATTATTGTTTGTTTTTTTATTGTAACTAATGCAAATATTTAATGTTTCCTGTTTTTCTTCTTTTTTTTTTGTGCTGACGTCACATTTTTTACTAAAACCCCAAAAATGTTACATACAAACATATACTATATTAGCTTACATTATTATATAGATTGCGAAAATATGTTTTACATAAAAAATTCTTATTATAAAGTTAGTCATGAAACTGGACTGACACGACTTGCGATTTAAGTTTGTTTGCTTAAAATTGATTTGTATCATACTACAAAATTTCATAATGAAAATAAAAAAAATATTATTTCTTCCATTAGAAAACTAACCCTTTCTTTTATTCTTCCAAATTAGCGAAAACTTTGGTATTAATACATTGATTTGGTAAACATTTATTTATTTGTTGTAATATTGGCTCTATTATTTTAATTATAATTTTCTATTAATTCAAAATTAAAAAATTCATTTGGCAGATTTAATTTTTTGTATGTTTTCACTACAGAACTAAAACGTTGTGCTTGTTACAAATTATATAAAAAAAAGTTAAAAGAAAATAATATATTTTTGTTGGAAATGAGCTTATGATCTTTTTTTTCATAAAATATTTTTTATTATAATTATTTCTTTATCCCAATATTTTATCACCACATTGGCTGACTTCTTCAGGGGAAATGTTTTTAAATTAATAATAAAAAAATATAGTGGGTTACATAACACTGTATGTAAAATTTCAACTTTTGAAATGACACACGAAACCCCGACCAACGTTATCTTAATTATAGATCGTAGAATTCAGTGGCGAACCACGTTTTGAAGAGTAAGGCCATTTTAACAAGATATATATATTTTGAGTTTCTATTAACTCAAACAATTTTTTAATCAAATTTTAATGAAAAGACTTCGAAAACTCTTTGCGCAATAACTTTATTTATTGATTTTTTACGTATTTACTATTTTTTAACAATTTTTTTCGTTTGCAATCAAAAAAAAAATAAAATTTTGTTCAGATAATAAAACGGCATAAGAGCCATTTAAATCTGTTATAATAATATTACTTATACGAATTGTAGTACTTGAACTCGAATTAAACACATGCCAGTGTATGTAGAATTAATATTGTGGTATCATTGTTTTTTGAACTACAAATAATTATATATCCTAACCTTCTAGATTAATTTTAAAATAATAGTAATAAATAGTAAAAATTTATATTCATTTTTCAAAAACCGACCGTTTTTTCCGTACAAAATTGACATTAAAGCCAAAAGTAATAACCAAGGCCTGGTAAAGTTGTTAATTAATAATGAAGTGTTAGTATTTACTGTCAAATTGCCAATCCTAATTTCAATATAGGACGTTATACGAAGAAAAATATACATTAATATCCTGTCGAAAAAATCATTCAGAGGCAATTTTTTTATGCAACTGATTTCAAAAAAATTTGATTAAATTACGTCTGATATAGAACAGCTAGATTTTTCCTACTAGAGGAAAATTAAAATCATTGGATCTGAAAAAAGAAAATTTCCAAAACGTTCTCGACGCCTGAAATGCTGCAACTGCTAAGCGGTTTATTGATTTTTTTAAACAAAAACCAAAAGAGAAACCAGTTTCTTAAAAAGTAGAAGAAAACAAGAATGTTTTAAGAAAAACGCGCTATTTTCTGGAAATACTTTCTCCTGTGGCGCTTTGATAATACTATAAACTAGTGATTTTCATATACCACAACTAAATAAAGACAAATCTTAGAAAACATAAACATTTTGAAACGATGAAAATAGCAAAGTTTTTAATTGATGTAAACTGTATTGCACATACTAAAAATATTTATAAAATGGTTATAATTCTCACAAAGGAAATTATATTCAAGGTCCCCATAAATTTTGGGTATAAAGTCCACTTTTTTTCTGGGTATTGTGTCCGATAATTTTTCGATCATAATTCCTACTAAAGTTATGGGCGTAATGGCCGATAACTTATCGAACGTAGGCAATGTCTGGGCACTGGTATTTGGCATACCTTCGAGGAGAAACCCATTTAGGTCGACAACCTACGAAATCTTTATGTAACGAAGAAGTCGGCAAACATAATACAGAATTCGAAAATATTGTGGATATAATGTCTTTGATTCTGGGCTTTAGGTCCACTTACTTCTGGAGGATTACAACTGAAACTGTTTTGGTCATAGTTCCAACTTACAGTGTACATACATTGAACATATTGCCAAAACCGGAAATAAGGATAATGTCTCTTGGGATGAGGTCATGTCACCGATAAAAATTGCGGTAAATATAATATATTATTTAACTCTAATTGTCTAGTGAAAAACATGACAACATATTTTATTCCCCAGACGATATTTGGACACTAGAAAAATTTTCGAAATGGGGTTCGGTAATATGGCTATTCCACTGCTTCTGGATTTTCAAAACTCGTTATAGTTAGACATTTTAAGTAAAAGTGAGTAAAATACATCATGTTAAAGTTGCTCTAACTTTTTAAGTAATTACCCCATATCTTTCACTTTCAATAACAAACAGTCCCTTTAGAGAAATATTGCACAAATGCAAATATGTATTTAAAACCTGCACATCTTCGATTTTGTTGTATATAACATATTCAAAATTCCAAGTGGTATCAAAAAATATTCATATTTTACTATTTAGTAAATAAGAGATTAAAAATGTTAGACCTCTTTTGTTTAAAAAAAAGTCAGTATATTATCTATAACTAATGTTTGATTATTCCTGTTAATTTGTGTTAAAAGAATATTAAAAAATCTACATGTATTTTCGTTGAAGTTTTAGAGTAAATTACAATCAAATAGGAATTTTTTAAATATAAAAGTTTTTTAATTTCGGTTTTTTCGCCAGGTAATGGCTTTTTAAATTTTTCTTAAGGCTAATTTACATTACAACCATAAACTAGATGGTTTTAAGTTTATAAGTCTTCGATTTAAACTTGTATGGAATTTGACAAGTGAATCTAAGTGATTCTCAAAAACTACTGGTTTTGGGTTAAATATAGATGTGATACAATAACGTTCTTCACTCAATTTCAGTAAAACTTTGTTAAAGGTGCGATATACTAAAGCATTACATAAAGCTAAATAATTCATTTATTTTTAAAGCAATCAAATATTATATGCCTCGATAGCTCAGTGAGTTGGGTTCTCCGCTAGCAACTAGAGTTGACAGGTTCAATTTCCAGCGTGACTATGTTATATTTTTGAAATACTTGTAATACATTTTTTTAATAATTTTTATTTTATGAAAATCTATTTTAAGCCACATAACATCTCCGATCCTTGTAACCATATAAGAAACAACTAACTTTATCATCTCTAAAGTAATGCATACATATATAGCCATTGAGGCTTATCACCCGCAAAATTTCATTATAAAATAAGTTGCAATTTAATGTATACACAGAGAAAACAGATTCATTGTAACAACCGAATTTCTTGACAATCGAATGGTTTGGTTGGAGCCACCAATATATAAGCAAAACATTTGGTTGGCAAGTAATTCGGTTGTAACAATGAATCTGTTTTCTCTCTGTAAACCTCTATGACTATACATTATTTTATACATTATTTGGTAATGTATGGCTTTGCCGGGATTATAAAAAAAAGTGTGCTAATAATGTAAGCTAATACTGTCTAATGCTCAAAAGGGCAAAAACATAATGTAGTGGAATCTGAATATCTGACTGAGGGTCGCTTATTTGCTCGTTTAGTTACTGTCTTTTTTTTTTCTTCTCTTTGTGTTTGCAATTGTTGTTGTTCATTTTATTTTCATACTAACTTGTTCGTCTGTTTGTCTGTATTGCCTGGTTGTGATGTTATGTTTTGTAATGTAAACATAATACACGCACGTGCCATTTGCACCTGCTTTAAAAACACATACACACACATGATTACACATAACATTTCCACTCACACACACATATACATATATAAGCATCTGTATCCTGATAGTGAAAAAACGAATAAACAACAAATATATACCTACAGCAACAACTTGTTTGTAATCGTATTTGTTACATGTTTTCAATTATAAGCAACACCAGGTAAAAATGTGTCACGTTAGTGAATTGTATAAATGTATTGTGTATGCGTGTGCATTTAAGTGTGTCAGTAAGTGAGTGTGTGTGTGTGTGTGTAAAAACGTATATAGATAGTCAGTGAACTGTAAAACAAGTATGTAAATGTACACAGTACAAGCAGGGGGGAATATTTATATATATTTATATTACACAGAATTATGATTATATGTATAAAATAATAATAATAACTGTAATATTCTTATTGGTCGTCAGTTTCAATATTTAAAGCTCAGATTATTTTATACATTTTTATTAATAATTAAATTATTTAAAGGCTTTATTTACAATAATTTAATGCTGATGATTAAGTTTTTTATTTATTTTATTTAAACACAAGTCATTTACACATATGTTGTTGTTATTATTAATTGTTTATTTAAAGTTTTTTGTTTGTCAATTTTGTATTTGTTAAGTTGTGTACAGGAACTGATGTTAACACTTTTAATTTTAGTATATTTATATATAATAATTTTTTTTATTTGAATAATATATTTTTATTACATTTTGTATTAGTTTATTTAAGCCGATTTAGTAATTATAAACATATGAATATGGTTTGTTTATTTTTAATTATGTAGTTTTGTTTAAACAATCTCATTATTAATTGTATTTTTAATTTGTTTAAAGTAATATAAATAAATAGTTTGTTGCATTATACATATATTTTTAATATTATTTATTTAGAGTATGATTTTGATTTGAATACATTTTCCATTCTGATTTATTTTTCAAACAGTTTTAGTTGTAGTTTGCAAACATATAAAAAAAAAACTAATATTTATTATGCACTAATTTAGTTTTGCTTTTTATTATTGTAGTTTTCTATTGTTTTTTTTTTTTTTTTTTTTTGGTGATAAATATTTATAAATTAGCAAAATTTCAACAACATTTAATTGTTTATTTATGAATAAAGCGTTAATGTAATGAAAAGGATTACATAATTATATTAATGTCAGTAACTTTAATAATCTGCTTTATTGCTAATTTTTTATATAGAATTTAATTTCATAATTTAGTATATTTCTATTACGCCCGTTATTTATTAAATATAATTCGAAATAATTTGTATACCCTCCACCAGATATGATAAGGATGTACATCAGTTTGTTGTTTCGTTTGTAACATGGCGAAATTTATGTCTCAGAACCAATAAGTTATATACTAATTTTATGATCCTGTTTATTGTCTGTCTTTGGGAAATGGGATCACGTCGCAAGACGCAAGATTAATAGATATCATGCCCCAAAATTATTATTGAAAATTGGCCATATTGGTGTACCGGTTTCAAAGTGAAACTATGAAGGTATCTCCAAATTTTCCATTCGAATAAAATATTGTAGAGGATTTCGTGTTTTGAATGGGTTTAATTTATGTTCGAAAATACTTTGGAGTTGTAAGAAATTATTGTTTTGATATTTGTTTTATTTGAAATTCATTTGCTTTTAAAACTTTTCATTTGGAAATTTGATTTGAAAGGTTCGTACGAATCAAAAAGTAAATAAATGATATTGATCGCAAGAAGATACATTGAAAAGAGTTCAAATACCAAATTTTTAACAATTTAATTGGTGGATTTATTTGTAGAAGGATAATAATTTGGCAGTGAGTATTCGTTATTTTTTTTTGTTTTAAGGAAAACCAACCACGTTAAGGTACATTTATATCCAATAATTTTTATGAAATATCTCAAAAAAAAAAAACACATATTTAATTAAGTAGTTCTGGACTTCACAGGCATCCCGTACGCATAATTTAACAGTGGTTGTACCTCTCATAATGTCCTCATCATAATCACAGCAGGAATTAATTTAAATATTTTTTAAGACATTCATATGTATACGATATAACCGATTGCATCAAAAGAAGCTGCTGATTTAACTCAATACAATTAAAGTTCTTTTGTACAGTTGACTTAATTTTAAATTTCTGTGGTATAGAATCGCAGTATTAAAAAATTATATCGCTATACTACAGCAAACTTTATTCCGGATTTATACCAGTATTTAATTTTGGTTTTATTAAAAATTTAATTTTAAATTTTACTTCTGTGATAAACATCTTGGAAAATAAATATCAATCGATTGTTCACGAGTTGTTAAAACTGAAGCTAGGACTAGCCTTACTTCTGTGATAAATTTTAATATTGAATACTTATTTATCTATTGAGTTTATTTAATCTCGTTTAATTTCGTGCACGTCGAGAGTATAATTGGATAATTTAGACGTGATCTATGACATTAAAAATATTGTTTTACGTTTATTAATAATTCTAAATGTTTCATTTTGTTTATTTAATTTATCTTTTCGGTCAAATTACGTAATTTTTACTATATTTCGTGGATTTTTATTCAATCTAATATTTTATTCTTTGTGATAAATTTCATTTAATTTATTTCAGTCTATGGAAACAGAGATTGCTTTCAGACTATGATTTGATTACAATTATAAAATAAAATTGATAAAATTAATTAATATATCTATGCCATACTTATATCAATCCCATTTTAAAAGCATCAGGTCTTGTTCAAAGCCGTGATGACATCCATTGAAAAATCTAAGTAATTTTTTAATTCTTGTCTTAACCTACATACATTTTACTATTAAATATAAAAATCTATTTTCTACCTTTCTGTATAAAAATTAACATTTTTTTTAGATTGCTCTAAATTATCTTCTTTAAAAAATTTGAATTTTACTATGATTTGATAATTTTTTTTTTATTTGGTTGACGAAACTCAAGGTGCTGATAATGACACAAACAGGGACAATAGGAGTTTAATGCAATGTTTTCATTTACAATTCCTTTCCTTCTTTTCTCTTACTATACTTCTAATAAAATTTGTAACGATCTGACCAAGCTCCTCCTATTTTTCCCTGAGCATTTCCACGAGTCAGAGGAGATTTAAATTACACTATTTTGTCACATTTTTTCACTAGATGATTCATTCAGAAAACTAATTCGTGGTAAAAGCCGAATTTGTTGCCAATCGAATGGTTCAGTTCCAGCAACCGAGTTTCTCAGTTGCGACTACCAAATTGTTATTGAAGCAACCGAAATACTGTTGTAGCAGTCAAATTAGTCACGTCTTAATTGGTTTTCTGTGTTCACAACCGAAAAATTCGGCTACCACAACTCTACCATTCGATTGGCTACAAATTCGGTTGTCAGCACGAATCTGTTTTCTCTGTGTTAGTGAACAATAATATATTTTTTACCCTCAAACATTACACACAGAAATTTGTTTTATTCTCAACATTTGTTTTCCAGCTTAAAGGTTTTTTTTATCACAATATTAAAAATTTTTCACTTAAAATTCATTATTTTTTTCACAAATTGCTGTATTTCTTTCAATGAATCCAGCAAAATCTTTCATTACCATTTTTTTTAGACAAAGTTATTTTAAGCTTACTAAAAGGTAAATGAGTATGCCTTATTATTCTTATACCTATAACGACTTATTTATTTTGTTAACTACTTGTTTTTCATGTTTGCATAATGCAGCGGATAAGCCGGTGCACAAATCTTATAAGTTTTTTCCTGCAGCGAATATGCTAGAGCTTACAAACATGATTTTGTGGAATAAAAATAATGAGTTTTGACAGTGAATCATAAGCAGTATAACCTATTTCTACTGCTTATTATCAAGATACTAGTAAGGATGGGTGAAGATACTTTCATTAAAATGCAGCTTTGCAAGTCAATAGCTCGAGAATGATTTTGAACAAATACATATTTTATATTTTTGCATATTTGGCTTTTAAGTGCATATTTTTGCATTTACTGCACATTTTTGCATATTTTGCATTTTAATTTATACTTTTGCATATTTTCTTTTCCTTAAAATTGTGTCTTAATTGAAAAGAATTTAAAGGAAAAATTTGCAAACCTTAATATACTCGTAGCATATTCTAAAAGAAGAAGCAGCCTGTCGTCATATACTTAGATTTTATTTTTAAGTAAATGCTTAGAATTTATCAAAATCGACAAACCTTAAGTAGATTTTTTTTTATATTTTTCGTGGAAATTTTTGGTTTTTAGTGCATATTTTTCTGATTTGTGGGGTACATTTCCTTTTACATGATATTTTTGTTTGACAGCATTTCGTAAGTGCATATTTTCATATTTTTTATGTGAAGATCGCTGCCTTTACAATTAACTCTTATTACTGATGTTTGCTGTAAAGCATTTATTGAATAAAGTATTTTGTCACGACTTTTTTACCACATGCCTAGAGTTTAATAATATTTTATTTTTTGACTTAACATTTTTTCTTTATTTTGAAAAAAAAAAATTTTACCCCAAAAGTTGTTTTTTATTTAAAAAAATTTGTAACCAAATTTTTGTTTTCACGACCAAAATAATTTTTCAATTAAAAATAATTTTTTTACCTGTATAGTGTTTTCTTTTATAAAAAATTGAATATAAGTAAAAACAAATTTGATTAATAAAATTTTTACAAAAGACCTACAGCATTTTTTTTTTTAAATAGTGTTTCCCAAATCAGCTCCCAGTATAGCACAAACATTTTTTTTTAATTTTTTTTAGCAACTCAAACGTAAAGTTAATTTACACAAAAGAATGTGTCACAAAATTTTAATTAATAAAAAAATATTTGTTAAAATTAAAATTCGATTTCTAACAATTTTTTTGTTTAAAATGTTTGTAAAGTGTTATATATTTTATATAAAATTATTTTTAAATAAAACTTGAAGTTACAAAAAAATAGAAAAAAATTTAAAACATTTTTTATTTGTATTTACAAAAAGATTTTTTGCGAGATATTTAGTATTACAAATTGAATTTTGCTGTGTATACAGAACTTAAATCCGTAAAAAAGAGTTTAAATGACCTTTTCGAATATTTCTCCTGATTCAGAAGTCAAGAAAAGAAGTGTTTACCACCACTGGAAAAAAATAATTCAACTTCAGATTTGAATTAAGGGAACGAAAATTAATTATAAGTCTATGCAAAATCATTTTAACTAACATAGTATTTAACTAAAAGCACAAACTCTTTTAGGCAATGTAATTTTGTAAGACGAATGATAACGTTAAAAAGAAGAAAAAAAAAAAAACACTAGTGCTTTGGGATATATATATTTTTTCTAATTAAACCATAATTTGAGGGCATTTTGTTTGTTCTTTTATTTTCTTAGATCATTTGGCAATTTGTTTTTCTAGGTTGTGCAAATAAAGAAGAAAAGATATAAAAAAGTATCTCTTTGTTCATGACCTTTATGCTTCATTAACACTTAATTTTGTTATATGTTACAATAATGTTTGTATGCTTTCCAAAAAAAAAAAAAGGTGGAATGTAGTTAAAAAACAACACAAATAAAAAACATTTCAATAGAACAGGGGTTGTTCAAATTAGTATCAAAATTAAAAATGAAATTCTAGAGAAAGGATTTCTAAAATCGGTATATTAAATTCACACATGTATATCAGATCCCTAAAAGCTTCTAGATTTGTAATCACTTTCTCTAAAAAACGCAGCACATTGCACCTACAATTTTAAAATAAAAATGTTATTTTTTCAATTTTAGAAAAATATAATTGTTGAATATAGAAGGCTGTTGTGTTAAAAAGACATTTTAAAAAATTTTATTGTATATATCAGGGCGCGTTTCGTTATCCGTGGCGTATGATGAATATTTGGTTTTATTTAATTAAATTACTCATACGCTTAGGTATTCCTTCGCAAGTGTATGAGTTAAACTGTAATGAATATATTTATCCCGTTTATTTAAACCTGTTTTTAAAAGTGCGGTTTTCGAGTTGTTTGATAAGCTGGTTTCGTTCTCTCGAATAATTTTTAAATTTTCCCAAACTGTCTGTATAGTTATTTTGATGGGAATAAAAGATTTTGTTTTTAAGAACTATTTTCTTTTTGTTTTTAAGAACAGTTTTATGTGATATAGGTCACAAAATAAATATATTCACGTTTTACCCGCCCAATCTGATAACCAAAATTTTACTTTTTTTACATTTTTATGCCCCATTCGTTCTATTTTACCCCTTTTAAGCACTAAAGGGTGGAAACGAAAACATTTACCAATTTTAAATTCGAGTTGGGCTAGAACTATAACTACGAAGGACAAAAATAAAATTGTCTTAGAATGTCTGATGTAAAGGTGTTATACTTGTGTATTGGCATCAAAAAAGGATAAAATTAAATTTCCATAGTTTTTTTTTTGATTGACATAGGTAATATTTTGGCAAAACTGTTAAAGGAATATTGTATGTACTATGGAAAATAAAAGAAGATGTTATTAATCAAATTTGGGAAAAAGTGCACCATTTTGTTGTACCATTTAAAAATGACTGAACAAACTATGCAAAATTTAAAATTAAACAAATTCCTGAAGTTTACTTTTACATTACTTACTTCGAAATTGTCGTATAGCAAATATTTTCTTAAAAAAGTTTATTAAAAAATTAATGATTTTTGTTTGATTTTAAATTATATTATCATAATTTCTCTAAAGTAAACTAAGAGAACTAAAGTGAAAGACTTCGCGAAGAGCCAACAGGATAGAATACGTATTTACAAATTTAAACCTTTTGGTTTAATGATTATTGCTATTTTTGTTTCGAAGTTTTATTTTTAAATTAATTTTTTAAATAAGGTACAACCAAAGATCAACCAAAATCCATGTTGATAGTTAATGTTTAGGCAATATTTTTAATATGTATCTAGTTGGTTAAGATGATCTGTTTAATTGGTAAATGAATGATATTCTATATGACATCATAAAATCTCTCAAATGATTCAAATCAAAACTAGAGGCTGAGAAACTGCTCTGAATTACAAAAACGATTAAGCTAAGATTACAATATTATATATATTCCCAGCAAAAATAAATGGAAGTGTTTCTTAAGGAATCATTCCAAAAATGTGATTTTTAATGAAATATAACACTTTTTTTAAAAACAACCAAAGTTAAGCTTTAATCATAGATATTTCTATATAAATTTGACATTTAAAACTATGGTTTAAGTTTAAGTGATATGTTTTAATCCTTAACTTACAATTTACCAGATTTTATTATTGTTACAAAAAGTAAAAATATTATTATAGGAAAAATTGCAAGAATTTCAAATAAAGTAATTTAATAAATAAGGCACGATTACTGAATGTCCCGTTATAATTAAACCAACGGTAAAACTTAAATTTTATATGGGCAACTAAAATAAATGTGTCAGTTAAGAAGAAGCTAACGGGAGATTGTGAAAATTCAAAAAAAAATAATTTTTCATAAACCATAAGAAGGGATTTAGATGCAATGAAAATGAAAACTTCCACCCTATGACACCCCTATGTAAAAATCATCTGTTCCGACCCAAATTTTCACAACACCGAAATCAAAATCACTGCTTCTTTTTCTCTTCTTTTGCTACTTTTTTTGCTGGGCTATATTCGTCTTGGTAACAAAATTTTATTCTAAAATTAAAATCAAGGAGGATATGAATTTTATAATAAGTATTTTGTTGCAATGATATTCAGTCTCTTGAATTTCGTTGTTACATCCAATTTTTACTTTTTTTACGATATCTTGCATGATAAACAAAAATTTTTAAAATTTAAAAAATCAATACTTTTTTTTTTAAAGGTTTACGACCTTAAAATTAAATTGGGACAAATGGAACAAAATACAAGTCCATTAATTTTACAAGTCAAAATTATACTTGGAAGAAATCTCTGGCAAAAGGTTTTCATAATGTCTTCTCTGAGACCAAGATAAATTATCTGGCAAAATAAATAAAAATCGTGAATTTAATTTTATAAGCCAACCCCTGTTGTGTAAATGTATTGGGTATGTATATTAATGATGTAACTTTTGAGACACGATTCTAAGAAATATAATTTATTTGTATCGTATATAAGTGCAAAATATATTGTTATCTTTTTAAGAAACATTTTTGCTTAAAATGCTGTTATTTTTTGTACTGTGGAAATTGGTGGAAATGCTTCGCTGACCAAGCGTTGATAAAATTTTACGTTGACAAGCGCTAATGTCTTTCTTTGTTACTTATTTTTTTTATTTTTCTAAGAAGTTATTTTATTTTGTTGAGTAGACTTTTTAAAAGTTTTGTTTTTTCTTTAGAAGTTTGGGTATATATTTCAATGTAAATACTAAAACAACTAATTTCTTTTTGTTCGATTGGTAGTTAAATTCATAACTACATTATGGAGGGTATATAAAAATTTTTCAATCAGTTTGTAAATTGTTGAAAATTCCTTTGAAAATAAGTGAATGATTATTTGACTAAATAATAAGTAAGAGATGATAATGTTAAGGACGAAAAAATTCTTTTTGGGTTGATGTTGAATGTAAAGATATTGATGTTGAATGTTAAAATAATTCAGAGTTATGACTTGCAACGCAAGGGAACCCTAAATGCTTTTTTTCCGAAATTTGAGACTATTTGACGTTAAATGTTCGTAAACCCTCAAATTTCAAATTTAAAGTTGAATGGTTATATACGAATCTCGTATGATCATATATTAAAGTATACATGGACGTACATGAGCATGTATGTCAATAGATGATGATATACAAGACCATGCGTATTTTATATTTTATATTAGTTCGATTTTTGCACAGTTTAAAAAAATTTATAAAAACTGTTATTTTAAATTAACAAGGTGCCATAATTGGGCAGTTTTGAAAATAATTATTTATTCAGACTGTTTTTCAATTAATTCAGAAAATTTTACGATTGTAATCAATTGCATTTTAAAGAAATAATTCTTGGAATATTGTATGTAGTAAAAATTAATATTTTTGTTATATATAAGAGTGACTCCTTAACGTATGTTTAATATAATGTTAAGTACACGTGCACCAAAAAAAAGTATTTCAAAATTTTAAACTATTAAAAATTTTTGTTCAAAATCAAAATCGCTTTCTAACAATTTTTTGTTTGAAAAATTTGTAAATTGTTATTGTTCATATAAGAAACATTTAAAAATAAAAAGCTAAGTTAAAAAAAGAAAAAAAAAAGTTATTTGTATTTACAAATATCATTGTTGGTGCCTTTTTAAAATGTGTTTTGTTTGTAGTTACAAAAATAGTGTTTAAACAATTTTTGATAATACAATCAAAATTATGTAAATATTTTCCCACATGAGTGGGTTTACCTCTTAAAGTGCATGATAATTTTTAATTTTTGTTGTTCTGATGCAAATTTTTATATTTTATAAAATAATATTGATAATATTTTCCGAATTAAATACCCAAAACTCAAAAAAAAAAAATATTAAAATTAGAAGACAGCCAGTTCATTGTGTCGGTTAACATTTTTTCTTCTTTAATAATTAAATTTAATATCAAGCAACTACGACAGACTATAAGCACCTTACTTTAAACAATGAAACATTTGCCCCGCGATAACGTCTACGCTCAGTATCGTACTATTGAATGCGAATAAAGCACATCATAATGTGATAACTACTTTTCAAGAGGAAATAACAATAGAATTTCCTAGATAAAACATTCTAATTGAAAAATAAGTAAAATCATTAAATTCAAATTTTTGTACCAGATGAACTAAGAGATAAAAATTGTCTAAGTGAAAAAATATTAAGTTAAAAAAATCATTGAATGTGAAAAAATTCTTGTTGTAAAAAAAATTGAAGTGAAACTAAATATCTTATTATAAAAAATATTGAGCTATAAAAATATTTTGAGGTGAAAAAATTTGTGGTGAATATAGTATAAATTTGTTATCACCTCTAAGCGTGTGGTGAAAAAATTCGATAAAAAGATTTATTCACCAAACGCCAAATATCACAAGTTTGTATGGAATATTAGGAGGTGCCTTTACATTTGCATTTACAGATATCAATACTAAACAACTTAGGAGGATAAGAAATAATCTACGTAAAAATGAGCAACTCTTGTTAATTCTTACTCTTTTGATTACAAATTTGCATTTTATATGGTGTCGTTGACAAAAATTCAACGAACCAAACTTATCTCTGTGTCGATCTTAATGAGATACACCTGATGCTTCAAGTCTAAGCCCGTATAGGGTTGTTGCTTCAAATACCGGTCATAGTATATACCAACGGTGGGCAAATGCCCCCGAAGAAATTTTAATTCGTCTTTTCATTAGATTTTTAAAAATTTTTTCGTAAATTATTTCAAAATATATTTTTATAACATTTTTAGATTCAAAATTTATTCTTTACAATATTATTCCTCTTTGTTTGTTCACATACTAGATTTAAATATTTTTACTAGTTTTTTCTCTCAAATTCGTATTGAAGTGAAATTTGAATATTTTGATTGCAGTTGTTATTCATTTTTGACAATTACTGAATAGAACACAATTTTTTTCTATTCAGAATCTTGTGAACGAGTTGACGTTTTAATTAATCAATCAAGCCAAAATATCTAAGTTTGCATCGATAATCATTATGTCTAAATCAAAAATTTAACAAACAGAAACTTTCTCATGAAGTCAAATTATTTGATTTAATTTTATTCTTTTGACTTCTCAAAATTAATTTGGGACATGCATCTCTGTTGCCAGAAATATGATTAATTTTATATGTTTAATCCAAAATTATTAAAAATTTAAAACTTTTGCAATAAATTTCAAAATATTATTATTCCTTTTGAAAAATTAAAGAAAATGTTTACTTAAAATTTTGCGAAAAATTGCTAAAAAAAACCCTTAAAAATAAGAAGACCATTTTTTGTTACTTCTCATAAAAAATTTAAATTAAACTGTAGGTTAAATTTTAACAGGACATTCAGTAATTGGGCCTCAATTATATTTTATAATGCCAAATGAGTGTTTTATCTTTCTTGTATACATACAAACTCTTCAGTTTTCTTAAATTTTACACAAAAAGTCGGATCAAATCGGCTCAATAAACAGTTTTGTTGGTACAATTTGTCCTTTTTGATTTAAAATACCGAATACAGATCCAGTAAAATATTTTTAAAAATCTCTACTGAAATGTTTAAAAATCCCTGGATTTCACGAGATAATTTTGTTACAAACTTCTAGTTAGTTGTTACAAACTTCTAGTTATGACAGGGTAATAACATATTTTGGTAGTCCTACACACATAAATATTTAGTGCCAAGCAAATTGTGAAGTATATTTGGGTTGCTGCAAGAAATAAATTATGTTAGTACAACTATTTTAAAATATGAGTCCTTATAATATTGGGTGTTTCCACCAGTTGTATTAAGCGAATTTTATTGTGAAGAATAATATTCAGTTGAAGTAACCGAATGCAAAAATTTTTCCATTATTATTATTTTTCCATTATTTCCATTATTGTACAAAAATTAAAAATGTTTTTTTTAGCTTTTATAGTATTTATTTATTTTATTTTATTTTATTTATATTTATATTAATCATAAAATTACAAATTATATCCTAATACCCCAACCGAGCACTAGCAACAAAGGCCATCGGCTCGTTGTAGCGAAAACAGACCAGAGCCTGGGAATCGAACCCACGACCCCCGCATTGATAAGCTAGCACGCTACCAACTAGCCTACTGGGGCGCTCAGCTTTTATAGTAGTTTCGATGAAGAAATATATTTTGACTTTTCTAAATATGATACGGCCCTTTATGATTTTTGGATAACACCAATGTGGCCCTTGGTAGTAAATACGTGCACATCCCTGATATATACTTTATAGTAATAATGCATATAAGTAAATTTAAAATTACAACAAAAACAAGAAAAAAGGCTTTAATTCGGCTGTACCGAAGTTTTGAATACCCTTCACCAATATCCTAAAAACATGTATTCTACTAATATTGATACAAATAATGTAAAAACTTTAGAAGTAAAACTATTGAGGTGAAAATAATTGTTTTAGGTGAAAAACAGTTTCGGATGTGAAAACAACTTTTTTTAAGGAAAAAAAATTTTGAGGTGAAAAAATTTTTTTACGGTGGAAAAGATTCTAGATGTGAAAAATATTTAAGATGAATATAAAATATTGTTTAATTCTAAGCGACTGGTGAAGAAAAAAGTGCAAATATTTTACCTGCCAGTCGCTAGTATGAAGTTGTACTAAAATACACTTATAACTGGACCGATTTTGCTCATTTTCAATACAAAACTTCTCGAGAGGATGTCCATTAATCTAGGTAAAAATGAGCACCCCCGCCATTTCAACAGACAGACGGACAGGCAGACCGGCATCGCTAAATCGACTTAATCGTAATTATATTTTGAAAAATTGCTGCTGCTATAAAATTAACTACGTGTTTTTAGAAATATTTGTCTTTTTTTTTTTGGAGTTTTGTTTACATATTTACGAAAAATTCTTTTTTAAATTTTTGCCAAAGTCTGAAATAAAGCTGCTTTATAGGTTCTCCTACTAAAGGTTGTTTTCTTAACATACCTATTTTTGTAGCTGCAGCAACGATATACATTATATCAGATTTTCGAAATTATGATGTTAACTTAACTACAGTTACGAATATAGTCATTTATATATATATTTCTAATATTTTAAATCACACTGTGTAAGGAGTATTAAACGATTCACTAATATCAAAAGTCACGCATTTTCTTATGTTATCGTAATATTTTTGTGCTAATACTACAGTTCCCTTTATATGTTTATATTTTTCAGTTTATATTTCGCTTTCTTTTAATAAAAATTTCATATAATAAAAATATAAAGATATTATCTTACATTCAGCACCTACATTTCAAATGTCATCATGGAAGGAAGCTAACAAGCCTATACAATCTTTTAATATGCTTGTTACAAATATAAAAAAAAACAAATTCTGTACAAAAAATGTTTCAGGTTTCTTTTTATTTTACCCACATTATATTGTATTTACTTTTATAGAAAAAATTCTAAAAATTTTCTTTTGTAGCACATTTTTTATGTTGAATAGGGTAAACAAAATTTAAATAGCATCATAATACTTTGCGCGTATGAAAAAAGCACTACAAAAAAATATATCTAATTGCTGCTGTGGCAACAATGTACATGTAGATTATATCTTTTAAATGTAATTGCGTTGTAAATTTTAAAAGGTAATGAAAATAAGAAATCCTGGATGCTTTAGTTGTTATTTTTGTTGAAACATTATTATTACAATAATATATTTTTTTATTTGAGATTTTATAAAGATATTATCTTTGGTAGTATTTTTTTATGGTATAAAATTTATACCAACATTCTCTTAAAGAGTATTTTTTTATATTTATATATATTTTGGAGTATATTCACATACAAATTTTGTTTGAATTATATTTATCATACTCATATGTATTATTTTATATTAAATTTTCTTAAACACTTAAATATTCCTTTAAATTGTATCACTATATGTAATTGTTTTACATTTTTAAAATCATTTTATTAAACTTCATCATCATCATCATCATTATTATTATAAATCACAAATCACAGTGTTGTACTTTATATATAAATATATAGCATATATATATATATTACATTTGGCCACAGATGACACAATGTGAAATGCAAAAATACACACACACACACTTTTACACTCTTGAGACAAGATTTTTGATTTAATCTAAAACAGCATTTACCCGTCTGTTTTGCGAATAACCGACCGTTACATTACACGTTCTAATAAGTACTAAAAGTATTTTAGAAATATAACGTTGTTTAAACCCCAAAACAAGATTTTTTTTTTCAGTAAAAAAAGCATCAGTGGCATACAACAGCATCACACATCCTATTTGAAATTGTCGTAAAAGCCGAAATATACTAACAAACAATCACGAATGTCCTTTTGGTTGTAGTACTACAGAAAATAGACTCTTGCTGCTGTTGCTGACACAACGCAGCTAAATCAGTATTTTTTTTTTTTTTTTTTTTGTTAAAAATATTCTCCAGCTGAGGCAGAAGTAATAAAAGTTGGTATTTATATCTCTGCTTAGCTTTATTGTTCTATTTACAATTACAATGCTACAGAGCAGCTTTAAAAGATTATTGTCCTTTTTGCCTATAAAAAAAACAACAACATCTCAAAAAAGTTCCTCTGTTGCTCTCTTTATAAATGAAACGAGTATAATAGTTATTTAGTACATTACAACAGGGATGCTGTTAGTACTAAAAAAAAAAAAAAAAGAGTTTAACAACTCAATTTTCGTAAAACCGTTCTCTCTTTCTCATTTATATTATTATCCTCCTCGTTTTGTTTTTTTGCTTTAATATTTATGCGTATGTATAATTCGTTGAGTTTGGTCATGTAAATGTTACTGACCTAGTAACCGTTTTCAAGTTTACTCATTATATTTCAAAACATTTTTAGTGTATGTAGCTTTAATTTTTAGCTTCTTTGGTTTGGTTTTACTATCTTGCAATCAAGTGTTTCATCTTGTATTTTTGTTTTACAATCTGAAAAAAAGGTGTAGTTTTTTGTTATTCACTTGTTAAATGTCAAATGTTTAGCACAAGTTTATTTTTGTTTAGATTCTTAAAAGGGAATCCTCCCGCTTGCATGCCGTTATGGATGAAACTGATATATGTAAAAGAGAATCCAAATCCAAGGTTGACCTCATATATTTTATGTGCCATCTCCTATGTTCAGGGGATATTTTTTTGAAAGATTTTTGTTTACTCGGCGGTATGTTGAAATTAGAAAAAGTCAATAAAAACATTATATAGTCGTAAACAGAGAAGATTTGCTATGGATATTACATATGTTTTTGTACAGGCTTGCCAGGTTGTTGAAAAAAATAGTAAATAAGGAATATGGTAAAAATCAAAGATACCATAAATATCGAACAAGACAAGTTAATAAGTCTTTACGTTAACATAGAAAAAAACATTTTTTGAATTTGTTCTCCTTTTTTTCTACATAGTCTCTTTTTAGTTCAATACATTTCATCCAGCGATTCTTCAGCTGTTTTTTAACTCTGCGTAAAGTAAGATTTCGGAAGATCCTCAAAACAAGCTTCTGTCCTCATTCGACTCGAATTCTTTTCCACCGGGCAATTTCTTAAAATTTGGAAAAAAAATCGCTGGGAGAATAAGGCACATGTGGCAATAATTTGAGCCTCAACTGGTATATTTGCCATGGAAAGTTTACTTCTTGATGGAAGGTAATTTTTTTGGCTAAATGTGTGCGTTTTTTTATTTCTGCCCTTAATTGGTCCAATAATGATGAATAATATTGCCTCTTTATTCCTTTTTCATTTTCCAAGTAGTCAATGTAGATAAAGAAAAATACTTAAAAAAAAACATAAATTCTAAGAACTTTTTTAATAAAAAAATAACACAGAATATATGGACATTTTCTAATAGAAAAAAATCTTAGAATCTTGGTTTTTTTTATGATGAAAAGCCCTCAGAATCTAAGTTTTTTTTAAATTTTATCCAAGAAACAGTTTGCTAAACTTGAGAATTTTACTTTAAGGTAAAGTCTATAAAATTTAAAAATGTTTCTATCAGAAAAATTTCTAAAAATCTAGTATTTTGTATAGGAAACCTTTTCGTATAAAACAGCTTTAGGAATATACAGTCTTTTTCTTAAAAAAATTATTTTATTGATATTCTGAGTACTCTTTTCTCAAGAAAGTCGTTATTATAAAAAAAGTAATTAATAAACATATATTTTTAAAAAAAATTATAATTGTTTTAATTGAACACAATTAAAAAATATAAAATCTTTATATAAAGGGTGGTTACCTAAACGTCAAGTTTTTTTCTGCATTTCATTTGACATTTCTCAATTTCAGACTAACTCAATTTGAACCATGGAAAGGCGTTCAAATCAAAATGCATATCGTTCACTTCGTGATTTTTTTTGGTCAGGATAATCGACCAAATGTGCGTACAATCGGAAAAATCGTGCAAAAATTTGAGCAAACCGGGTCTGTAGGAGATGTGAAAACACCAGTGCATACTCGTACAGCTCGTACTGCAGAAAATATTGCTGCTGTTCGCAAAAGTGTGGCTGAAGAGCCGTCCATCTTAACTCGTCGTCGTGCCCAATAATTGCACCTCTCACGCTCGTCGTTGATGAACATTATGCATAAAGACTTGCATTTACACGCTTAAAAGGTGCAATTGACTTAAGAACTAAAGCCTCTTGACCATTCCAAACGTCGTCAATGGTCAGAATGGTGGAAAGAATTTGCAACAGTGGTTGATAAATTTTTCGAAGAAAATCATCTTCAGTGATGAGGCATATTTTCACCTCAGTGAATTCGTCAATAAGCAGAATTGCCGCATTTGGGCGAATGATAATCCAAGAGTGATTGTCGAAAAACCAATGCACCACCCACAAAGAGTGACTGTTTGTTGCGGTTTATGGGCTGGCGGCATCATCGGGCCGTATTTTTTTCAAAATTAGGCCGGTCAGGCAGTTACTGTGAATGGTGTTCGCTATCGTGAGATGATAACGAACTTTTTATGGCCCGAATTGGAAGATATGGATGTGCACGATATGTGGTTTCAACAAGACGGTGCCACTTGCCACACAGCTAACGAAACAATGGCTCTTTTGCGCGACAAATTCAATGTCCGTGTGATTTGACACCGTTGGAATTCTTTCTTTGGGGTTATTTGAAGGAAAAGGTGTACGTCGATAAGCCAGCAACAATTCAGGAGTTAAGGGATGAGATACTTCGGCACATTAACGGCATAGAACCTTAATTATTCCTCAGCGTCATCGAAAATTTGGGCCATCGGATGGAGGTGTGCCGCCGAGTTTGCGGCGGCCATTTGGCCGATATTTTGTTCCATACATAATTGAACCATACCATATTATCATAATAAAAATAAATGACAATAATTTCCTAAATAATTTGTGTTTTATTCAAAAGCAACATCGGCCCTTAAAATTTGACCACCCTTTAGAATCTTTTCGACAATTAATTTTTTCGGCACATGAATTGATTAGTGTAAATTATAATGTCATATTTTATTTGATTTATAACGCAGTAAGTACGTCAAAATAACACACGAAAGCCCTACACTCTAATTACTTTCTGTTGAATTTTATCCAACTTATAGTAGGAAACTGTACTCCTACTATAAACTGGGTAAATTTACTCTGTGTGCGTAAACAAAAAATACACACATTATGCTTAATATTATGCACACATTATGTGTAAATTTACAATAAAATTGAGTAAGAATTTAAGGAAATTTTAAAATTAATTTGTAAATTTAGTAAAATTGTGTGTAAAAAGTTTGTTTTAAGAGAAAATATACTACAAATGCATTTCTGAATGCTTAAGAATTCCAAAAGATTTAACTGCACAAAAAACTTTTTTCAATAAAAACAATAAATAAAAATTTTATTTAGCAATTTTTACAACCCATATTGTAATGTGCGATATGATTTGTCCTCTTCTTCGTTCTAAAAGAGCCAACTTTATAAATATACAAATTTGATGCAGTATTTCAGTTTTTTGGCGGATGTTTGAAGTTTTTGATTTCTTCAATAATTGACAATTTTGAAAAATAATTATTTGTTTTTAGATTTTTTATTTTTTTGAATTCTTTTTTAATTTCAAAATGTCAAATTAATTATTACCATTCTAGGTTTGTATATTTACAAATTTTGTGCGTAAAATTTCAACATAACAAAAGAATACTAATTTTAGGCATAAAATGCTTAATTGTAAGCACATTATGTTTTAAAATACTTTGTGTGGTAATATTGTAAATGAAAATGTGTACAGAACTGTTTTACGCATTTGGTGTTTATATTTTTCGAATTTTCGTAATATTACATAAAACTTTACCTATTTTATAGTAGTAATTTTACAAACTTTTTTTAGAGTGTAGGATACGTAAACTTAATTTTGGGTCGTAGAATTTAAAATTGGGCTAGCCACTGAATTCTACGACCCAAAATTAAATTTACGTGTCTCGGGGTTTTCATGTGGAATTATTGATTATTGCATTTTAAAGTTCTATGATTATCATATTTTTTTCATAGACATAATTTTTGTTACCACAGTATGTTATCACAGCAAATCATGTTATAAAATAGAAAGTATTTATAAACCAATAATTTGATTGTGCAAATGGTCTCTGCCTTAATCCTCAAAAGTCAAAGTTTATGATAATTCATAAAAGAACTGTTGATCCCGTTTTATATGATGATGTTGTAATAAATGGTGAAAAAGTTAAGCGTGTTAATTCTGCAATAAATCTTGGACTAATTTTTAATAACAATTTAACATGGACTAATCATGTCAGTACACTGGTTGGTCAAACTTATATAAAGCTGAGGTCACTCTGGTCGCCACAATACTTTACTCCTTTGAGAATAAGAATACTTCTTGTTACTTGATTCCTAGTCTAATTTATGGATGTGAGTTATTTGCCAATTGTGATTCTATTAGCAAACGTAGACTAAACGTCTTGTACAACAACATTATCCGTTATGTATATGGAATAACAAAGTATGACGAAGTTTCGCATGTTTCATGTAATCTTTATGGAGTATATTTTACATCCTTGCTATAAATTCATGTTCTTATTTTTATGCATAAGGTAATCTACACCCAAAAGCCTCAATATCTTTATGTCAGATCCCGAAGAGGTAAAAAAATCATAATTTCTCGTCATAGCTCACTCGTATCAGAGTGGCAATTTTATATTAATGCATCACGTCTTTGGAATATTCTTCCACACAACCAACAACTCAAGAGCAACGCAAATAGCTTTAAACAATTTTTATTTAATTTTTTTCTCTTAATTGTTTAAATGTGTATTTTTTTTTGTATTGTTTTGTACTTAATTTAAATGCAATTTTAATTTTTTGTATGTATTTATAATTATATCTGTAAACTATCCCATTAGAAAAATACGTTCCTGTACTTTAACTATACGATTTATTCTTGTTGTACAGGAAATGGAAACTCAATAAATATGTAAATAAATAAATAAAAATAAATAAACATACCCGAATGCAGCAATCATAATATATTAGCAGTGATCAAATTGCAACTATCTTTTTTCTCTACGAGTACTTTGTTTTAAGTTCTTAGTGCTCCTTAAATGATTTTCTAAAGACCTATTGAATTATCTCTTTATAAAATTTAATGAGTTTGGTTGGTTAATTCAAGTGGTAGATCACGCTTTCATAGGCATCAAGTATAGACAAAAATAAGAGCATTTAAAAAGACCCTACTACTTGTAGGGAGCTGTTATTTGAAGAACTGGGCTCAACCCGAAATATAGAGATAACTAATATCTGACCCAATCCGATGTCTGACATCACTGCCAGGTCATCGAGTACATAATCGCTAATTAAAGTTATATATCACATGCCATGAAAACACAGATGAGTTGACCTACCAGTTAGATTGGTATGCAAAGTTTGCAGTTAGTTATGTTAGCCAATTGATTATTGTTGTAGATAGAAATGTATCCAAAATTTCCAAAGATTATTCTACATGAGAGGAACCTGTATTTAGTTCAAGTGGCTTACTAAACCCATGTGTGATTTTCACACATTACCAAATAATGAGTAAAGTAATGTGCAACCCTAGGGCCCGATACATTATTTTACACCTTACTTCATTGATGAATTTTACAGGCGAAGAGCCTCATGATAAGGTATGTACTTATTACTTTAGAGGCGATAAAGTAAGTGCTATTCATAATAAAAGAATTTCTTTAAAAAATTTATTACATGTAAAATATTGCAAACGTTTTTAAATATAACGTAGCCATGATGGGAATCGAAACCGGAAACTCTGTTCACCGGTCGTGAACTTTACCCAATGAGCTATTGACGCACATAAAAATTGAGCATCGTGTTTTAATTTGTGATGTCGAAACTTATACACATTACCCATTAGCTTACAAAAAAAACCAAAGTAGTGAGTCTAAAAATATATGTTCAACAATATCTAATTATTACTTTATGTTTATAAATCATACAATGCGTCATAAATGATAGGTAGATGCTTGCAAATAATGCAAAGTGTTACGAGCTGTCCTTACAAGATAATGCATGAGTATATAGCACGCATTACCAAAGTTTTGATTGATTAATAGAATGTCCTGGAAAATATTAATAAATGCTCTCTTATGCCTCCTCCCTTTGAATCTTAACAAAGAGTGGTGTTTTGTGTCCCTACACTCACAATATATTTTACGTTACCGACTGTAGTTTATTTAAAAATTAATACGTAGCGTTTGTTTTTTAAATGAAAAATCAATTTAAATTCATAGAAATATATTTTTTAACTATTTGAATCAGTCATTCAAAAAACAAACTATGAAAATTTACAGACATTCAGCAGTCGTTGATGTTTTCTGTTAAATGTAAAATTTTGTAAAAGGTTGTTTCCATACAAAATTATTTCAATATTTTCTAACGTTTTTTGTAACGTTTTGTCAATTAAAAACTGATGATTATTTTAAGCGACTTTCTTTTGTTTTTACTATTTTTGTCGATTATTAAATAATGATTGAAAATAAACAACAAAATGTGCTGAATATATTGAAAAATTGTATTTTTGATTAATTTAATATGTATTTTAAGTTGTTTTTAAGTGAAGTATTCCTGCAATTCTCCAAAATAAAATTAAAGTTTCCAAAAATTAGATTTTTTAATTTTTTGGCCACCATGTCTACATTTAAAGCGGGGCTTGAAAGGGGATCATCGAATAAATTAGATATATGTTGGACTATTTACAACCGATTCCGTTAACTCTTTGGATGCGTCCAAATCCTGAAACAGTGGGTTAACCCTCTAAGCGGCCTCTATACGGCATTCAAATGAGTTCCTTACGACTAGAAATTAAGCTATTCCGATAGCAAACAAAATTAACTAAATTTTCTGTGAAACAACTTCTCGTTTACAATGAGTGCAGAGTTTGGAAGCGAGAAAGTGTATAAATTAAAATTTCGTAAAAAAATTTTTATGTGGGGGCACCAACAGTTAATTAACCAGTATTTAAAAAAAATACCTATTTCCGGACACAAAATTCCTTTTAGACTATGAAAAAAGCAATACCATAATTTAAAATAAGTATAAAAAATATTTAAGTGAAAAAAAAATTTTTAGAACATAGCGGTATCATACACCACACTTATATCTAGTTAAGATTTAATTCTTTCCAAGTTTTGCCAATTAGTAATGTATTAAAAATAAAATAAATGGGATGCAGTGACCTATAAATTGAGATGTGCCTCCACCAGCCAAAATTTAATAGAAGGTTATTTGCCATCCTCCAAGTTAATCCAGATTATTTTGTTAATCAAAAACATATTCCAATGAGTCTTTTTTTTTAAATTAACTGCATTTAATAAAAATGTAGATTTCTTACAACAACAAGAAATGTCGTTGATGGAAAGAATAAAAAAGAACGGGTCCAATACGTTGCCCTGAGGTAAACCCGAAGATGGCATAAAGGGTATGGGTTCATAGCTTTTAATTATAACTTTACATAACCTATAAGAAAAAACCGGAATTATTAAGCTTAAAAATTGGTGTTGATTTGGTCCCGCTATTCACGAATGACTGGACCTGAGTCGGACTAAATTTAAAATTTCACCAATTCAAATGAGAAAATCTCGGAAGTTATGAGATACTTCAGACACTCATAGGTCTCTACTAGCAGATTACAAATGTTTATGCAAAAAGGGCCATATTTTGCGGTCATGTTACCGCCTCGGCAGGTGTGTCAGGTTTAACAACGCAAGATGTGTCAGCTAGGCCTTTTCCCAATCTTATTGTAACGTACCGCTTAGTAAGAACTGACTGAATAATTTTTTAAAAATTTTGTCAAATATTCCAGTGTGCAACTTTATTGCTACACAATAAGGTTTTATCCTTTAGAGTTGAAAAAAAAAATAAAAGTTCAATTTAATTTAATAATTTAAATTGCAAAAATAGTTCGACCAAAATACAATCATTCATTGAAAATTACTTAACTATTGGAATATAATTTTTTAACCATTTTGCAAACCACTTTGCTTTAAACCAATGCTTTTCATATTTTTTTTAATAATATTCTCCAAGTTGTCAAAAAAAGTTTATGTTCGTTTATTTTTTTTTTTCGTTGTTGTTTCATCGAAAATTTGTGAACTACGATGCTGTGTAACATTTTAATGGATTTCAAATCAAATTTATACATCGATTGGTAGTTGTTGAAAGGTATTTCTTTAATACGTTAGAGAATCCATTTACATACAGTAGTATACTATCATCCTGACTGCCAATACCAATACCAATGTCACTACTGCTACAAGCAGTTACTTTTACTAAAAACACAGCTCGCTCTAAAAGCTTTTTCATATAATATTGTTTTTTTTTTGTGCCCTCCTTTTTTGGTATTTGATTTTGTTCTAATGTCACAAGAAAGTAAAAAGAAAAATACTGAGAAACTTTGGACGGTTTTATTTTAAAAGAAAACAAATCTTAAGGGAAAATGCGTATGTAGTTTTAATACTATTCTTCACTTTATTTTAAATAAATACACTTACTCCAAGCAATCCAAGCATACATAATGTATGTTTAACATTATGACAATATCAATATGTTTTATATGTTTACATCCCAGCAAGCATTTTTAGATTTGGCTACCTCTGAATCTGTTCTACTATTTATTCCATGAAAAAGATTACATACGATGGCGGATCAATAAGTCCGTGACATTTCGAACTTGCCTCGTAGTTATATGAAATGCAACAATGCTCCCATCTAGTACCACCTGTTAATAGACTACTGTATTTTAAGAAAGTTCCGTCATTTACTATGCGTTTGACAGCTGTTCGCAACATACAACCTCGTGGATTTTTTTAAAAATGTAAAAAAGTGAATAAACATTATTTTTTGAGAAAAAAAACCGTCAATCCAACCAAGGAAAAGCTTGATAAATACTATGGGGACTCTACCATCGATTTCAATGGTAAAAAAGTGGTTTACTGACTTTCGTTGTGGTCGCACAAGTACAAATGACGCTGAACGATCTGGACGGCCAATTGAAGTCAATACACCCGAAAATGTCGAGAAAATCCACGTTATGGTGTTGGCCGATCGAAGAGTAAAAGTGCGTGAGATAGTTGATGCTACAGGCGTTTCAAATGGCAGTGTGGCTTCGATTTTAAATGATCAGCTGTCTGCAAAATGGGTACCGCGTTTTCTCTCAATTGATCACAAACGTAATCGTGTGACGTGTGTAGTCTCAATGTCAAAATTCTATGAATTGGGCTACGAATTGGTACCTCATCTGCCATATTTTCTGGATTTAGCCCCCAGTGACTATTTCCTATTTCCAAACCAAAAGAAATGCCTCGGTGGAAAGAGATTTTGCTCCAACGATGAAATTATTGACTAAACAAATGCCTATTTTATGAACCTCGAAAAATCCTATTTTTTGGAAGTAATACAAAAATTGGAGAAACGTTGGTCTTAGTGTATTGAGCTAAAAGGAGACTATGTTGAAAAAATTTTTTTTTGCAAAAAAAAACTTTGTTTCATTCAAAAATCACGGACTTATTGATTCGCCCTCGTAACAGAACTGATAACTGGGTGTAAAAATGTAAGAATTCACAGACCCAGTACCAGTTCCTTAATAGGTTTGGAGAACCCGTTTTAAAGAAACTTGTTTAATGGAAAAGAACTTATTGCTAATAAGTCCAATTTCACAGGAAAAAAAAGAAAACGGTTACAGAACATAAATAAGAACCTTTGCTAATGCAGTACAAGGTTTTTCGCAAACCGTTTTTTGTATTTTAAATGTTAACTGGGAAATTTTCCATTACATGCTTATATTCATAGACAGTCAAACCTGATCAAATTTGCCCGTAATTAAATGAATAAAAATCAAACTAATGTTTGTTTAAAATCCTGTATTTTCATTCAAAGAGATTTGATTTCATAACTTTTTTACCTGAAAAATTCGAAAATCTTTTATCAACAATCTCCTATTGTTGAGTTGCACTATTTATGAATTTCCACCAGTGTTTGTTGGTATTTCTTAATGTTACAAAAAGTTAATGTATTTGATATAAAAATCAGGATTTTAGTTTGATTAGAATATTTTTATAGTTAAAACACTCATATTCATAGAGCTGATCATATAAATGACAATGATTACAAGAGAGTAAAATTTAAAATTATGAAATGCTTTTACCATGTCATGTAATATAATTTCCTTTTAATATGTCATTCTATACAAAATGATAAAGATGTGTGAAGGAAGATACAGTCATATAATTTTGTTACGTTTTCTTTTTTCAAATAAATTCATTTTGTGTTTGTATTAATGCTGGCTCCTAATTCGCTATGAACATAATAATAATCTAAGGATATCATTTTGATGATAGTCTTGCTGCGTGTAATGATTTAATTTCAATCGTTTTGATGATATTTTACTTTTGACAGTTTTTCTGCTTCATAAGATTACATCTTCAAAAACATGTCTAATAGCAAGATAGCAAATTAGGTATCTTTTTTGACATTTATTTCATTCAAAGATAGGTAAGCATTTTCGTTTTTCCTTTTTTTGGAAGGACATTTGTCCTTGAAAAAATTTTGTTTTATAAAAAAGAATAATAAATATATAATAATTATATCTATTTTACTATATTTTTTCAAACAATTTTTTTTATTATACAAATAACTAAACAAATATGTTGTTCAGTTATTTTTACCAACAAGATTTACTTACGAAATAACACAATTGACTGTATTCACATTTGTTTTTAATGCAACTAAATAAACAAATTTAATTACCAAATAATACATTTGTTATTACTTAGACAAAAAAAGACTTTCCAAACGTTAAAACTAACACTTGGTTTTACTACACAGAAAAAATTTACAAAATTCTGTTTGTAATATTGAACATCTTTCATAGGACATTTTTGTAAATACAAATGAAAAATTTTTTAAAAAGGCACCAAAAATTTAATTTGCAAATACAATGCAAATTTCAAAGAATTTTGATATGAACAGTAATAAATTACAAACATTGTAAACAAAAAATTGTTCGAAATCGAGTTAGATTTTTAATAAATATTTTGTATTACTTAAAATTTTGTGGTATTATTTTTGAGAGTGTATGTTAAAGACTTACAAAACCGGTAAAATTTACAGCTTTGTAGTTGCTTTGTTATATTTTTTTCACCCCCACTGCCTTTAAAAAGATCGTAGAAAATTCAGGTTCAGTTCTAAATCGTTCAAATACTAAAATCGCCGAAATAAAAAAAATGTTAGATTAAGAAAATCTTCAAAAATAAATCAAAGCTGAAATTAAAAAAAATCTATAAAAAAAATAAAAATCTAAAAATAAAAAACATCGGTGAAATTGGTGAATTAAGGAAATAATTGCAAAAATCAACAAAGGCCAAAAATTGCTGGGATTGAACAAAATCGCCATAACTGAAAAAAGCGCTAAAAGTAAAAAACGTTAAAATAAAAACTTGAAAAATCGCCGAATTTAAAAAAATATTAAATTTCAAAACCATCGCTTTGTTGAAAAAAATCTTTAAAATTGCAAAACTCGCCTTGTTACGTGCCGTTACGAATCTACTTATTCTCATATCCAGTATTACTACTGTTACCCATACCCAATAGCATACTTATAGCAAAACCTTATATGATTCTTATTGAGTTGGGAAAAATATTTACATATAGTGTGAGAGTTAAAGGCTGTTAAAGGCTGGAGCTAAAAACCGAGGGACGAATCGGGTAATACTTCGACTCGGGAACGCGGTATTACCTGATTTCTTTACCGATTCCTGCCTTCCTGCCTCTCGTTTGTAGTTAGTCGTATTATTCAAGTACGGGAACCACTGTTTATACCCGTTGTTTGCTAATCAATCCAACTAGCCGAGCCGAAACTCTTTATAGAGTTCGGTAAATATTACCCTCGGGTAGTGCCGATCATATACAGCTCGCTATTCGAACACCAAAACGAGGTTTCCTCTGAATCCGTGTCGTATTGCCGGCCATCGTTGTAAAGGGTCGTGTATTACTTTATAATAACCTCAAAGGAAGCAGACCTTTGGCGAATCCATGATTTCCATTACTTTTTTTCAATTTTGGTGATTTCTTAAATTTGGGATTTTGTTAAATTTTGTTAGTTTTTTTTTCAATTTCAGTATTTTTTTTTTTTTGAATTTGCTGTTTTTTCTTTAATTTTGACGTCACTTTTGGCGATATTTTTCAATTTCAACTATTTTTTATCATCCTAGTGTCTTTTTCTTAATTTTAGCGATTTTTTATTTTTTTTATAAAATTTAGCAATATTTTTTCATCAGCATTGCACTCGCAAGTGTGAAATTAAGCACATTTTGTAGACTTTTATAATTTGTTTGTTTGTTTATTTTTATTAATCATATAATTACAAATTTTACTTTAACCGAGCACTAGCAACGAAGGCTTTCGGCTCGTTGTAGCGAAAACAGACCAGAGCCTCTGGTGGGAATCAAACCCACGACCCCTACACTTATAGGCCAGCACGCTACCAACTGCTCTACCGGAGCGCTCACTTTTATAATTTAAATATTATTTTGTTGTATAAAAAATAAAACACTGTAGAAGTGATACAAATGTGAAAAAATGAAAAAATATTGTTTGAGGTGAAAAAAATTTTTTTGATGTGAAAACAAATTTTATGGTTGAAAAAAAATATTTTTTGGTGAAAAAAGTTTGTAGTGAAAAAAAAAAATTTGTGAAAATATTTGAGGTGAATATAAAATAGTTTTTTATTCGTAGAAACACAAATTTCCTTATGTCAGCACTGAAATGTAAAACAGTTGTCATCAATGGCAACTCTTCACGACAACTAGTGCTGCATTAGTCTTTCTGTGAACTTTAAAGAATATACTTGACGTTTCTGGTACACATTTCAGACAATGTTGTCACATTCTATTTATTTTTGCCCGCACGTATAAATACGTCCGCCTTTTGGCATGGCAGTTAGTTGATAATAAAACGCTAAAGAAGCAGAATTCGTGATTAATTGAACAAATTGTGTATTTTATTAAAGTGTAACTTAATTGTTTTAAGTTTTGTCTAAATAGAAAATTTCAACTTTGTTTATTATTTGCAATATAAAAATAATTCGATTTGTTTAAAGAATATAAATTACCGATTTTAAAAGGTAAAATCGTAACAATATATTAGGGACTATTATCGATGCGTACCTTAATTGTACCATAATGAGTCGAAAGTATAGCTTCAGTTAAAAGGACATCATAAAATATTATACCCTAATTTCATTATTTATATATTTTTTTGATGTAAACAAATATTGCAGATTTTAAAATAAAATATCATACTTTATTTACCATTTATGTAAAATATTAGATAGTATCATTTATAAAAAGGGTTGATATAAATATGAGCATCACAAAACAAATACATAGAAAGAGTAGCAAATTACAAATATATATAAAAATAAAATCATATCTATATTTGCATAATCATAATGTTATACTACAATTTCATAACGAAATGATACTTCGTCATATATAAATAAAAATGTACATCATATGAACAAGATCTGTCTCTAGACCATAAAGACACCCATAAGGAATGTATTTATATATCCAAAGTTTTAGTGGTTATTAAATTATCTTTTTTAAACCTGAGTAAAAGTTATAAAAACTTAATATATTCAAATAGTAGTTCTTGCGGATTTGGGACATACTTGAGAATAATATGCATAGCATATTATATGTGTTTTTGTTGGGAATGTTTGTATATTTGTTGGATTTTTTACTATATTTAAATATATGTATGTATGAAATACGCAGATATTTATATCTAAACAAATATTTTAATTTTACTGTGACTGCTTCATGAACATATGAATAAACGAAAGATCAATAAAAATGTAAACTATTTTTATGTGCATATTGTTTGTAACTGATTACATATACAACGTTGTGTTGTATATGTACATATATGTTTTTATATACATATATTTTATATGTAAATATAACTTTGTGTATATTTGAGTTTCAAATATAGCCATTGGCTTTGGTTTACAAATGGGAATTGAAAAAATAAAATATATTCACCCATATCAACAAAATCACATCTAGGAAAAACAAAACAGACAACAAATAACAACTTTTAAGTTTTTATTTATATTGTTCAATTATAAATATGCATATTCATAAAAGACGTTACTTTGTAACCCATAAGGCGGGCTTAAACACTAATATAAGCATACTGAATAATCCTCATTTTTAGGGCAGTAATTAATGGGAAAATCTTACTTTTTTTTAGAGAAGCAATACTCCGAAAATTCTTCCTACTAATTAATATGTTGTTTTCTTTGGAAAGAGGATAGAGAAAGAGATGAAAGGTGGTAAAATATAAAGGGCTTCAAATATGGAAACACTATTTTACTTCGGTGGGCTTCAGTGCTATTAAAACACCGAAGGATATGTATAGGAGACAAAAACTCATACATTATATTTTTTCTAAATTGATGTTGCCGTCGCTGGGAACCGAACCCGCAACTACCTGTGTCTAACCATTACACTACATTAAAAATAAAATAAAAGTTGTAAATAGAACTAAGAATATGAAATATTAAAAAAGTATGTTATATACAAATTTTGTAGGAATATTTTCGAATCGCCCTGTTCATACCATCGATATAGGAAACTTTTGAAAAATTCGTTTTTGCACATTAAAGAAGAAAAGTAAGCTCGCTGTAGTTTTAGTAAGAAAAATATTTAATATCAACAACAAATAAATAAGAAATATGATGTATGTTTTCTGCGAACATTTCTTATCAAAAAATGTCAATGTTTAATTAAATAGGATAAATTAAATTGTACAATGAGAATAGGTTTTTCTTACACTACGCTCATATTGCACCCTAAAAAACTTATTTTCGATTTTTCAAGTTTTCTTGAAGGTTTGAGGGTCATACTTATTTTTTTTTTTTCAAACCCATAGAAAAAGCAGTTTTTAAAAATCTGCGAGCGCCCCGGTAGGCTAGTTTGTAGCGTGCTAGCTTATCAATGCGAGGGTCGTGGGTTCGATTCCCACCAGAGGCTCTGGTCTGTTTCCGCTACAACGAACCGATAGCCTTCGTTGCTAGTGCTCGGTTAGGCTATTAATATATAATTTGTAATTATATGTTTAATAAAAAAAATAAATAAATAAATAAAAATCCAGTTTAAACAAGTAAAAAAGGCTTAAATTCGACTGTGCCGAATCTTTAAATACCCTCCACCAATGTTCTCTATTGTTTTTGATACAAACAATGTAAAAAACTTTTGAAGTAAAATTATGGAGGTGAAAAAATTTTTTGAGGTGAAAAACTTTTTTGGATGCGGAAACGAATTTTGTTACGGGAAAAAAATTTTGAGGTGAAAAAAATTTTTTTAGGTGAAAAAATTTTTTGTGGTGAAAAAATTTTTTTCAGGTGAAAAATATTTGAGAAGTTCAAAATATTATTAATTTCTAAGCGATTGTTGAAAAAATATGAGAAAATATATTATATACCAGTCGCTACTATGAAATTGTACTAAAATACACCAATTTGTATGGAAAATTTAGAGGTATCTTCACATTTTCACCCATAACTTTTTAACCGCTCGACCGATTTTGCTCATTTTCAATAACAAACTGCTCGGGAGGACGCACAGTAATCTGGGTAAAAATAGGCACCCCTGCTTTCGTCTTTGCGTCGTGATCGCCATTTCAACAGACAGACAGACGGACATCGCTAAATCGACTTAAAATTGCATAAGGATCACGAGTATATATATTTTATGGGCTCTTAGAACTATATTTCGACATGTTACAAACGGAATGACAAACTGATATTTACCCTCATCATATATGGTGGAGGGTATAACAAACAGTTTTCAAAGGATTTTTCCACTCTGATGTAGGTATCCAGGTTGGAATCCAGCTATGCACTGCATAAATAATGGGCTATAGTCCATATTTTTAAAATATTTTCTTGTCTTAAAAAGTCAATTACTTAAGCAGCCTTTTGAGGGCTAACATTGTCGTAATGAATAATGGTTCGATGATTTGTATATTTTTTTTCGTATTTCGCCTATTATCTCTGGCAAACAAATAGTTGTATACAAATCTGGATTAACAGCTTCCTAATTATCTAAAATAACTGTGGAAGCATTTCCCACTATACCAAAAAAAAAAAAACACTCGATCATTTTCAATGAAACACTTTTACAACAAACAAGTTGAAACACCCACACACTAGACAATTGTTTAGTTATTGGTTCATATAAATAAATTCAAGATTTGTCGCTTGTGAGAAACCGATTTTAAATTAATACGTAGCATTGAATTTTTCCATAATTTTTATTTTTTCCACCAATGGACTAGAGCCTTAATTTGTAATTATTTAAATATATTTCTAATCGATCGTCACATCTTAGTTTTTATTTATATATTGTAACACAGTCATCGCAATTCCCAGGTATGATGAAAAAAATTAGCAATCGATATTCTATGGCTCTTATTTTCTCTTTGTATACTCGCGCATAAACAAAGTACTATAAAGCATCTAAGTATTTTTTAAATTTTTATTAAAATAATTATTTCTTTTTATGGTTTTTATAAAATTAAAATATAAAAACAAAAAAAAAATTGGGTCGTTAAAAAGGAGAATAATAAATCTATACGGTACTCTATACACTAAAATAAATATGACAGTGTGTGCAGTCACCGTCGTACGTCGTTATTTAGGGCACCTTTTCTCTCATTGCAACAGTCGTTGAATGTCATGTTCTTATTCTGGGCCTACGCATAGAAAGAATCGGTTTTCATTAGATATTACACCCAGAGAAAAGATTGGTTGCAATTCGATCAAAACCATTAACATTTATTTGTGAGGATTTAATTTTTTTTGGAATAGCCTAGAAATTTGGTACAATCGATCAAATTTATTAAATAAATTGTCGATATTCAAAAGTGGTAACTACAAGTACGGTTATTCTAATCAAATATATAATTTTATTAGGGTTTCAGTAGAAGCAACCGAATTGTGGATTGTATTGATAGTAGACGTCACTTATGATTGGTATTGATAAACAAATTTTATACTAACATTTCTTTTCCTAACATATTGTTTAAATTCAAAATTAGCCATAACAATTCATGTGTTTGTGGTCTAGGAGGTAGAGAGATAGGTTCAAATCCCGGAAAAGGCAAAGATTTAAATTTTTTTTTTTTAATTAAAATAAAACATTCAAATATTAAAATGGCAAATAAATCAAAGAAAATTTAAAGTAGTTGTGGTGTAGTAAGCAAGAGTGTGAACTATGAATCTGATTGCCCAGGTTCGATACCGGAAAAATATTTTTTTTTTTTAAATAAAACTTTATGGAACCTAATTATGTTTTTGTGGAATATAAATATTAAATTGTACAACTGAATATTGGCTTTCACAACTAAAAATATAATTTAATATGAAAATTGTTGTCGTAACCGCCAGAATTCGATTGGCAACAAATTCGGTGGACACAACTGATACTTTTTCTGGGTGTATATAGAATATTTTTTTATTTGTCATTATTTTGTCTTGCTAAAGTAGTGACATTTTCATTTTAAGTTAAAAAGATTCTAAATATTGAAGAAATACAATTAATTTTGATTTAAAATGTTCTATGAAGTTTACTTTATTATAAAAATAAAACTTTAATTTGTATAGCATAACTTCACATGTTTTATTATATGAAATTGTTAAATTTGTATGTTTGTTGCAATCAAACTTAATTATGAAAATCATATCTCTAATTTTTTTAAATTTAATTTTCCCTAGCTATTTTACTGTCTTAAACCCCTATATGATTCTAAAGTCAATACAGAATGATCTAAGATTTATTTTTTATATCACATATTTATACAAACTTTCTAAAGTAACCAAATTATCGGTTTCATCATAAAACGACATTCGGCAAAACTTTATGCAGTCAAAGTTTATCAATATTATTGTAGAGAAAAATGCTACATGTAGAGCAAAAAACACTCTTAATTGCTGTAATATAAAAAATTTTAGCTTCTTCGAGATGAATTTGCTTTATCTCCAGAAGCTTTTCTCTCTCATGTAAATGTTGCTAAATCTAATTTTTGTTTGTTAATTTCATTTTCACAAATAAAGTGAATTGATCTCATTTCAATTTTAAAATGTTTTTTTTTATCTTAAAATTCTTAATAATTTAAAAGAAAACTACTGATTAAAAAAACGTATTTTTGTATGGGATTTAGTTTCGGCTGAATATTCGTTTTCGATATTTACAAAATACGCGCTTTCGGTTAGTCTTTAGTAACTACGTTCTTTGTAAGAAAATATCTAATAAGTGAACCAACAGTACGTATGAGTGATGTAATATAACTCATACGCCTTAGCATACAATACGACCGGAGCGAGAAAAGTGTATTTTTTTACATCTACTCCTGCTTAATGCATAATCAACTATAAAATCTAAAAAAATTTTTGTGTAAATCTTAAGACCTTTAAAATTATTATATGAGCTGAAAAATATATTAAACTTTAAAGTCATACGACCGTAGTACATATATATACGTGCAAAATAAATATTTAATAATTGTCTACATTTCGTTAAAGAAAAAAAATTTTAAATTTTTATATACCAGAAAGTCCCAGGTACGTTCAATTATATATTAAATTTTCAAATAAGATAGCTTGTTGATATATTTCTTATCCAATATATATGTTATATATACAGAGTTTAACGGATTAAAAACTGAAACAAAAATTTTCCAATGAAAACATTATGATCAAATATAAAACTGTTAATTCCAAAAATTCACAAGATATAGGACATATCATTGTATTTATCTATACAATATATATGTAGTTAGTATACATACACAAAAGTTACCCCTATCCCCTGATTAACAAGAGCAAACGCAAGCAAGAAACCCCGTATTTATATTTAAATTCCGATCTTTTATATAATTGATTGTTTTAAGAAATACTTTTAATGCAAGTTTGGAAGCGATCATAATATAAAACGAAAGCACAGTTTTATTCTCTAACATTAGCCTTTTTTTTTAAACAACAAAATTTCATAAAATCCTAAAAAGAGAATGTGCGAAACAAAACCAACAAATTTAAAAATGACAAAAAAATCTTTAGAATAAAATGATTTCTGAAATAAGCAATTTGTGAAATGTTGATAGCAAAAAAAAAAAAAAAATATACTAAATAATAATTTTTTTTACTAAAAATCAATACAAAAATAGTAAATTGGGATTGAAAACCGTTTCCAAATTTTTCTATTATTTTTTTTTTAGTGTAGAGATGAATATACTTTGTATAATTTAAAAAATTATGTTCTACACGTTGTTGGTACTGGTTGGTCCACTAAGGGATAAATATTGACAAACCTTTAAGTCTCAAATAATTGTGGATCTATAAAAGGGAGAGTTGTTAAAAAAAGGCATAAGTCGACAAAAGAAGAAAAAAAAAACGTCTGCACGTGATGGTATAAAATTATGTTCCATTTTCCAAAAAACAAATTCGATTGGTACTACTAGTAAATTTGTCAAATCTCTAAATTTTAATGAATACGATGTTACAATACGGAGACGTGCAATGGAAGGCAATTTAAAAAGTTACAGACCAGACAAAAACTTGTGTTGATTCAGAAACACATCCAAAAAAGATAAGACACCGAAACCAGTGTTTTTTATTACTCCTTTCAATCATTCGGTATTATTAAATTTTTTAGGACTAAGTTTTGCAATAAAGTAGCAGAACTTAACCTACATACAAGAATTGAAAAGCTCTTTATTAATGACAAATTAAGAGTTGCGAAATTAAAAATTGAATTTTTTGAATTGGGGAGGTAACCAAATAGTGTGGACTTGTTTTTCGGAAAATATTTATGGAAAAATGAAAAACGATATTTTAACACGATTCTGATCCGAAACTAAATCGAGGTAGAGTTCATGGAAGAGAAGTCACTGGACTTGAACCACATTGAAAACCTCCTTTTAATATTGGAGATGAGTGTTTGCAGCAAAGTATTCCGAAAGTTAAACAAACTCTTCGAAATTCTAAAATCTAACACTCGAAAGTGCCAAAAATTAAATTATCACATAAATTTATTTTAATTCATCAATTTTGATGACATTTCCTTCGATTTAAAAATAAATAAAAAAACATATTGACAAAAGTTAAAATCTCATATAACTAACATGTACCGTGTAAATCCAAAGATAGAAGTGTGTATTTAATTTTTTGTCGTTGATTATTTTCTCTCTCTTCCGTTCATTTATTCCGAATTGGAGTATTCAACCAATTTGCAACCTCATTGTGTTTGCCGTAAATAATGACACCACTACCGGTGGAAATGTATATACTTAGTGCTGCTGCCGTTTACGTGTGCATTCAATGGTGTAAAAAGCCGGCAAATAAAATCATATTAAATTCGTACATACACCTGTGAAAAAAGTAGATGGACAAACAAATTTAAATGCACACACACACACACATACAATCAAAAAGGTGTTGCTATAAAATGTGGCATAATGATGCTGCAGTAAAATGATGACAAAATTACATACTTATTTCACATGAACATTTTTTTTAATGTTTAAAAGGGTGTTCTTGTAAGACTATTAAACTGTTAAATAAAACCAAATATTGATTTTTTTTTTTTTATTTTACATTTTAAAAGTTTCCCAGCATTTATAGAAAGTTTAGTTAATGTTGTTTTTATGCAACATTTTATTTGGTGCATTTATAATTTATTTAAAATTCATTAAGTTTTTTTTTAATGTTATTAATTTTTATTTCATTAAAACATTTCTAATAATGTTTTCATACTTGAAAACAAAATATTTATGTATAACTAAGGACTCATAGTTGAGATTTTTTTATTTTAGATTAAAATCCAGCAGCAGCATCAAATTGTAAAATTAAATGAAAGATATGTAAATTTCACTAGTTTTATGTACAGTAAATGTAATTTCTTTTATATTTTAAAAGAATAAAGAGAAAAAAGTTACAGAAAAACTAAAAACAATAAAATTACTCTTATTCAATAAATTATTAATAAACATTATTCAATAACATTCAATAATATTATTTTTTAATCGATTAATTTTTAATAAAAAAAATTAAGAAAAGTCTAAAATCGAGGAAAATTTAAATTTAACAAAAAAAAAATTGAAAAAAAAATCAAAGAATACCTATAGAATTTTAATAGTTCATTTTGAGTTATTTTGACATTTTCAGATTTTTTTTTATTTCTCGTTTTGTTAAAATATAAAAATATTGTTGTGCTCAATGGAATTTTGTCTATTGTATTTACAATAACAATTAAGTTGTGACTTTCTTAAAAGTACACCAAAAACATATTTTAGACATTTAAATGAATTTTAATAATATTTAGCAAAAATTGTACTCTTCTTTATGTTGTGTATTTCATAAATATAGTTTTCTTAATTAATTTTTTTTGTATTTCCTATGGAAAGAATATTTAATATGTATTTGAAATTTTATATATTGAGAAATACATATCGTTGTATTTACTACAATTAGTTGATGTTTTATATAAAATATAGGGAAGATTCTGGTATATTAGGTAACGCTTTTTTGCTTTTTCTGGATAGATTCAGTCCAAAGACTGGCTATAGGCCTCCATTGCAAGAAAAAAAAATAAGTTATTTGGTAGTTAAAATTCTTGGCGATTTTGTTGGAAAACACAAGGTGTAGTGAATTATAAATCCAACCTTATTTCATCTTCATTATCAAATAAGAAAAAAACAAGATAAATACAAAAAAAGAAAAAAAAAACAGAAAGAAAAACGTAAAAATCAATATTCTAATAATATTAAATTGAACCTGTAGATCGTTCCATTTCTGATATACTTTCGTATTTCCCAATTTACACAATTTATAAAAAAAATTGTCAAAACCAAAGGAATATTCAACCATTTGCTGAAATCAGTTTGTCATTCGAAAGATACACGAAGAAAATATTTTTAATATTTATTTAAAATACATAAACACAAATATTTTAAATACACGAACCCATTTTTTTTTTATTTTGTATATAATGGGGCAAATAGACTACACAAGTCACCTGCACAAAATACCACATACAACGAAAAAAGTTTGTGTCAAAATAAAAACAGTTTTGATTTTATACATAAACCTAAACGCAGACACACTTAAAATTTAGACATACAATAACACAATTGTGCAAGTTACTTCCCTGTAGGAAATGTGGATAGTGAAACTGTACTGATTCACTATTGACTTTGTCACCAGTACTACTGTCTAATTATGTCCCAGCCAACGCTTTCTGCTGTAGACATTTAACATATGCGTGTCATTGCGAATCTACACAACTATTGACTAGGTGTTGACATTGGAACCAGAGATTCACTAGTACATTTAAGTAATTCTAGTCTACCATTTTGGAACTTTTTACTTGATTTCCACACTAGGAAGGAAATAAGATTAAACAGGTGCATTTGTTTTGTTAAATTAGATGCACAAAATCATCCAGAACTTCATTAAATTTTCATCAGGCTCCACAAAATCTCCAGAGTTGCTATTTTCACTAACAATTATTGCCTCTTTCTTGTTATTTTTATTTTTATACAAAGTTGATTGTTTTTTTACAAGTTTTTTGTAATTTCTTTTGCTCATTATATATTTTGTTCAAATTTGTATATATAACTTTTAAATTCATTTTTTTTTATATTTTTATTAAAAACTTTAATTTTGCATGCAGTTATGCACATGTATTTTCAACCAAATAAAACAATGAAAAAATCAAGAACAAGCACAGCATGCAGCTGCAAAAAAGGGATGTAAAAAATATAGACGCTTTGTGGACATGTCACCAAAATAGTCGACAAGAGTGGTGACTTGTAGACACTTGATCCCATTCTTCCTACAGGGATATGTCGTCTGTTTAATGTATAAGAAGTAACACTTACAAATTATGTATAATTGAACTGAGTAATATACCTGCGGTAAAAGGACTTTGAGCTTGTCCTAGGAGGCGGTAAATTGCCCTCTGTGACGTATCACTGGGCTATGTCACACAACTAACCACAAAGAACATATCACAGAACTAACGCGAAAGGACATGTCATGACTTTCAAAGTAATCACGTAGAATGACTTTACGAACCGGTCCTCTTTTCACCTATCTCGTGATATGTATTTTCGGAACGGGTCTAGTTTTCACCTATCACGGGACAGTTCCCAATTATCAACTGACCTCTTATTTCCCGCAGGGATTTTATTAAGCAACTATACATATTTAGTAGTTAGAATTTCTTAAAATGCATCAATGTAAAAATAATTTTAAATTTTCACTTTACCTCAGTGTATAATTCACCACATCCTCTCCCTGCGTAGTTTTATGAATTTTAAATATTTTTTTTTTGTATCATCTTTGGTTTAAATATATTTCTAAAATTGTATGATGAATGGTATTTTGCAAAAACCTAATATTTTTGCACAGACTTCTAAATAAGATTTTTTAAACCCTAAAAAGGTTTTCAATTATATTTCAATGTTAAACGGACATATCTCTTATAAAACATATTAAATTTTATAATTAAGATGTTTTCTATAGAATCATAAAAAATAAATATTACGCTACTTTAAGTTGGATGGTCATAAGTTGATAACTTGAAACCAACTAACTATAAACAGGTCATATGATGAGCAAGATTTTCTTTCAAGATGAACGTATATGATCATGCATGGTCTAGTACGAGGGCGGTCCCAAAAATAGGCGACTTAACAATGAATACACACCAATTTTTGGAAAATTTTCTTTATTTAACAACATAATCTCGATACACTTTTCCAAACGATATTCGAGAGCTTTAAAACCCTGTTTATAGTCTGGCTCCTTAAAATAGCCATCAAACGAAAATTGTTTACCACGACACCATTTTTTTTAAATTTGGAAATAGAACATAATTCGAGGGAGCTAAATATGGAGGTAAAGGTGAGTGAATTTTGTCCATGTTTATTAGTTTATAAAATTCTCGTCAAAATTAAAGGTCAGATACCTTGTATTCCAAGCGAAATATTTCCACTAACATAATAACCCGAATGGTAGCAACATGTTTATTTTTATTTAGCTTATATTGTTTTTAGCCAAATCAAGTTGCCTATACTCGGGTTATAACTTACGAATTTAATACCACATAGCTCATGGCCATTTTTTATTAAGAAATTTAATTCCTTCATGGGAAAAAATAATTGTTTCAAGGATCTAAATTGAACTTGAAAGGTGAAAATTTGTTTATTTAGAAAGGGATTTACAAACAACATGAACTTGTACTGAAAAATATAAAAACAATTTTATTGGGTCAGGTCGAAAATTATATATCTTTTAAATATGAAGAAGGCTGTAGGAAAAACAAAAAAATAAAAGTATTTTTTTTTAATTTTTACCAAAATCATCAAAGGCAACAAACAAAGTGAATCAACATGAATATTATTTATTTTACTGATATTTTGCTTCATTTTTATTATGCTTCCATGGCAGGCAGTCATTATACGTCGCTGAATGTATAACACTTTAAACTTTTTTAATTTATTTTTATGATCTGTGTGTTCAGTTCTTTATTCCTTATGTAGGTATTTATGCTTTTGTATTTGTATTGTTATATAAAAACAGCTGGCCTTTTTATTCTTTTGTTGCTGTTTGAAAATTTTATTTATGTTTAAAAACATTTTGTTCTTTATTATTGTAACTGTCTTCCAAATAAGAGTAGTAATAAGTATAAAAAATATTCAACCTTAAACAATAAAATTATAACACATTGTTGTTGCTGTTGTTAATTTTTTTATTTGATATTTGAATGCAGAAAGCAACAAATATACAACAATACATTTTAGCAGAATCTCTGCCAATTTTTATGTTGTTTAAACCGTAACGAAGTCAAAACATTAAAAAGTCAGGTGCTGTTTTTTGTTTTTTGTTATAACATAAAAAACCAGACACTTGCTATTGCAAATTGTAATAAGATCCTGGTAAATTATGAGTATTAAAGTTAAAAAAATCAAACTTTTAGTCGTTTTTATAATGGAAATATTTTTTTGTAGGATATTATTGACATACAATTTTTTAATCAATTAGTTTTTATTACTTTAATCACGAATTTTTCTTAATATTATTTTGTCGAAATATATTTTATATTCTCAATACTGGAAAATAGACCACTTAGTCTTTAAAGCTTTTAAAACTTCGGTATAAGACTCCGCATAACTGGAAAATTTACTGTGCAAACAGGAATAGGGTGAAAAGGGTTATAAGAAAATTAAGGATGCTTGCTCATACAAGTGTTTTTCAGAATTTTAGTTCAAAACAAATGTGGAATTTTTAAGGAATAATGGTTTTCTTGAGTCTGAAGAACATTAAATTTTCTCTGACCCTCAGGAGATAAATGATTATTTTCTTGCATGCCAGTCACGTGACCCAGGGAACTATTGTGATTATATGAATAGTTCTTCTGATAGTGGCTTCTCCTTTACATGCGTTGATACTAACATGCTACTTCAAGCATTACTCAGGATCAAGTCTAATGCTGTTGGTCATGATTCCATTCCTTTAAGGTTTCTGAAAATAATTTTCCCAATTATCTCCTCGCATTTGCTACAGCTCGTCAACTCTATTATTACAACGTCTTGTTGTCCTTGTAATTATAAAATAGCTAGAGTTGTTTCTATTATGAAGGAAGGCCAATCCAATGAGTTTGCTTTCTAAAGTGGTCGAACATATTCTGAAAGAACAAATGATTAAGCACCTTGATCTAATGTCACTTATTCATCCATCTCAATCAGGGTTTCGACGTGGATAAAGCACAACCACACTACTGGTGGCTTTGACTGATTGCATTAGACAATTTTTGAATGACCATAAGAATGTGGTGTTACTTTCGATGGATTTGTCCAAATTCTTTGACAAAGTTATTTTACAATCCGCGAGGTTATAGGTTTTGTGTTAATCCTGTTAAGACAAAGTTGATGAGGTTTGGATTTAATACGAATGACATGTGTGTTACAATTGGTGGCATTCCTGTTGATTTTGTTAACAAAATGAAATGCTCAGGTTTGATATTGGATAATCATTTGAACTTTTCCCAAATATTATAAATTTTGTATCTTCTAGGGTATCCTTTCTCTTAAAAATGTTATATTCATTGAATATTTATCTACCTTGTTCAGCAAAAAGACGTGTCGCCTCAGCTGTCTTGATGCCCCATATTTTGTATGACATTGAAATTTTTTCGAGTACTGGGTGTCAGACCCTGAGGAAATATCACCTTGCTTTTAACAGAATTATTCGTTATATTTTTAATTTGAAAAGGAGAGATCATGTATCTCTACATATATTTAATTTTCTGGGTTCGTCTTTTGAGAATTTCATTAGCATTAGACTATTATTGCTTTTTATAAATCCATTTTTAATTGTTGCCCTGTTTATTTAGTTGATAAATTTCATTTTACTCGTTCGAGTAGAAATCCACAGATAATTCCACCTGTTAGACATTTAAATATTTTTGTAAAATCATTTCAGATCCGCGTTTCAAGAATTTGGGATGCCTTGCCACGAGATTTTAGAAAATTTAATTTTTCATTACTTGATTTCAAGTCCAGGGTTAAAGAATTTGCGAAACTGCATGTGTTGGAGGCTTTTTAATATATACAATTTTTTTTTTTTTGAAAGTACGAAATATGGGGGGAAAAGCGTTGTAAATTATTTATTTATTAACTTGTGTTAATTTATTATTTGCATTCATTATGATTTTTTTTTAACTTTATAAAATTTTTAAAAATTTTAATTTTTTTTATTTTATAATTTTTTTTTTATAAATTTTTAAACTTATATTTTTTTTTAAATGTGATCTCATATATTTATATAATATTATCTGGATATTTATTTATTGAATTATTAAGATCAACTTTTATCTAGAAGTTTGTTATTCAGGTAGTAGCTTTAATTAACCACATAAGGCCCTAATGGATCGGTTATGTAAATGAAGATTTAATAAAAAAAAAACTTCACAGATTTGTGTCCAGTTTAACACTTCATATATATGATGAAGATCTTTCACAAAAGTTAAAATTGATGACATGTGTTTTTATGAATCATTTCTAAAATATTATCAATATTTTTTTAAAAATTAATAATTTTTAAAAATAGTTCTTCATACTTTGAAGAAGTTTCATTTATATTTATGAAAAAATTTCATCGAAGTATGCTAAGAAGTTTCATCAATATTTATAAAGAAGTTTCAATGAATGCGATATTTTTTAAATTTTTATTTATCTTCTTTAAATAAATAAAGCAAATAAAAATGCAAAATAAATAAGAATTACAAATAGCAGTAATTTACAACCAAAATAAGTAATTTGTAGGAGTTTTTTGTTCAATGAAATTATTAATATTTACATTAGAAATTTTTATTATATCAAGGATTCTACACTCAGAATATTATGTAGTTAACTGTTTGTAGTTCAATAAAAAAGTTTTCCTTTCCATTTAAAAATAAAGGAACATACATTTATTTTTCAAGGAAATATCTATATTAACTTTTTTATACATTTATTCGAAATAATTTACTATCATTTACCGATTTTTTTTTAGTTCCATTTATTTTTTTCATTTGTTTGAAATTTAATAAAAATTAACCAACAAAACGGAAACTTGTGGTTTATTTGTGTCCGTAACAGTTATGACAAATTTAAATTATGTTTGCTGTCTGTTTCAAAAAAAAAAATATTCAAAAAATTTCTATTTGTTTTTTTACTTAAAATAGTTGTATTTATATATAAAAAAATTTTCAATACAAATTACAAGAACTTCATAAACACACATACATATACAAACACATTCAAACAAAAAGTGTTTATAGCTTCATATGCATACACACATTTTGTATTGTACGAGTATCTTTAAAAAAAAACAAAAAATACAAAAACGGAAACAATTTAAAATAAATGAAAAAAAAATATTTATTTTTTAAGAATTGGTAGTTAAAATTTTGACATTTATTTTAAATGATTATACCATTTGTTTCTTACGGGTATGTCAGTTGATTAATCAACATTTAAAAATAAATAACAAATGGCATTTAATTTAAATGAAAATTAAGTAGACCGGTTTTTAAATGAAATATCATTTCTTTTAAATGATATTTTCAGTTATTTTAACTTACAAACCATTTTAAGTGTACAAATATACAGGATTTGCAGAGTTAAATTCACTAATCTAGCAAGGCAACCATAAAAGTATCTCTTACTACAGTTTTTCAATACAGGATTGTATTCATTCTAGTTGGTCTAAAATGCATTTATGTGTGTTTTTTTTTAAATCGATAAAATACTTTTTTAAATGAAATGTCAAATAAAATCACTGTCTTGAAAATATTTGGTAAGAGGTACAATACTTTTATGATTGTATCGGTGGTTTTTTAGATAGATGAATCGGTGACTTAATGATTGGCGCAATATCTTCACTCAGAAAAAAAAGTTGGTAGAAAAATTTGTAAACGGTTTTTAATCCCACTTTACTATTATTGTACTGGTTTTTAGTAAAAAATTATTATCTAGCAAATCTTTTTGCTATTTACATTTTACAAATTATAGAATTTTTACAGAATATTAACAAATTTTTGTTGGTAATTTTAGAAATCATTTTACAAATTTTTGAAACCAATTCTAATAATTAAAACTTATAAAATGTTACATAGATTAAAAAAAAAATTGGTCCGAAGCGAATATACCGACTCATATCTAAAAAGAGGACATCCACTTAAAATAGCACTAAAAAGTTTTTTTAGTTCTAAAAATCAGCCCAAAAAAAACAATTAAAATTTGACCTTAAAAGTAAAAAAAAAATTACTAAAATATTTTAAAACCGAAATTACCAAATTAAAACAAAATGATAAATTCGTTTATGTTTTAACAATTTTTAAGATTGGATTATTTTTTTTAATTTTGTATAAAATAATTTTTTGAAAAATATAATCCAAACTTTTGATGCTCGATAAAAAAAATTTAATTTTGTACTAATATTAATAATATTTTGTAATTTTTTTTGCTGATTTTTGCAAACAGATTTTAAATTCCACTTAACAAAAAGTCTACTTAAATTAAGTAGCGGCTACTAATTTTTCTCTTAATTTTATTGTAATACACGTCAGCAGACATGTGTTGCTAAGATTAGCAAAAAATACCGCTGGGCTCAAATTAGTAGAATTTCCCGTAATAACAGCAAAATTTTCAGTTGCCATTACAGACTTTTTTTGGTGAGTGTTCAACTCTGTACATTACATTAATATTTATAAAAATTTCATAAATATGATGTTAAACGAAGGAACTAATTTTATCAATACGTTGAAATTTTTTCGCTGAGTGTAGCTATGTCAGGGCCGGGATGGTTAGCGTGTGAATCAAGCTAAAGTCATTTTTGTCTTAATGTTACAGAAATTATGTTTGTGTTGTTTAACTTCTTATCGTTATTTTTTGCCTTCAAATCTTATATTTGGTAGAAGAAACCATTAAAGATTTTGGTTATTATTTAGACACCTTAATTATGACAAATATATACAAAATATTTGACATGACATTAAATATCGATTAAAGTTAATTCTCAAATTTAATGAAGTTTCAGTTAACACTGTTTTTTTCGTTTTCATTTTTATTTTACATTATTTTCAATTAACGCAAGTTTATTTTAATTGAAACACTCACGTAAGCTTTTCATCATTTACATCATCTTAAGGTAATGGAAAAACACTTGTATGGATCCATAAAGTAAACACAACAACATTGCCACTCAAACACACACACACTCCCATCAACATATCCATATAAGTATAACTACACACATATTCACATGCACACACGCATAAATTAGTCATGCATGCAAATGCATACAGTAAGTGTTCAAAATACACTTGAGTAAAGATGCTGGCAAATGTTATTTAATTATTAACAAGCATAAAACAAGCATTTGCATGCATGCAAGTGATATAAATAAATACATTTGCATGTATATATAAATATCTGTAAGTAAAAATAATTTAGTTAAAAAACAGCTCTGAATAACGAAAAAACTGACTCATCAAAGTTTAAATCATGTCTTTTAAATAAATATAAATATATGAATCTGCTGTAAACAAAATGTCATCATTTTAAATAGAATATTAAAAACATCTAAGGATGCTTAGGAATAAATTGCATTAGTCTGCGTTTGAGTACTTACTTATTTGTGATGTATTCAGTTATGAGAGTGATTTCTATTGATAACACAGAAGAGCAATGTTTTTAAAAATGGAAATAGATTTTTTGATGAAAAATTTTATATTAATAAATGGTTTGTGCTTAATTATTTTAAAGATAACTTTAAGAAAAATGGAAATGTTTAAATTTTAACTAAAAAAAATTTTCGAATGACAAACTTGGCCAAATATCAAATTTTGGTCGAACTCCAAAGCCGAGCACTTGGTCGGACACTAGCGGACACTTTTTAGCGGTCCAACCTCACGTTTAGTTGTTAAGAAGAGAGATAAAAAAATATTCGATAATTGTATGAAAACATATCTTAGATTTAGAAAATTTTACTTTTCTTCATATCGCTTTAATTAGTACTCCAGAAAATTAAAATTTTGATACACATATTGCTTATGTTATTTTAAACTCATAGCAAAAATAGTCTCTACATATATAAAGGAATAACGTTACTGACTGACTGACACATTCAACATCGCGCAACCCAAGCCGCTAGAGGTAGGAGCTTGAAATTTGGTATGTAGGTTCCCCTTACGGTGTAGACATCCGCTAAGACGGGGTTTTTAGAAATTCAATCGGGGAGGGGTAAAAAGGGTGTAAAACTCTCCTTTCATGGCTTGCCTGAACCCCTTTAGCTAGAAAACTGAATTTGAAATACGCCTTCCTGGGAGTATGCGCTAACTCTTCGATAAGGTAAATTTTAGAATTTTGGCTAGGGATGTGATAAAAATGCGGGTTTAAAAAGCGAAAAATTTTCCCCTTAAGTAGAAATTAGGTATGCAGGTTCCTTCTCTAGTGTAGATAATAGCTGGTATGGATTTTTGGAAAATGCAACGAGGAGGGGCATAAAAAAGTAAAATTTGCCCCCTTGAAGGCCTGCAAAAACCGCTAGAGCTGAAAAGTTAAAATGTGGTATATTGGTTCCCCCTTGGGTGCAGACATCCACCCACATGGGATTTTTATAATTTTCTACGGGGAGGGGAAAAAGGGGAAAATCTCCCCCTTAACGGCCTGCCCACACCGAAATAGCTAGAAACCTGAAATTTGCCTGGAGTATGGACTAACTCACTGATAGGCTACATTTTAGAATTTTAGCCAGGGACGTGATAATAAAGAGGTTAAAATGGGTGAAATGTCTCCCCTTCAACGGCCTGCCCAAACCGCTGGACCTAAGAAGTTGAAATTTGGTATGTAGGTTCCTCATCCAGTGTAGCCAACAGCTTAGACGGGATTTTTGGAAAATGCAACGGAGTGGACAAAAAAGGGAAAATTGTACCACTTGACGACTTGCCAAAAACGATTCAGCTAAAAAGTTGAAATTTGATTCATAGGATTCCCCTCCGGCGTAGACATCCACCCAAAAGACATTTTTGTAAGTTCCAACGGGGTAGGGGGTGGGGAGGGGAAGGTCTCTCACTGAACGGCCTGCCCAAACCACTGAACTCAGAAAGTTGCAATTCGGTATGCAGTTTCCTTCTCCAGTGTAGATAACAACTAAAAAATTGAAAACACTTTTTACACAATTTTAAAATTATTTTTAAATAATTCTAAAGTTATTTTGGAAAATTCTGAATTAAAACTGGAAATAGTGTAGTGTTGAATAAAATACACAATGCAAAAATGCACAGATTGTGTCGTCATAACTATTTAAGGCTGAAATAATGCAAACGAAATTATTTTCATGTTAAAGGTCGAATAAATCTGTTTTACTCAATTTTTCAAAACTTTTATTAAAAATTACAAAACCGCATAAATTCTAACCTGCCTGAAAATTTATATGCAAAATTATAAAAAATTATTTAATTAAAAATTTATAAAAGTTTATCAGAACTATTTTCTCATTGAAAATTTTGAATTTGAGTGATCAGAAAACAATATTTTGAATAAATGCTTTAGATTCAGAAAACATACGATACACGATTATTTCAGATATGCATTGGGTTTATATCCAAATCTTTACATTTGAAATATGAACATCTGAATTCTTTTGGGAGTTCCTTAGAATAACACAAAAAAATCAGAAAAGAATGTTAACTGAAGATTAGGAAGCAATGAAATAAGTTATAGCCTCGAAATGATTACAATTCTTTTTTCTGTGTTAACAAAGCCCAATTTCTGTGTTAACAAAGCCCAATTTCTATTGTTTTTGGTTCGGTTAGTGTTTTTTATTAGCTTACATACAAATTACACCCAAAATAGCTTTTAAGGCGAAAATAGCTGCCAATTCCCAAAGATCTGTTTTATATTTACAAATTGATATCCGAAAAGTAATTACGCAGCTTAATACGATAGTATTGGAGCATCTTTGGATCTAGTGCTAATAAGCGATATATTCGCGATATTCTTAGGAAAATTCAAAATTTCTAATTGGTTTTTATCTTGTTTACTTATTTATATACAAGCATTGACACTAGTTCATTTTAACCCATTTAAATTTTGATTTAATATAATAATGCCATTTTTACTATTTTGTAAACTAGTGTTATCTTCTTAATGCTCGACTGCGTGGCCTTCGTTTATGCTGTATTACGGATGACCTGACCTGTTGGCGTTTTATTAACTTTTACAGTATACGTAATATTAAATAGTTTTGTAAATAAACAAACTACTTGTTGGTAGTAAACATAAATTTAAATTAGGTATCCTAAAAAAAACTATCTTTGTAATTACTAGTAGTCATGTGCATAATGATTTTGTGTATTTAATATATATAAAACAAATTAACATTTAAAAAAACAACAAAAATCCAACATCAAGTTTAGATAAGCTACTAATTTTGTTTTATGCATAAGAGGTTAAATGTTTAGTATTTTTCATCATGATAAACATACAATCAAATTAAAATTTTCCCTTTTTCATTTTTAGCTTAGGCACTGAGTTAAGTATATAATGATCAAAGTTCACAAATTAACACCTTATTAAATAATTAAAAGCCAAAAAAAAATAAAGAAAACTCAAAATAAAACACACACACATCTAAAAAATAAAAAATATATAAACTCAGTTGTATTTTATAATGCTTTAATGAGAAATTGTGTACATTTACCCAAAGGATAACTTAACTTAATTTAGTTGTTAGAGTAAAAAAGTATTAAAAAGTATAAAAAAAATTAAATATACACACATCCATAGACAAATACTGAGACCTAAAGAAGAAGCAAAAATACTAACGTATGGGCAAATAAATGCGGAATAGTGTAAATGCGGTAATTAAAAAAAAAACTTTGTTGTTTACAACAAAACCTTGTTTTTAGAATTTAACGGTAATATCAACTTGCTTATTAAAAAATATTAACAAGTGCATCATAGATCAATTAGTATTAAAAATGTCACTGAACGAATCAGATCGACGTAAGCTAATTTGCAAATTTTGAAAAGAAAATCCGTTCAAGAAAAGAATTGACATTTTTAATCATTTCAAGAACATGGGATTTAAAAAAACTTTTATTTACAAGACAATAAACTTGATAGAAAATAGCAAAAGTGTAGAAAGAAAACCTGGTTCAGGGAGGAAATGTTGTTTGCAAGACCCAAAAGTTCGCAGTAAATTAAAGGTGAAACCGTGGGTCTCAGCGCACAATCTTTCCGAGAGTTGGGAAAGAAGTATCAATGCCACAAAAATACAATAAAGAAATATCTGGAGTCCATGGGAATTCAAAAGAAAAAGAAAAAAACGGCACCAGCAATAACTGAGAGACAGGAAAAAATCATTAAATCAAAACTACGCCTTCTTTCCCAAAATTACTTCTCTCTGTGTACAAATGTGTGATGGATGATGAGACTTATTTCACAGTGCAAGACAATGAATGGCAAGAAAAGTATTACTTTCAGACTTCTGAACATGAAGCACCTAAAACATCCAAGTATATATGCAAGACCAAATTTCCTGAAAAGCTTTTATTGTGGTTGGCGGTTAGTGAGCGTGGTGTCAGTGAACCAGTATTTTTCAAGGGCGGATTAGCTGTAAATGCAAATGTTTATAATGAAAAGTGTATTCCAGAACTTGAAAGATTTATCAAAAAATACCATAAAAATGATAATATTGTATTCTGGCCAGATTTAGCATCGTCCCACTACCCCAAAGTTACCACAGACAATTTGAGTCACAGAAAAATCAAATTTGTGCCGAAAGATAACAACCCACCAAATGTTCCACAACAGACCAATAGAAACTTTTTGGACAAACTTAAAGAGAAAAGTTTATAGAAATGGATACAGAGCAAAAAATGTGGATTACCTCATTCGAAAAATAAAAAAGAACTGAAAACCATCGATACAAGCGGAATTCAGAGTTCCATGGCTGAAGTTCCAAATAAAAAAATCGGAAGGCAAATCGCTATGGGGTCAATATTTTTTTGTAAAATTGTTTTAATCTTGCACCTAATAAATAAATAAAAAAGAAAATGAAAATGCTTTATATAATTTTTTTTTTAATATTTAGCATTTTTCCGTATTTTTTTGCCCATACCTTATGTATTTAGTACAGGTGATAAAAATGTACAGTCGGCTCCGGATAACTTAAACATCATAGTACATTTGAAGAAGCTAGAAGTAATTGTAACGACACTATGTGTATTATTACAACCTTCTAGAAAAACGTATAATATTTAAGTGGTTTAGATAATGTTTGAGTGCTTCTTATACGCAGTCGACTGTACGTAAAATAGAGCATCCATAAAGTACATAAGAATGTGCAAGAGTTTTATTTTTACGCTCCCTACGCTCCGGTAAATTGGGCATAACATGAAATATCTCTGCAAAATTGGCAATCTTGGACGCAAATATCCTCATCAGTCTCGGCTTTTTATCCTAAAGATAGACTAAAATTAGTTTAAAGCTTAAAGTAGCATTTACAATTATGGTGAGACTCTACGCTGCAGCACAGATGCAAATGTTACCTGATCAAAACGCAGAGTGTAGTTACTTTAAAGTATATTTGACATTTTAATAATTACTGCAAATTTTTAAAATATTTTTAAGAGCTTTTAGCTTTAACTTTTTTTATGTTTAAAATATCATTGAAATAGTCACAAATTTTGTATTTGTTTAATACTTTTTAGTATATTTTTTAAATTGTTGACAATCAGAGATGGCAACAAATTAGGGATGTGTGTTTTTAAGGTGATAATTGTCAAGTTAAACAGTTAACAGGGCGTGAAAAATATACACTTCAGAGTGGATTAAAAAAAAGATAGCAAATTACAAAAATGTCTTAGAGAGAAAGAGATAAATATGTATTTTGCTACATTGTGGAGTAGTCCACAATTTTGATTATCTAAAAAATACTAAAAGAGGTCTTCTGTACTCAATAACAGACAACAATTTTTTTTAAAAGCACTTTTAATCCATCAATGGCCTGCTTACATCAGAGTGGATCAATTTTTGTCGTATTATTATTTTTTACGTCCAATGTACCAAAAATTGCTTGGGGAGCGGAAAAAATAAAACTTTTACACACTTGGTTGGGTATTCTAGTGTATAAAGTATACCAAAAAAAATGAAATGAAATAATATAAAAAAATGAGCTTTTAGTATTTCCGAGGAAAGGGATTTCGTAAGTTAAAGCCAACGAACAGATTAATGGAGACAAAGCTTGCGTGTGAAAAAATTTTATGATTAAGGACACCCAAAGGATTTTTCTGAGGTCAAAAAACGTAAATCAATTCACTTAAATTCACACAAAAAATAACTGAAAAGAAAAAAATAAGTTGAAAGAATTTAGAAAAAGTCTTTGTGTTTTATTGCATTTAACTATAAATTTTAACCAGTTGGATTGCTATAATATGTACGGTAAAGTATTCCAATAAAAAAAACCATTAGGGTTATATCATTAAAACAATAATTGTTTGCAAAGCGTATTAATGTGCTGATTACGGAAAAAAAATATTTAAACAATTTTGCACGAGATCTTTAGTTCCCAATAATGTGTAAATTAAGCAATATTGATTCGTGAAAAAAGTTTTTTTTTTAAATTCGTTCTTTTCAAAGTTCAGAAAAGAAATCCATATAGCATATAATCCAGCAAAACTGAAGCTGCCAAAGAAGCAATAAAAGCAAAGGCATCACTTCTTTTCTGAAGGTTTCATCTATGAAATTAACATTAGCGTGTCATAGGATGGAAGTATTCAAATGTAGCTACTAGCATTACTCATACTTTCCTCTAAGGAAGCAATGATAATACAATGATTAGGTATTCTGATGCATAAGTGGAAATTGTTCATATACTTTGTTGTATTTTAGCTTTGATGAAAATTTAATTCATAAGAATATTCTTTATTTAAACAAATAAATAATTCTTTGAAAAAGCATTTTTGAAACATTCTTATAAATAAATTCTAGCCCTCATAAAATTTTATTTTATTCATTATTATACAAAAAATAAAATATAAAAAATTATTTAGTAAAAATATTAAAAAAGTTCATGAGAGATATTTTCTCAATTTGAATAAATGCTTTAGATTCAAAAAAATATATACGATATACTATAACTTATGCTTTAGAAGTAATGAAGAGTGATATTTTAAGATATGCATCCAGATCACTGCATTTGAAATATGAACACATGAATTCTTTTGGAAGTGCCTAAGAATAACACCAAAAAATCATAAAAGAATGTCAACTGAAGTTTAGGAAGCAATGAAAGAAGTTATAGTCACATTTATTTTTGCTGGGATATTAATAGCCTTGTCAACTTGCAAATTTTAATAAATTTTAAAATAAAATTTTCATTTTAAAAATGCAGTAGTGAACATAAATAATCTTTATAGACAAATTTTAGAAGTTTATTTTGCAAAATATTTCAAAAGTTTCTTTCAAGAATCGACTAGGATTGGCATCTTCAATCGCTGATAGGGAACAACGGATACAATCCCTTATGTTGTTATGTTTGTGGAATTCAAACATTATAATGATAAAATGTATCTGTGGCTTGGAACCAAAAGGGCCAATGTGAAAATATTAACTTTTGAGAAATTTATAATTGATGGTATTTATTGATGAGTTCATAGTGATATTGGCCAGCATTTCATTTACGAAGTTGTTTTGGGTTAAATTTTAGCAGTAGAGAGTAAGAAAATAAACCTAATGCAACGATTTATATTTCAATTTATAATACATTAGGTAGTGTTCATTATTTCAAGACCTGGGGACATTAATTACCTTGTTTAATTACTATTTTCTGGAATCGGAATATTTTAAATATTTGAAATTTTTTTAAAAAACATTCAAGCCCACCAAATTAACGTATAAAATATATTGTAGTAGTAAACCGAGCTAATAATTTCACAGTGAAATCTAAATCCTCAGGACTGGTCATTTATATGTAATTTGATTTTTTTAAAACAATACACCATTTTCAGTTATAATTACGAATTGTTAAATGTTAATGTTAAATTAATTAAAATGTTTTAAAATTGTCCAACCAGTTTTTTAAATTATCCAAAACTGTTTTAAATTTGTCTAAAAATTCATTAAAGCTTAAACCATTTTAGGGCAACTTTAAAACCTTTTTTAAATATTTTAATGTATTTTTGCACAAATTTAAAACATTTTTGGATAATTTTTGTACAATTTTGAAACATTTTAAGACAGTTTTAAATATTTTTGGACAATTCGAAATAATTTTTACACAATTTTAAGATTGTTTTAGAAAATTTAATGCAGAAAACTGGAAATAGTGTAGTGTTGCATAAAATACACAATGCAAAAATGCACAGATTGCTGAAAAATGCAAAAAAAAAGCTAAGCAAGTTTTAATAAAAGGTTGGAAAAATCCGGTTTACTTGATTTTTCAAAACTTTTATTAAAAATTGCAAAACTGCATAAATTGCATGAAATTTTAAACAAATATATATATTATATATATATATATATATTTAAAACAAAAATATAAAAAACGATTTAAATAAAAAAAAAATAATGATAATAATAAAAGTCCATCAGAACTATTTTCTCATTAAAATTTTTGATTTTAAATGATAAGAAAACAAGAGAGAAAATAGTGATTATTTACGATATGCGTCGGGTTTATATCCAAATCACTGCATTTGAAATATGAACATACGAGGGCGGATCAATAAGTCCATAACTTTTCGAACTTCCCTCGTAGTTATATGAAATGCAAAACCGTCCCCATCAAGTACCACTTATTAATAGACTACTGTCAAATTTTGATCAAGTTTCGTCATTTACTTTGCGCTTAACAGCTGTTCAAAACATACAACCTCGTGGATTTTTTTAAAGATGGAAAAAAGTGAATTTCGAGTGCTCATTAAACACTATTTTTTGCGAAAAAAAAACCGTCAATCAAACCAAGGAAAAGCTTGATAAATACTATGGGGACTCTGCACCATCGATTTCAATGGTAGAAAAGTGGTTTACTGACTTCCGTTGTGGCCACACAAGTACAAATAACGCTACACCCGAAAATGTCAAAAAAATTCACGATATGGTGTTGGCCGATCGAAGAGTAAAAGTGCGTGAGATTGCTGATGCCATAGGAATTTCATATGGCATTGTGGTTTCGATTCTAAATGATCAGTTGGATTTAAGAAAGCTGTCTGCAAGATAGGTGCCGCGTTTGCTCTCAATTGATCATAATGCAGGGGTGCACGCGTACGTAGTCTCAATAACAAAATTCCATGAATTGGGCTACGAATTGGTACCTCATCCGCCAAATTCTCCGGATTCAGCCCCCAGTGAATATTTCCTATTTCCAAACCTAAAGAAATGGCTCCGTTGAAAGAGATATAACTCCAGCCTATTTTATGGACCTCTAAAACTTTTTTTTGGAAGGGATACAAAAATTGGAGAAACGTTGGACTAAGTGTATTAAGCTAAAAGAAGATTATGTTGAAATTTTTTTTTTTTTTTTTTGCAAAAAAACTGTGTTTCATTCAAAAAGTCACGCACTTATTGATCCGACCTCGTATGAATTATTTTAAAAGTTGCTTAAATATCACCAAGAAATCATAAAAGAATATTAACTGAAGTTTAGGAAGCTTCCTAGCTCTAGTGATTTAATCTGGGCGATGTTAAGTGGGTGAGTGAGTGAGACAGTCAGTCATTCGGTAACGTTATTCCCTTATATGTAGATTTAGCTTTGTATTGAGTTCTTCACCGTTGGAAAACAGTATTACAAAAAAGTGTTCCTATTTTATAAATTTTTTGTAAATTACTGTTTTTTCGGTCAAATTTTTTTTTTTTAAAAACTAAACAGTTAGGTTGTGTTCAAGGGGCTTCTATTTGAAACAGTGTTGTTTAAATTTAATTAAAAAAAAAATACAACAATAGATGATAGTACGATAAAACATTTGTATCTTTGTTTAGTGTGATATTTTCAGGTGTACTAACAAAAAGAAATCCCAACAGAAAATCGACGCTATAACTAAATTTTTAATAACTCTGTTATTTTTAATACGACGATACAACAATAAAACATTTAGTACACCTTGTGAATTCCTCTAGTATAGTATTTGCATTTACGATACAATCCTTTTAATCTCTATTAAGCATAACCAATGTTTAACTTTATTGTTTTTTAACTCTTTTTTTCGATCAGCATTATTTTAAATTCATTTTTTATTATTATTGACATCTTGCCATGCATGATGTACCATGATCTTTCCATTATGGCAATGGCATTTCCCAAAAAGCATTCGAGTTCTAAAAACACATATAACAAATAACTAAAATAAAAAAAGAAATTAATTTACTTCTTAATATATTCTGATACATAAAACTACCGGTCTTTTAAACTAGCAAATTAAAACATTTAATTAATGTTCAATTAATATGATAAATTAAAGATTCTTATTCCATTCCCACATTCTTTTTTTTTTTAATTTCAGCATTATTGTTTATTGGGAAACTTAATAATTCATACTAAAGATTACTAAGAGCATCAAGGAAGAATTTGGTAATAAAAATTTGGCTTTATGATGTTATAAAAAAAATAAAGTCAATTTAATAGGCAAATGTCTAACTGTGTGTATGTAAGTACTCGTATAACATTTTAAATGAATTGCACAAATACAATAAACTTAAGTTAAGTGCTTTACATGAATCAACGCAATATTTATATTGTTTATGTAGACATAAGTATTATATTGTTTTAATAATAAAAAAAACACGTACACAGCAGAAAATATATATTTAAAGAAAATAAATAAAATTCCTTAATAAAAACTTGATGAAACTTTAATAATCTTGTTACGAACAGTATGAACATTTATCTTAAATTAAATTAAAATTTAAATAAAACGTTAAACGAACATTTCCTGGTTCTTAAAATTTTTTACCAGCACAAACACTTTGTCTTGACAAAAACCTGATTGAGTTGAATTTAGTTCTGAAAATATGGAAAATAAAATTTAAAATGTTAACAATAATAATAATATTGAAGAAAAAAAATTAAGAATAGAAAAATGAAAAATATTTTAAAAGAAAGATTTTATACAACATGATTTTGGGTATACAAGTTAATTATGTCGATATTTTTGCTTTGATACATTATTCAAAATATTGTCCCTCGTTAGCTTCAACTTTCCAATCTTTCTGGTAACATATGGATTCCTCGCCAAAAAAAAAAGATCTGCTCCGGTTTTGAGGTAAAGAATGAATCAAGCCAATTTCTTATACCCTATTCTGAAGTGAAGGGTATTCCAGTAAGGGCGTCAAAAGAGCCAAGGCCTGGGATATAAGGCGGGTAAGCCAAAACTTCCCAACCACTCTTTTCTAAATATTTAAATTTTAACCGGTCTTGCAACATGTGGCCGAGCGTTGTCATGATGGAAGATTATGGCCTCATGTCTGGTCCAATATTATGGTCGTTTTTCGTTGCTTGCTTTCTTCAAACGAATCAATTGTGTTCGGTACAGGTTCCCTGTGATGGTCTGACCCAATTTCCACAGCTCATAATACCCTGATCAGGCCTTTCCTTGTCTTCTGTGTCGAAATCGTGAAACCATCGTTCACAAGCTTCTACGTGAAACCATCGTTCACAAGCTTCTACCAACAATCGATAACTTTCAGCAGCCGTTTTCTTCAATTGAAGGAAGGTTATCAGATTTCCCCGCAAAACATCTTTTTTGGGCACAAAATTCGACATTATTATAGCGATTGAAAAAAATGTGTGCCTACACTTTGGCGTCTATCGAATACTGAATTATAATGACAGATGTTTACCCTCCAAAAAACCACATTTGTTATTATTGACACAAACCATATGTGATAGTTATGCTATCTATTGTCCAAATCGACATTATTAACTTGTATACCCAATAATATTTAATAGATACCATATATGGGAACTACTTAATAATAAATTTAGTCAAGTTTGTTAGATAATGAACACTAATTTCAGTTAAAAGTTATTGAATATTTTCTATAGAATGTCCTCATATATTTGTATCAATTTTTATTTTTTTCAAAATAATATATTTGTCTTATATTATTTTCAAATACAAATAGATTCAATTTTATTGGTTGGTTTCCATTACTTATTGTTCAAAGTGCTTAAGATATTCAATATTTATTTTTAGTTATTTTTTTTTTAACATATTCTATAACAACACTTTTCTTCCTTTTTTTTTTTTGAAATTTATCTAAAATGAAACTCACATTTGTTCAAGTTGTATCACTATGACTTGTATTTTGAGAAATTCCTTGAAGGTATTCTAGTAAAGCAAAAAAAACAAAAACGCAAGTAATAAAAGAAATGGTTAAACAAAGGAGTTCAAGTGTCAATTGTTCCTTGGGGAGTACAGCACTTGAGCTGAGCATCAATGAGAGTGTTAAGATGTTGCTGCTGCTGTTGTCAGTTTTATTTTATCATAAGATGAGATTTTTTTTCTTGGTATCTTAAAACAATGTTGATAAAATGCAAGAAGGCAAATTGAAAAATGTCATCAAATTTAATTCTAAATGCATTTTAGAAAATAATTTAAATCTTAATGCAGCTTAAAATTTAACAAACAAAAATTAAATTTGGTTATGTTTTAGAAATAAAAATTCGACTTTTGTTTTATCTCTTAAACTGCATTTATATTACGCTCGAAATTTTGTTATCGAGATCTAGTTTAAGTAGATTTCCAGAGCAGTTTTTAGTGACAGTCTTACCTTTACAATTATCCAAAGGAGACGCTGATACGTTTCTTGTATCAATGATTTTCACATATTCCGCATTATTTTAAAACATAAAATAATGCGTTACATATAATGGCTTCTTTTTTTTTATCAATATTTCAATAATGCCTTGGTTATTTTTGTCTTTATTTCATAAAAAATATAGTAAAAATGTTAAAGTCCGGCAAGCCCATTTTAAGATACCCTGCACCAAATTACAGTGCGGAATATATAGAAATAAATCAATTTATTCAATTTCGTGAAGTTGGAGACTAGGGCCAAATATGGTTCTTTGGTGTGTCTAGGCACCATTTAAACCCAATTTAGAAAGGGAGTTAGGTCGTTAGTCCAATGCAAACTCATGTACTAAATTTGCGGCCTGCAGTTTAAAGTAATTGTCCGATCCTCAGAATAATGTGAACCAACGAAAGAGCGCACAAAAAGCCGACTTTCGGGCTCCAGTACATATATATCCTATTTTCAGACACGAATCTATTGTGAAGAGTACGTTCTCGACCAATTTCACTTTTTTAACATAAAAAAAACAAATTACTTACCATTAACCGTTATAATACCAGGGTCATTTAAAATGTTCTTAGTCTTACACAGAAATGGCGGTATAAACAGCAAAAATTAAAGTGTATTCGAAACTTCCAACTGTCATACATATGAACACATGTTAAATTTCATTTCGATTTAGAACTCATTGGCACAATAACAGCTGATCAAACAAAAATTAAAATATAAACGCTTCGTAACAGTAACAGCTAATCAAAAAAATAAATAAATAAATAAATAAAAATAAAAACGCTTCGTTGATTTTATTATAAAGGAGAAATTAGAAATTCGTAATGTCATTAATGGCATGTTTCTAGATAACAAGTTTCTCAAAAATGTTGACAATTGAGTATTAAAAATTAGTTTGCGGTTCTATAATACAAATGTCAAGTTTTGTTGAGTGAAAACGTAAGTGTACCTCTTTTTGCGGTTTCTACATAACAATTTCAATTGTCAATACTCTCAAAAACATACAAGTAAAAAAAAAGTAATTGTGTGTATCACAAAAGAGTATTTTATTGGTTTTTTTTTTTGTTGTTTTCTTTTCATTAAGAATCATTGAAAAAACTTCCTTATTGATGCGAAATGTAGCAATGAAACTGAAAAATTACATAAATGAAAAGAACTTAAATTTTGTTTTTACTCACCGCTCTTCCGGTAGATCCAATACATTTAAGGCATCTCGGATATTTCTGCGGCATAAACGAATGTCTACACCATCACCGTCACTTGAATCACTATCAAAATTCAATTCAATAGATGGAAACATTTTTTTCCTTTATTTTTTTTTAATAAATAAATTTTATTCACAAATAATTATTTATATGAATTAACTTTGTTTTGTAAATAAAAAACAGCTCTTCGTTTATAAAGGGTGTCCCAAGAAGAACGCAATTTTTAAATCTGGCAACATTCGAAGAGTCATTGTTTGACATTTGAACAATTGTTATTGTTTGCTAGTAGAAGGTACGAGGTTAGTAAAAATGGAGCGCTACACGAATGAACAACGCATTCTCATTGTGAAATTGTTTTACCAAAATGGTGAAAGTTTTGCGGCTACAGTTCGCAAATTGCGATCAATTTGGGGTCACAATAATGCTCCAAAAGAGTCAACTGTAAAGAGATTAATGGATAAATTTGCCGAAACTGGATCTGTTAGTGATGTAAAGACAACAACGCGCCATCGACCAGGTCGATTGACCGAAAATGTCGCAGCTGTACGTGATGATGTCGCTCAAACTCCATCCACCTCAATTCGACACCGAGCTCAGCAAATTGGTGTCTCCAAATCCACTTTGCAGCGAATTTTGACGAAAGATTTGCATCTTCATGCATACAAAGTTCAATTGACTCAGCTGACCATGGACAGCGAAGGGAGTTCGTTAATTGGGTATTGGAGAGACAACATGAAAATGCTGATTTTGCCGATAAAATCATCTTCAGTGACGAGGCCCATTTTCATCTTGATGGCTTCGTCAATAGGCATAATTGTCGCATTTGGGGTGAGGAAAATCCTCGAGTGATTCACGAGAAGCAAATGCATCCTCACCGTGTCACTGTGTGGTGTGGTTTTTGGGCTGGAGGAATCATTGGACCTTTTTTTATGAAAATGAGGCAGATCAAGCGCAAACAGTCAATGGTGTTCGGTATCGTGAAATGATAACCAGTTTTTTCTTGCCTAGAATTGAAGAAATGAATGTGGAGGGCATGTGGTTCCAACAAGACGGCGCCACATGTCATACAGCCAGAGAAACAATTCAATTGCTGCATCAGTCATTTCCCGGTCGTGTTATTTCGCGTTTTGGAGATCAGAATTGGCCGCCTAGATCGTGCGATTTAACACCATTAGATTTTTTTCTTTGGGGTTTTTTGAAGTCGATGGTTTACGCGAATAAGTCGACGACGACTCAAGCCTTAAAAGAGGAAATTGGACGCTGCATTAATGAAATACCGCAGCATTCATGCAAAACGGTCATTGAAAATTTCATTAAAAGATCGCGTGCATGCCAGCAAAGCCGCGGCGGCCATCTGCACGATATATTGTTCCATACATAACCTCATTCTGTCTACTTTACGATATAATAAAGTTTCACGATTTTTTTTAAATATCTATGTTTTATCTAAAATTTAAAAATTACGTTCTTCTTGGGACACCCTTTATTTGTACTAGAATTGCCATTTAGTAATGAAAGGGTTGTATTTTAGCATAAAAAAAGTAAACAAAATACAAAACTATATACAATGGCAATAATGTAATTTGACATTATAAAAAAAAAAACAACGTAACAAAACGTAAGAAAGACAAGTGTACTATAAAAACTGATTCGCTTACGTACTTGTTTGTGTACAGCTTGTCTGTTTGAGAAATTACTTGTTATGTAGAAACATGGTATAAGTATTCACATAAGAAAAGTTTATCGGGACAAGAAATTCATAATGATATGGTGAATGTGTTTGGTTAAAGTTCTACTTCATGTGCAGCAATACATGGGTTGCTGCATTGAAACGTGGTCGGTAAAATATTAAAGATAAACCACGAAGTAAATATCCAAACCTGCAACAGAAATCATAGCTAAATAACATGATATGGTATTATACAATCGACCGGTGAAAGTGAGCGAAATAGGCAATGCCATAAGCATCTCAAATGATTGAGTCCATTTTATTTTGCATCAAGATTAACAGATGACCAAGATTGGTGCCGTATTTGTTAACAATTGATCAAAAACTTATTCGAATGAAAATTTCTCAAGATAGTTTGGATCGATTTAGGAGAAATTAAATATATTTTAAGCGTCGTTTGATAGCTGTTGATTAAGCATGTATGCGTCACTACACAAAAAAATAATTATTTCATCAAGTATAGAAGTACGAATTGGTTTTACCTCAAACAAAGATGCAATTGCAGCTGTAAACGATTATTTTGTAGAGTTTGAGGAAAATTATTTTAATCAAAGGATTGAATTGTTAGAAAAGCGTTGTATTGAAGTTTCAATAGATTGTATTAAAAAATAAACATAATTTTAAAAATATAACTCTTGTGATTAATTGTTAGACTAGGAACATTTCGAACTGCCCTCGTGTATACTATTAAGGCTTATATAAAAAATTAATTCGCCATCTTATTCTACAATGCAAGATAATGTTCTTTAAAGTTATATACTTTTTTGATATTTTTAAATTTAAAGAAAATGTAAAACATGAAATAGTAACGATTTTTTTTGAAAATAAAATAAAAATTAATGCGGATGTGAATTATAGGCTCTGTAGAGTCAGTTGCATAAAAAATTTTAAGACTCTCAAATGAATAGCTATCTAATCAAATACAAAAATATTAAATACCCATCAAAAATAGTGTTGCCATAGATGCAATAAAAATCTCTTTTTTTGATAGTTTCATCGATAAATTTAACATTGACGTGTCATAGGACGGAAATATTTCAATATAGCTACTTTTGATTCACTCTAAGGAAACAATGGAAAAGCAATGTTAAGATATTTTTTTGAACGAATTAATAGTACTAATATTTTATTTGCTGAGTCATTTTCAAAGTGATAAAATTTTTGACATAAGTAACCGATTTTGTAGCAGGCAGTACCTTTTCTACAGATTGTTAATGCCAAATATGATTCGTTGTTAAGGCTGTAAATTGTGCAAGAAATATTTTGTGAAAATATATAAAATCACATGAAATTCTACTAGGATTAGATAATTTCTTTACGAGGAAATTTCTGTGTTAACGAAATAACTTTTGTAATATGAATCCCATTAAATTTTAACATTATAAAAATAGTTTTTTGTTTGCAGTTAATAAAAAAGTTGCATGAACTCCTCTTTCAATATAAGCACTGGATTAATTAAATGTCTGCACTATATTATTTTTTAAACCATTTTAACAATGAACAAAAAATTTATGTTTCTGCATAAAATAATATTAAAAATGCTTTTCAAAGTCAGTAGACACTTACAGCAATTAAAATTTGTAAGAAATTTTATATTAAATTTAAATTTTTTCATTTTATTTTTTTAATTTTATAAAACTTTACAAAATACTCTACTACACATTTTAAGTATACTGTGCACACATACATGTATGTGTGTAGTTATGTACTACGTACAACTAGACTTGTTTCCATAATTCTTAAGATAACTTTTGGCAAATGCAAAGTATGTATACTAAACTCTTTTAAAGTTTGTGCATGTGTAAGTGTATTTTTTAAGTGTTAGGTTTCATATCTTAGCAGACCAAACCTTTCCTTAGAACAAATTAACATTCATATGAATGAATTAAGGTGAAAATTATTTAAATAATTTACAAAAACTTTGTCTGCACAAGAGCTTTATGAATAAATTGAAAAAGAATTTATAAATAATTTAAAAATTAGGTTTAATATAAATTGATAAATTTCAAAGTGGAAAAACGTCATATTTAGTCGACCATTATAATTGGTATTGAAACTTCAGATATTTGAGCTCAAAGTCTGTGATTTCTATTATACATATTTTCATTAAAAGTCAATAATTTGATATTCTTTGAATTTTATAGCGAAGATTAATGACTAAAAATTTTTCAAATATGTGAATTTTAATTAAATTTATTAACTGGACTATTTTGTAAATCACATATTTATTTAGAAATTATTCAAAAACCATATACATAGTATATATAGAAAAAATAGATTCATTGTGACAACCAAATTTTTTGCCAACCGAATGGTTTGGTTGGAGCCAACCATATATTTGTTTGTGGTAACTGAAATTCGGTTGACACCACAAAAATTCTTTTAATACCACAAAATTTCGGTTAAAGCAAAATACTGCAATTGTGCCAAGAATACATTTGATTACCACAACCAAATAATTCAGTTGCTGCAACCAAATCATTCAGTTGCCAAGGTTTTCGGTTTCCACAATGAATCCGTTTTCTCAGTGTATTTTCAACTAAAATAATTACTATAAATAACAGGTCAATTGAAAAGTCCCCGGTCTACCATACTAAAACATATTTTTTTGGCAAAATTCGTTTTTTTTTTATTCACCATAGTTCCATTCAAGGGTGATACACTGAATATAGCGACCCTCCAACTTTTCGATACCATTTTTGTAGTGCGATTTGTCCTTTCCTTCAAAATAGGTCTCAGTTTCGGCGATCACCTCTTCATTCGACGAAAATTTCTTCCCATCGAGTATTTTTTTAAGATCTGAGAACAGGAAATAGTCGCTGAGGGCCAGATCTGGAGAATACGGTGGATGCGGAAGCAATTCGAAGCCAAATTCATTGATTTTCGCCTTCGTTTTCACTGACTTGTTTTTGATAAAAAGTGAGCTGGCGCGGCACCCACTTTGCACAGAGCTTTCTTATACCCAAATATTCGTGAATGATATGATGTACACGATCAGTTGATATCTTTAGAGTACCTGCTATTTCATTCAATTTCAATTTACGGTCATTCGAAATCATTTTGTGGGAGTATTATCAGGAAGTTTCAAAATAGGTTTGGTGGTGTGCACCATACATAGCACTGTATTGATCTGCACACTGCGAGAAACATTTTCCATTTTGCCTTTAGTGAAACTTCTTTTCTAGCTATAAACCCTTTCGACGTATCGTTTATGCTGGCTTTAGCGGTTAGGTTAAATCTATTCCCCACATTCGACAGTATATTTCTAGATTTTTTATCATAGTTTCCCAGCAAAAAAAAATGGTAGTCATTCTTTGACTATAACTTCTTTCATTGCTTCCTAAACTTCAGTTGACATTCTTTTATAATTTTTTGGTGTTATTCTAAGGCACTTCCAAAGAATTGATGAGTCATATTTCAAATGCAGTGATATGGATATAAACCCGATGCATATCTTAAAAAATCACTCTTCATTACTTCTAAAGCATAAGTTGTAGTATATCGTATATTTTTTTTTGAATCTTAAGCATTTATTCAAATTGAAAAAATAGTTCTAATGAAATTTTTTAATTTTTTTATTTAATCATTATATAAAAATATTTTAGTTTAAAATTTCATGAGGGTTAGAATTTATGCAGTTTTGCAATTTTTATAAAAGTGTTGAAATATCAAGAAAAACTAATTTTTTTAACCTTAACTTGAAACTAGCTGGCCTGTCATTTGTATTTTTTCAGCCTTAAACATTTATGAGGACGCAATAAGTGCATTTCTGCATTATGTTTATTATTTAACACTACACAATTTCCAGTTTTAATTCAGAATTTATTAAAATAATTTTAAAATTGTGTAAAAATTAATTCAAATTGCCCAAAGATGTTTTAAAATTGTGCAAAAATTATATAAAATTGTTCAAAAATATTTTAAAATTATCTAAAAATATTTCCTAATTATGCAACCAGTTTTTAAATTATCCAAAAATATTTTAAAATTTGTCTAAGAATTCATTAAAATTTTTGAAACATGTTTCAAAAATGCTTTTTCACTAATGCAGAATTATTTATTTGTTTTAATAAAGAGTATTTGTATATCAATGCATACAATTCGCTTCTTTAAACTTACTTTTCTGCATTCTTATGAATTCAATTTTCATCAAAGCTTAAATACTACAAAGTATATGAACATTTTCCACTCATGTATCAGAATACCTTATCATTGTATTATCATTGCTTCCTTAGAGTAAAGTATGAGTAATGCTAGTAGCTACATTTGAATACTTCCATCCTATGACACACTAATGTTAAATTCATCGATGAAACCATTAGAAAAGAAGTGATGCCTTTGCCATAGTAGTGATGCTTTTATTGCTTCTTTGGCAGCTTCATTTTTGCTGGGTTGTAGCGTATGTGCATCATCAGCTAAGATTACGATGTCGTCAGCGTATATTAAAACGCGCACGTTCATATCATCTATAAACAAACCGACATTCAAATGATCATCAATTTAAATACAATGCAAATAATAGAGCCAGAACAAACATCCTTCTTTCACTCCCGTCCATGTATCAAAATAGTCAGACAGATCACTACCTGTCCACACAGCTTATTTTGAATTTTCGTAAGCTCGTTCTATAAGTTTTACAATTTTCGATGTAATTCTTTCGATGAAGTTTGTAGTATAACAGTTTCTTCGATCAAAAGCCGCCTTAAAATCTACAAAGAATGCGTATACTTTCCGTTTTTCTGAGAATTTAATATTTACAATAGATGTCAAGTTACAAATATCATTTTGTGGAATTTTTGGAGGTTTTCGTCTGTAACAACCTTTTTTGGGCGTCTACTGCGTTCACCGTCTTTGGTGATCATTTCACCACGTCTAAACTTAGCATAACAATCCTTGATGGTTGATTTTCCTGGGGCAGTGTCCGGAAACTCGTCATCAACTCAAGTTTATCAACACGCGAAATTCCTCTTTATCCATTTTTTTCTCAATTACAAAAGTTGCTTCACTCAAAATGCTACAATTTGCAAACTAATGATCCGACAGCTGTCAAATTTATACACGTTTTGAAGGTTAGGGCTAACTAAAAATCATATAAATTTAAGTCTAGTAGCGCCATCTATGTGTCAGGCTGGGGACTTCTCAATTGAACTGTTAGTCACTTTTGAAACTTTTCTAGGGTTTAATGTTAAAAATATAATAACTATCACCCTAATGTATACCAAATACGTTTTTACAATACTGATGATGTTAAAGTATTATACACAATTTAAGCTAACTTTACTTTACTTGAACTACCTTCGTACATAACTATACAAGCATGTAATAGTAATATACATATAGGTATTACTAACAAAGTATATAGTACAAATGTGTATACTGCATACCTACAACACAACCTTATTATAATTCCGTAATCTATGGTATTTATGCTGTAAGCCATTGTGAAAATGAAAATTATTATCATTTATAATCCTACGAATCTACTTTGTTCCAATTAAGGACACACGTACATATACAGGACACTGGCTAACTATACTGTTGTGTCTGCTGCTACAGTACCAGTTTTGTGTGTGAGTGTGTGTGTATTTAGCTTATTTCACCAAAACAGTTCTAAATGTATATTCTACTATTACTACTACTAACCATATATGGGAACTATTCATTACCTTTAAATTTGTACTACCATTAGTGGTAACTAATGCAAATGAAAAAAAAAATTCATTATCATTTAAAATAACGAATAAAAGAAATTAAAGTCGGTCAGGCTACACTACGCTATATACCCTACATCAGTCTAGATGAAAGTCAACTAATGTTTGGGCCCGAAGTTGTAATGTGATGAAATAGACTTGTGTCAAAATGAATAAGTGTACACAAAGTTCATTAAATTATCTTTTTCATATGAGCAACCATGGAGGCAAAATTTTTGGAGACCTTTATATGGGCAATAGGTTGAAAGAAGATCCGATTCAAATCAATAGGCGCTTTCCTGGCCCAATATAAGCCAGTGTACCAAATTTTACCAAAATATTTTAATTTAAGTTACCCAGTCACCATTTTCCTAATGCGGAATATATTATATTAGATTTTGGACTTAACGTTGACCAATAATAATATGAAAATATAGAAAGTTCAAAGAAAAAAAATTTTTTATATTTTTAAATACAAAAATTAGAATAAAATATTTTTATATTAAAAAATCTATGTCTATTTAAGAATTTCAATTGGTCAACTTTGAAATAAGTGTTGCAAATGTCTCCGCTAGAAGGCAATAATAAAAAATCTTATATTGACATACCAACTTTCGTGGAAAAATTCGTAGGATTTCTTAATTCACAAAAAAGAATATATGTTAACAATTTTTTGAAATGTTTATGTGTCAATTGCAATAATTTTTCTGAATTAATAAATTTTAAATTGCCATTGATCAATAAAATTAGACTCTTAAATTCATTATTATTAATTTAAAAATATTAATGAAAATACCAAATAATTAGTCCAGTCAAGTAATAACTCCTCTGAATGAATAAGTTCCATGTATGCTACTCGCCTACTACCCACATCTAACATTACGAAGGTTTCAGTTTCTGCTTTGTTTGTTACAACGTTAAATTTTAGCTGCAAGTTAAGTGTTAAAACTTAAGCTACAGCATACTAAATAGCATTTCCTAAATTGATTCATGTATAAGATGCGTGGTTTCTCTTTTCTTTCTTAGTTAGTTAGGACCTTGAAAATAACCTACAATTTTTGTTTAATTTTTTGGGTCGTATCTTCTCATTACGTTTTTTTTTTTTTGTGTTTTATCAAAATAATATTTATTAAGGACTTATTTTGTTTTAGGTTTTGTTTTTGTGTTGTTTAATTAATAAACATGTGCAACATAATTCATGTCCAGTAACATTTTATCTTCCGCATAAAGTACAAAATATTGATTTTCTAATTGTTTCCGACATTTTGATTGATGATATCTTTAGAAACAGATTGGGTATATTTTTAAGGGAATATATGTGAGTTTTTTCGTTCTCCTTAATTTTTATTTTAATTAAGAGTTTTAGTTAGCTTTGAATTGATTTTATGAAAATAATAAAAAGCTAACAATTTTAATTGTAACTATATTAGATGAATTGTATAATCTTAAACTGACATCTTCGATGTGAAAATTAAATAACAAATAAATAGTGATTTTTTCTTTATTGCAATTTACATATATAAAAAAATTAATTAAGTTTTTTTTTACATACTTAGCAATAAATCTAATATTAGTGCATATTTCCTTTTATTGAAAATTATATTACATACGCATTTCACTCATAATAAGGAACATTTTATTAATATTTTTCTAGAAACCTTTTTTGTACATTTTCATATAATATGATTTCATTACAATACATATTATTTTGGATTATGTGAATGTTGGCATTATAGTTACATTTACCAAATATACATTGATATTTCTTGCTTTACATACACTTCGTCCTGAATCTGCTATAACTATTTTTATTTATATAATTTTAAAGAATCTCAAACAAACTTTATTCAATGAAGGCCATTGTCAAACTATCTAACACATAGAAGAAATCTGGCTGAACACGGCTATAAGTTATATATAAACACGAAAAGAAACAAGTAAAAAAGGGCTAAATTCGGCTGTGCCGAATTTTTGAATACCCTCCACCAATATCCTAAAAAGATGTTCTCTTCTGTTTTTGATACAAATAATATAAAAAACTTTAAAAGTAAAATTATGTAGGTGAAAAATTTTTTTGAGGTGAAAAACTTTTTTAGATGTGAAAAGAACTTTTTTGTGGAAAAAAAAAAATTTAGAGTTGAAAAAAAAATTTTTAAGGTGAAAAAATTTTTTGTGGTGAAAAACAATTTTAGTGGTGGAAAAATGTTTGAGGTGAATACAAAATATTAACTGCTAAGCGACTGGTGAAAAAATATGAGAAAATATGTTATGTACCAGTCGCTACTATGAAATTGTACTAAATTTGTATAGGCAATTTAGAGGCACCTTTACATTTTCACTAGTTTTTTTAAACATGGACTGCACAAAAACACTTTTTAAAGCATAGTTTTTGTCAAATACTCGATTTTGTTCCGGCTAATGGGAACTAGCTCTGCAGCTGAATATGCCTAATGGAGAGAATGCACTTTCTGATGCGCCACGTATTGATAAATAGTTGCAACCAATGTTCTTTCTTTAAAAAATTGAAGTGTGTTTGTCTAATGGAGAGAATACAGCAAAGAAATTTATTTGTTAAAAAAGAGAGCTAGTCTCCATTAGCCATATTGTGCTACAATATGCAGTAGAATATTATTGATTTTCTATTTTCTTTGTAACATAAATGAATATTTGCTAAAAACTATAAACATATATGTTTTATGTGCATATTATACCTTAATTTTTTAATCAATATTCATTTAGATGTTTTAGAGCACAATATCGCACTTTATTCATCTGTATTTTTTTATAAAAGAAAAATTAACATAAATATACATTTGTCAATCCCTCAATTCTCAAAAATACAAATGGAATTAAAAAATACTATTTTCCTCTATGAATATTTGTTTTTTGACATAAAAATGTGAAACAAATGCTTTTATTACGTCAAACATTTGAAAATTTACTTTAAAATTATGTAATAAGTCTACTAGCAACATCTGAATGCATTATAATTTTTAAGTATGTAGTTAATTTAATATTTTTGGTAAATAAATTGATTGAAAGCCTAATCCAAGGCAATATCGCCATGGGGCAGGATATAGTTTTAATGTGATTTTGCGCCACCTATTCAAAAGTAGCGGCACTAAACCAATTATGCATTTTGCTCTTTCTTTATATATAAATTTCTTTGGACCTAGCCATGGGGCCAAAGCTAAATACATAATTGCTTTAGTATCTATACTTAGCAGTAGATGGCGCTTAAGTAAATAGATAACAATACCCCTGGATTTGGCCTTCAATTGTCTTAGTAACCACAGATATGAGATTTAATACATATTTAAAATTCTAGTACATTAAGCTGTCACTAGCAGACTTATTTCAAAATACTAAAGTCAATTTTTGAAATGTTCGACGTGATAAAAGCATTTGTTTCACATTTTCTGTAAAAAAAAAACAAATTTTCATCGATCAAAATGGTATTTTTTCGTTAAATTTGTATAATTTTGAAGTATTGAGGCATTGGCAAATCCATATTTATGTTAATTCTTTCTTTCAAAAAAATAAACACACATACGAAAAATTGCAATACTGTGCTCTTAAACATCTAAATGAATATTGATTTAGAAAATTAAAGTATAATATACACATAAAACATATATTTTGCATAGCTTTTGGCAAACATTCGAACGAAATATAAAATCAATAATACCCTGTTGTATATTGTAGCAGAATATGCCTAATAGGGAGATTTTTTTTTCTATAAATATAGATTTTATATTTTTTAATTCTCTTCAATAAAAACAATAATAATTACAACACGGTAATTATTATATTTTTTTATAAGAAAAAGTCTGCAGAACCAAGATATGTTATGTACGAAAATTTTTCTTGATAGTAACATTTTTAGATTCTATGGACTTTTCCTTTAAGTAAAATTCTCAAATTCTGCAAACTGTTTCTTGTTAAAAATTCATATATTCTAGAAAAAAAAACAATTAAATTCTAAGGTCTTTCCTGGATTCAAATGTTCATAGATTCTAAGCACTTTTCAACATGAAAAATTCTGAGACTCTAAGGATTATCTTAAAAATATCCTTAGAATCTACGAATTTTTCTATTGAAAAAGTCTTTAGAATTTTAGATTTTTTTTAATATTTTGCTTTAAACAAAAGTCCTTAGAATCAAAAAAGTTGTCTTGGCAAAGTCCTTAATATCAAATTTTTTTTGGGGAAAAATATTTCTTAAAGAAATATTCTTAAATTTAAAGAAATTTTTCATAGTTTCGAATTATAATATTACTGTAAAATTGTGGTTATTTTCTATTATAATATAGTAAATATATTATAGTGTGACTATATTTGGCACAATCATAATCCCAAAATATATGATACTCTTCGAATATGATTGCCACACCCATGTTTTTTCTCTGTGTGAAGGATGTCAGTTTTAGCAGTTAAAACAAGGAAACTATTGGTTATGGTATATTTAGGGTTTGTGTCCAAACTATAATACTTAATACTTTAATAAGCAACCGTTATCTAAAGCCATTACTGAAAATGGTGTAAAAGCACCCTTTGCATTATTTGCAAACATAAATGATAATTTACCGATCATTGATAACGTATTGCATGATTCATGAACGTAAAGTGATAATTAAAATATTTCTAAAAATTATAAAAGTGTAATGTCTGTACCCAGGCAAAAATGAAGCTGCAAAAGAAGCAATAAAATCATCACTACTATGGCAAAGGCATCACTTCTTTTCTGATGGTTTCATCGATGAATTTAACATTAGCGTGTCATATGATGGAAGTATTTAAATAGAGCTGCTAGCAGTACTCATACTTTACTCTAAGGAAGCAATGATAATACAATGATTAGACATTCTGATGCATGAGTGGAAAATGTTCATATACTTTGTTGTATTTAAGCTTTGATGAAAATTTATTTCACAAGAATGCAGAAAAATAAGTTTAAAGAAGCGAAATGTATGCACTGATATACAAATATTCTTTATTTAAACAAATAAATAATTCTGCATTATGGGAAAATCATTTTTGAAACATTTTTCAAAAATTTTAATGAATTTTTATACAAATTTTAAAATATTTTTGGATAATTTAAAAGCTGGTTGTACAATTTCTAAACATTTTTAGACAACTTTAAAATATTTTTGAACATTTTTAAATAATTTTTGCACAATTTTAAAACATTTTTTGGCAATTTGAAATAATTTTTACACAATTTTAAAATTATTTTGGTAAATTCTGAATTAAAATGATGTAGTTTTAAATAAAATACATAATGCAAAAATGCACAGATTGCGTCGTCATAAATATTTGAGGCTGAAAAATGCAAATGACAGGCCAGCTAGTTTCAAATTAAAGGTCAAAAGAATCTGTTTTTCTCGATTTTTCTCGGGTTTTCGTTCCACAAGTTACTATGAAGACATTTTGTTACTTTGGAGACTGTCCTTAAACTTTTCGTTATTCTACTGTTTACACTGAAGACATTTTACTGGATACAGCGCATATTATGGGGACTTTTTTGGCTGTATATACAGATGTCTGCAAAGTATGCAAAATGAATATATATATATATATATATATATATATATTCATTGTGCATACTTTGAAGACATCTGTATATACAGCCAAAAAAGTCCCTATTATATGCGCTGTATCCAGTAAAATGTCTTCAGTGTAAACAGTAGAATAACGAAAAGTTTAAGGACAGTCCCCAAAGTAACAAAATGTCTTCATAGTAACTTGTGGAACGAAAAACCGTCCCCGAAACATGTGCTGTGCACATATATATATATATATATATATATATGTGTGAGCACAGCGCTTGTTGCGGGGACGGTTTTTCGTTCCACAAGTTACTATGAAGACATTTTGTTACTTTAGGGACTGTCCTCAAACTTTTATTTAATCTACTGTAAACACTGAGGCATTTTACTGGATACAGCGCATATTATAGGGACTTTTTTGGCTGTATATACAGATGTCTTCAAAGTATGGGCAATGAATATATATATATATATATATATATATATATATATATATTCATTATGCATACTTTGAAGACATCTGTATATACAGCCAAAAAAGTCCCTATAATATGCGCTGTATTCAGTAAAATGTCTTCAGTGTATATAGTAGATTAATGTAAAGTTTGAGGTCAGTCTCCAAAGAATCAAAATGTCTTCATAGTAACTTGTGGAACGAAAAACCGTCCCCGCACCATGCGCCGTGCACATATATATATATATATATATATATTCATTGCTCATACTTTGAAGACATCTGTATATACAGCCAAAAAAGTCCCTTTAATATGCGCTGTACCCAGTAAAATGTCTTCAGTGTAAACAGTAGATTAATAAAAAGTATGAGGACGGTCCCCAAAGTAACAAAATGTTACTATGAAGACATTTTGTTACTTTGGGGACTGTCCTTAAACTTTTCATTATTCTACTGTTTACACTGAAGACATTTTACTGGATACAGCTCATATTACGGGGTCTTTTTTGGCTGTATATACAGATGTCTTCAAAGTATGAGAAATGCATATATATATATATATATATATATATATTTATATGCATTTCACATACTTTGAAGACATCTGTATATACACCCAAAAAAGACCCCGTAATATGAGCTGTATTCAGTAAAATGTCTTCAGTGTAAACAGTAGAATAATGAAAAGTTTGTGGACAGTCCCCAAAGTAACAAAATGTCTTCATAGTAACTTGTGGAACGAAATTCCGTCCCCGCAACATGCGCTATGCATATATATATATATATATATTCATTGCCCATACTTTGAAGACATCTGTATATACAGCCAAAAAAGTCCCTATAAAATGCTCTGTATCCAGTAAAATGTCCTTAGTGTATACAGTAGAATAACGAAAAGTTTAAGGACAGTCCCCAAAGTAACGAAATGTCTTCATAGTAACTTGTGTAACGAAAACCTGTCCCCGCAACATGTGCTGTGCATATATATATATACATTTTACTGGATACGGCGCATATTATAGGGACTTTTTTGGCTGTATATACAGATGTCTTCAAAGTATGCGAAATGAATATATATATATATATATATATATATATATATATATATATATATATATATATATATATATAAATTTGCACATGTGTATGCAAAAATCTTAATAACTTCGAGACAGCGGATGTGGACTAGATGCATAAATATGAAACACATATACAATATGAAAATATGTAAGCAACCTAACATAAACATGACGCATAATCCTACGTGGTTGTATTACAAAATTACTATTTGTCTTCTATTTTGGCTCACTATAACCTTAACAAGCATTTAGTAAATATTTTGGCCTTTAGCACATGTAACAAGATAATTAACTTCGTATCTCCTATCTTGTTTATTTAAAAAAAAAAAACATTTATTTATTCAATTAGTTTGGAAAATATAAGCAGTTTAAAAGAGAACTTCAATTGGTCATTTAGTTTTATTTTTTCAAAAACTGTTCTCTTACAAAAAATTGAGGAGTTTCTAATATTTATGATTATGTTGGAAATGCACAAATTGTTTATTTTTCGTGCCGAATTGTGGGTTAACAAATGTTTATTAATGTGTTTGCTTAATCATTGTAATTTATAGAATTAGAAATAATAAAAAAGTTTGTCATATTTACAATGGCATTCATAAATATGATAAAGCTGTTGATATTTCTGCATTAAAGTATTTTAACTACTCGTATATTTCCTCACATTTTAAATATCAATTTATTTTTGCACTATTTTGTTATAGTAATTATTTCCTAGTCACTGAAATAAGTTTACTTAGAAGAAAATCTGTTTCTTATTTTTAATTCTATTTTTATTATAATTTAATAAAGTTTGAACAAATTCTTTTGTATGTGATTTTAATGTCTTATTTTTGTAGTTTAGCCAAAAGAAAAACAGATATATATTATATAAAAACTTTGAAAACTTTTTAAGTAACAATATGGGAGGAAGTATGTGTTTGTGTAATAAAGAGTTTTACAAACTTGTCATTAACATTCGAAATTGACAGTTGTAAATGAACATATGTATGTGTAGTAACTTGTCCAAAAAGTTTTATTTTTACCACTTAGAATTAGTTTAAGAAGCATAAAAAAACCTTAAGTACAAGTAAATAAATAAAAAAAAAATAAACAATCTAAAATAAATTATATAAAGGTGACAAAAAAAAAACCTAAAAACAATATAAATTAAGGCCTAAAAATACGCTTCAAAATAAGTATTTTCCTTTTTTATTTCCAAATTCCGTACATACAAATTTTAAATCAAAAACTTGAAAAATTAAAATACGTGTATTGAGGTTTAGTATGAACGTATTATAGACTACAGCTTTGATTTTAAATAAATTTAAACGCTCCGGTAGGCTAGTTGTTAGCGTGCTGGCTTATCAGTGCGGGCATCGTGGGTTCTATTCCCACCAGAGGCTCTGGTGTGTTTACGGTACAGCGAGCGGATAGCAGTCGTTGCCAGTATTCGGTTAAGGTATTAGGATATAATTTGCAATTATATGATTAAAATAAATAAATGTAAAGGAAAAAAATATACCTAAATAACACTGTCCAACAAATTAAGACTTTTTGAATGGAAAAGAATAGCGACCCCATAATTCTGAAAGGGTATGTTGAGTAGATCATTTTTGCAGAACAAACTTATGGTCCAGTACGTCTGAGTTTTTTTTTACAGTGTGTCAAAGTTTTCATTTTTTGGTCGAAGGGAGCATTATACTATATGAAAAAAATGCTGTAAGTTAATGTCTGAGAGAATTTTTATGGTCAGAGTTGTATTGTGGAATTGTATGAGGATTATTTTTGTGGAAGATCTTAACCCTCTAACTGGTCTCTTTATGGGTCAATTTGACCCTTTTTTCGAGAAAATCAAAAAATATCCTTTAAAAAAGGACATTTAAGGATTAAAATATTCTACGAAAATGTTTGCCGGAAAATTTCAGTGGGGGTCACCAAAGACACCAATGTTGTAAATAAAGATCTTTACGCTTAATTAGTAAAATTATACACCAACATATACAAAACAGGTAAAACCGGCGTCAAGTTCGGCCGGGCCAAACACTGAGTTCTCGCGTCTAGTCAGCTGTGACTTACAAATCGGGTGTGATATTTATTAAAATTAATAATAAAAAATAAAAGAAAAAATTCAAGCATAATTGAGCTACTAAGCAGTACTTTTTACTAAAATTAATATAAAAAAAGAAAAATTAAAGCTTAAATAAGCATGGAGGATTCTGTTTGCAAATTAAGAGATTGGTTTTGTTTTATTTGTGGATATTTTACGCACCATCAAAGCAGAAGAAAGATATTCCCTACAATTGAAGAACCATATTTTCTTTTCTTTGGTATACGATTTTTATCTGAAGCTTGGATACCAAAAACCGTTTGTACTACTTGCGAAAGTGGTCTTTTGACCTGATACAAATGCGGTACTAAGGCGCTGCCATTTTCTGCGCATATTACATGGATTGAACCTGAAGATCACAAATCAGTTACGTGCTATTTCTGCGTAAATTACAAATTTGGTAGAATCCAAAGGCACTACGCGATAATGACATACGAAGCAACAAATAATGTCATTTTACCAGAAGTGCACTGTGAAGGTGTTCCGGTGCCTCAACCGCCTACACAAACATTTTCGGCCAATATGACAGTCGCCAATACAGAAATAACAGCGGCGGTTGAAAACATATCATATGTAAGTTACTTGCCTCTTGATGGTTTAAATATATGTCCTAATTTGATAGACCAAGCTCATTTTGAAGATCTTGTAAGAGATTTAGAACTAACAAAAGAGAAAGCTGAAAAATTATGTTCCAGATTGAAAAACAGGATCGGCTTTTATGCCGATGTAAAAGTTACATTTCCAAGAAAAAGACACTCTCTCAAAAGACTCTCATCTCAATTTTTTTAAAGAAAACCTTGGAGCGGTTTCAGATGAACACGGTGAAAGGTTTCATCAGGATATAAAGGTATTGGAAGAAAGATTCAAAGGGAAATCCCAAAGTGTAATGCTTGCAGAATACGTATGGGACTTGTACAGAATCCTTGACCCATCGGAACATTCACGTCAAGCTAAATACAGGAAAGCATATTAAGTTTAATCTTTAATCCATTGTCATACTACCGCTGTTTCCCAATTCCCTTTTACTCGAAAATTTGAAGCAAAAAAATAAATATGTACATACTATAATAAGCCACTATTAAAACAAAATTATAATTTTTTTATAGAAGTTGGCGTGTAATTTTGCCAATTAATCGTAAAGAGCTTTATTTAAAACAATGGTGTCTTTGGTGACCCCCACTGAAATTTACCGGTAAACATTTTCGTAGAATATTTTAATCCTTAAATGTCCTTTTTTAAAGGATATTTTTAGATTTTCTCGAAAAAAGGGTCAAATTGACCCATAAAGAGACCAGTTAGAGGGTTAAGATCTTCCACAAAAATAATCCTCATACAATTCCACAATACAACTCTGACCATAAGAATTCTCTCTTTTGTTAAGCGTCAATTTATCAAATAGAGTTCATTTAACTCTTTACAAATACATAAATCTTTTTAGAAAATCATATCCCGCTTACAAAATTTAGTTTTTAAACTTTTTGTGTTTTGTTTTAATTGTGTTCGCAATAAAATATTTTTCGTATTATAATTATGCACATAATTTTAATTTTTATATTGTTAACTGACAGTAACAAAACTTTTCAATTTCCCTTCATTACATGCCCCAGAACAAAATTTCAAAATTTACCTCTTACACACAACTAATTTGTATGTAAACATAGTTCTATTTTTCATGAGTTGTCAATTGGTTGGCTTTCCTTTCTGTTGGATTTTTTTTGTAAATAATGTGAAGAAAAATTATACGATCCTTTCCGCATTTAAGTGCATAATATTTTTTATAGACATTTTTTAGATTTTACTAACAAAAATACTCTCTCCTCTTAATGATAGAAAAGTGGAGGATAACTTAAAGGTTGGAAAAGTTGACAAAAATAATCATTAGTTACGGTGCTCTGTACACACGATTGAAAATGTTAAATATGCGTTGCACGTTTCATTATAATGATATTCCAAAAGAATTTTAAACGTTTACAAAATTGAACATATTAAAATATATTCTTAAGATTGTGTGTTGTTAAAAAACTAAAACCTCTAAATTTTCAGTAGCTGATGGAATATAAGTTAAAACTTATACAAGTTTGAATGTAATTTGTATGTAGAAAAATTTTAATAAAGCCTAGAATATAAAAATTTTGTCAAATATTTTTGTGTTTATTGTTAAAATTGATAGAAAATATTTCAATGTGTGTTGTGAATTTTATTATCTAAACAAAAGTAAGAAATATAAAAAAATATCGTAACCGAGTCGAACTTACAAACATCAAAAAAGAATGTTACATCGTACATCGTAAGACACTAAAGCAAACAATTAAACACAAACACCAAAAACAAGGCAAATTATGTGCATAGGTCATCCCAAAATCTAAACAGGAATCTGGTGAACAATCTGGAATTTGATTGTTTTTTGGTGTTTCTGTTAGGTTTTAAGCTTTAGTGTGTTCCGACATATGTATACAAATTTCATTTATTTACATTTTTGTAGAACATTTCATACCCGCACTACCACTTTTTATTTATTTTATAATTTGTTGAAGCAGAACCACAAATTACTGCTATGTGTGGGAGTAAGAGGGTTAATATATTTCACAAAAACATTTCGTGGATATTTTCTAAAAAAATGCTGAACATGTCCTACACCTCAGATGTAATGAACAAATAGTGTCATATACCGATATGCTGCACGAACGGCCAAAGGGGAAATTTTTCTAGAAAGAATTACATAAAACCGTTGATTTTTGTGACAAACAGATTCATAGGTTACAGAACCGTATATATAAGGGGTTCCTTAGAATAAAAAGTTGTTCTTTAATCGAATCTATGAAACTGGTATAACTGTAGCATATTTATTTGACACAGTTGGTCACTTTTAGTATGTACAGGTAAACAAAATTAAATAACTCAAAACTCGTACTTAACTTTTGCAAAAAAAAAAAAAAAATCTATCATTGAATAAATTTTTAAAATAGCAAAAAATTTCATATTAATAAACAATTTGTAATAAATAATGCAAAATAATACATTTTATTGCTAAACGTATACGTAATATCTAAATAAACCATAAAATAGATATTACTCATACGTATTTCAAGTACTAATTCAAGTTAAACCAATGCAAATGCTCCGCGAATATTATCAAAAAAAAAGACTGAAGTTTTAAGAATTTTTGCTTCCATATGAATTTTTATCAATTTATCTCGATTTTCATCGTACTATATACAAAATGCTTATAATTTTTTGTTTAGTATTATATATTTAAGTTTTCCACACTCAAAAAAAAAAGACATGAACTTAAATTTAATCAAAAATTTCTTAAAAAGAATATTTATTTATTTATTTTATTTATTTATTAATCATATAATTACAAATTAAATGTTAATGCCCTAACCGAGCACTGGCAACAAAGGCCTTCGGCTCGTTGTAGCTAAAACAGACCAGAGCCTCTGGTGGGAATTGAACCCACGACCCCCGCACTGATAAGCTAGCACGCTACCAACTAGCCTACCGGGGCGCTCTTAAAAAGAGTAGAAATTCCTAAGTTTGAGGAAAACCGAAATAGTTTATATACTCAGAAACAGTCCATATTTTTCCTAAGTAATATTTCTTGATTTTAGGAAAAAAAAACGAGTCAATCAAATAAAAATTTATTAATTTTAAGAAAAAATATCTTAGTTTTATACTCAAATGTAATAAAATTAAGTTTAGTTAAAAAAAAAATTGGGACATGATTTACACCCATTTAGTTAAAAAAATGTGTCTAACATAAAATGAGAAAGTACTTGAACTTAATGTGTGTTCATTTTTTGTTCGCGAGTAGTAAAATTAACTAAATTTTAGAAACCCATTTTAAAATTTAGTTTTTAAGCATACCACTTTCTAACATTGAAGAATTGTTTTCTTAAAATTAGTTCAGACAATTAAAAACAAAAAGTAATAAATTTTTTCCTATGTAATAATAAAAATTTACAAATAAATAAAATTTATTTGATTTTAGAAACTGATGAACTATTTCTAAGAAAAATTTTCATGCAACTTAGTTCAGATAAATTTTAAAAATTTTAAAAAAATATTATGTTTTTCAAGTAAAGTTTTCTAATTTTTAAAAAATAATAAAATTAGGTATAGGATTTTTTTTTGTTGGAAAACCTTTAAATTATTTTTAATATTCTATTCCAAAAAACCAATCAATTAAAAACAAAACAGTTAGTTTTCCTGACTTTCAAGAACAAATATTATTAAATAAAAGAAATTAAAGTAACCATTTAAAAAAACTATCGTGCATGATTGTAATTTTTGGTTCGTGCGTGAGCGTGAGTCAAAAATCTCTCACGTGCCCATCTTTAACCTTTACAGTCTTAAATATTGAACTTAAAATATATTTTAAAATTTTGTTAGTATAGGTAAAAAATTTAGAATTTGCGCTTTTATGTAATAAATTTGTTTGTTGACTACAATACAAAATATCGCAGGCACATTTTATACATTACGGCATAATGTCTTTCCTATAATTGACATAGCGCTTATTAAACATTATATTTATTGAAGCATGTTTTTCACTTAACCCTTTAACCACTAAGACCGTCTACAGAAGGGCATCACTAAAAAAAAAACATTCTTTCCAACAGCTCAATCGACTCGAAATTTTTTTGAAAAGTAGCTTCAAACTGAATTTTGATAATTTGTTGCGTGTTTGACTTGTGAAACAAATATTTTTGTTTGGGTCGAGCTTTTTGTCTTCAGGTTGTCCTTCATTTTTTCCACCTGGCGCTTTCAGGTTAATTTTTTTGACAAATGGACTTCACAATCGTGCTTTTTAGTCCAAAATGATACTAGAACCAAAATTTCATAACAAAATAACTCGTATTTCGACTCAAGTGGTTAAAGGTTTAAAAAAGTTTAAATTTGTATATGTCAAATAAAGTTTAAGCTAAAAATCCCATAAAATAAACTTATGACTTTTCCATTATACAATAATAACAAGAAATATATCTGTAATATTTTGTATTTTTGCAACAATTTCCTTAAATAAGTTAATTTAAGAAGACAAAGGACCCCCGGTGTTCCTTAGCCATAGATGCCGTGTGTCACGTAGGGTATCCCTTTTTGTAGTTCTCTCAAGCAGAACCGGTAATTAACTACGAAAAGGATCTGACTTTGTCAAAATTTATTACGTTTCAGGATATCCTGCAGTACATTTTTTTAATTTGTTTACCTTTTTGCTAATGAAATTTTATTTATATTTTAAACACATAAATTTATTATAATTCAATTCAGTTTTAAGACAAAATTGTATAGCAAAAAGCTTGTTAAGAGCAGTGTCCTCCATATTGGAAGTCCTCCGAAAGTGGAAAAATACCTACTCAATGAGTGTAAAGTACTTTAAAATATATGGCAAAATATATTACCTTTACCATAGAACCAGAATAAGGATGATTTTCACTTAAAAAAAGTGCTATTTAACTTGTTGACAGAAAATATTTTCTTATTTTTAGGGAGCTAAGTCCTAGTTTTTAGTAAAAAAAATTATCTAATGAACTTAAATAAAATAAAATTTTTTTTCAAACCAAGGAAACATTTCCTAACTAACAGTACAATTTTGGATGATGTATAAACTAATTAGGAGGAGATTTTACTGTTTTCTTATAAAAATTTACTTCTCAATGGTAAAATTTTTCTATAATTAAGAAATTTTTACCAAATTTTAAGTAAAATTTATTCGTAATTTCAAGGAAAGTTTTGTTAAATATTGGTAAAAAGTGTCTTTGGCGCCGTTTTCATTTCAACGTTTCCCCTTAATAAGTAAATTTTAAAAATTCTAGTTCATTTTTTTTTTTTTGAGTGCAGATCGACTATTAAATTGGTTGTTAAATGTTTTTTGCTCAATGTTAAAATATTCGACATTTATGGATTAGCTAAGTAAAAAATAATTTCAAAATATGTGTTTAATAACAATTTCTAAATTTAAGCAAATTTTAATATACTTCATTTAATAAAAAATAAATAAAAAGCTCCTTTATATTTATTTACACATAAGTACAATATAAAAAGTGCAATTTGTTTGTCCGTCCTCAGCTCTGTATATCTGTCTAACTGACTGCATAAGTTTAATAGAGAAAATGTATAAAACATTTTTCCCAGTTGAACAATTTTATTTGAAATCCATTTAAATGAAAGACTGCACCTCAATAAAACTTCAAAGTTACAGAAAAGCTCTGCAAAACTCATGCAACTGTAACAAATAATGTATGTAACAAAGAGTGATATAATACAATTGTAAAATAAAAAAAAAAGGAAAATTATATAATAGGGGTATAACTTTTTAAATATACATGCATGTATAAAAATAGTTACAGCCACATAAAATATACATTGGAATGTTATGAAAAAATAGCAAAGTCACACAGAAAAAACTAAAATCTAGTTTCAATTAAAATATTTGTAAATACAATTAAAAATTTAATTGAATTTGGACCGGCAAAATAATTTTTTATACCAATTATTTATTTATTTTTTTTTATTAAAATTAATCAAAATGATTTATTATTTTTTTAATCATAATTATTAATTTTTAATCAAAAATCTTCAAACTTTTCAATTAAAGTTCTAGTTATATGAATTATAACTTTAATTAAAGTTCTAATCAAAAATCAATTAAAATTTTAATACAAATTCCGGTATCAAATCAATTAAAAATTTAATAAAATTTTTGATTGAAATTCCACACTCAAATCAATTAAAATTTTAATCAAATCATCAAATTTTTTTTTATTAAATATACAGTAGCGAGAAAAAAATGCAACTCGATGCCATATGATCTTTAGAATCGTGTCTTGGCTTATTTATGCATCCTATTAATCTGCTACTTTGGGCTTTATTTTCTTCAGTTACTGTTAAACTATTTAAGTGATTTTGTCTTTATTAAAATAAAGCATTTTTATTATTTTTTTTTGTTTAAGAAAATTATCCATTATCTTATACAAGAAAAAAAATGCAACTACTTTTAATTCAAAAATTTTATTTAAATTAAATTAATACTTATTATTAGATTTTTCTTAAAACTAATATTTTGTGGCATAGACATTATTTCCTATTACCGCATTTAATCTGGATGGCATGGAGTCGACTAGGGATATAACATGATTAGGGGACGACAAATTTTTCCATTCTAATTTTACAATTTTTTCTAATTGCTGCAAATTTTATGGTTTTTTTGTTTCTTAACTTCCCGATCTACAAGCTCCCATAAGTTTTCTACAGGTTGGTTGAAAAGTTCCTGCGCTCGAAATGAAAGAATACTGTTTTCGTTACGAAATATATTTTTCATTCAATATAATCTCCTAGAAGCTCAATACACTTGTTCCAATGATCTTCCAATAATTTTATCCCATCCTTATAATGGTTTTCCGGAAGCTCTGAAAATAACCGTCTACGGCTGCTATGGCCTCTTCATTCGACGAAAAATGCTTTCCACGAAGGAATTGTTTGAGATTTCTGAAGAGATAGTAGTCACTGGGAGCCAAATCTATTGAATACTGTGGATGTTCAAGCAATTCGTACTTTAATTCTTTGAATTTAGCCATCGTCAAAACACTTTTGTGAGCAGGTGCATTGTCTTGATGAAAAACAATTTTTTTCTTCTTTAAACCAGGTCTTTTCTCACGAATTTTTTCATCCAGCTGATTCAAAAGGCTGCAGTAATATTCAGAGTTGATTGTTTTACCTTTCTGAAGATAATAAATCAACAAAATTCCTTTTGCATCCCAAAAAACTGATGCCATAACCTTCCTCGCTGATCGTTGTGACTTCACCTGCTTTGGAGCTGAACAACCAGCTTCAGTCCACTGTAAACGTTCTTGTTTCAATTTAGGATCATGGTGGTAGATCCAAATCTCATCCATAGTTATAAAACGACGCAATAAGTCGCTTTTATTCGGCTTAAAACGCTCCAAATTACGCTGAGAAATTTGTTTTCGATCCAGTTTTTGTTAAATTGTTAATGTGTGCGGCACTAACTTTCCAAACAGTTTTTCATACGTAATTCTTCATGTAAAATATGGAGTACTCGTTCGTCTGAGATGCCTATGGCATTAGCAATTTCACGCTTAGTCAAACTTGGATCTTCACTAACCATATTATGCTAAGGCTGGTACGACCACGTTTAAATTCACCAGCCCAAAATTTAACGGTGCGTTTTGAAGCTGAGGACTCCTTATACACTTCTAACAATTGTTCATAAATTTCCTTTGCTTTTAAACCCTTCAAAACAATGAATCTAATGACTGCACGATATTCAATTTTTTCCATATTAAAAAAAATCAATGACACGTCAACTTCAAATGGCTTGTAAACAAAGAAAGAATTGACAGAATGACTTGCAACTTTGCATGTGTTCGCAGGACAGTTATACCAACTTGAGAAAAAAAAGTTTGGAGCTAGCAGTGCCATCTCTTGGTGAGCGCAGGAACTTTTCAACCAACCTGTATGGGGTTGAGATCAGAAGATTGCGGAGGCCACTCCAAAACTTGCTAGCTAAGTAACTTGTGTGCTTAAAATCGTTATCCTGCTGAAATATGCTTCCACGGGCCTGTTTTTATTGAAAATGGGGAAGCATGTGCCCTTCCAAAATTACGCAGTACTTAATGGCATTTCATTGTTCCCTCAATTTTGCTTATGGGACCTGTACCATCACGCGAGAAGGCACCTACAATAAAATGTAAGTTAGCTTAGTTTTCTTACATAAATATATTATTCCTTACCCGACACCAGTATTGAACACCCGCCATGTTAAACAGTTGGCAACTGATATCTGGGCGTATATCTTGTTTTGACGGCCGGCTTACGTAATTTATACCATCAGAACCAAATAAATTAAATTTGGATTCATCGCTCCACAAATCTTTGGCCCACTGCTCCTTCGACCAATGAAGATACCGTCTGACAAAGTCAAGCCGTTTTTTTCTTATTGACCATACTTATAAGTGGTTTCATGGCTGGTCTTCTAGCTAATAAATTTGTCTCTTTTAATCTATTTCTGGCAGTGTGAACGCCAATAAAAACTTCTAATTGTTCGTTTGCGTTACTGTTCATATCTACTGCCGTCTTCCGTGGGTTGATTTTTACAATTTTTGTCATTTGACGCTCTTGATGGGCAGTGGTTTTACGTGGTCGACCACTTTCTGACTTTCTCTCCATGCAATCCGGCAAACCGTTGATTTGTTAATGTCAAATTGATTGGCAACTTCATTAATTGATTTACCTTCTTCCAAAGCCTGTATAATCGCAAATTTGATATCAGCTGACAGCTGTTTCTATTATAAAAGTAATATTTAAAAAATTTTTAGTTAAAATTTTATTTTAATAAAAATAGTTTACTTACTTTTACTTATAATACATTGCGTTGCATTTTTTTTCTCGCCAAATGTATTCACTTTTTTTTAAAAATATATAAAAACTTAAGTTTGCAGAAAAGCTAACAACGCTAAATGATACTAATAATTATACTTAAAATGCAACGAATAAAAAAACAAAAGAAGAGTTGAATTGGATAACCGTTATTAGTTTTTAGTCTCGATCGAATATCATATGGCACAGAGTTGCATTTTTTTCTCACTACTGTAAATATGCTCACGTGTAACTCATCAACGCATGAAAATTTCTAAATACTTTGTACCAAATAGTTCAAAGAAGTACCTTAGTACTTTTGAGGTTTCAATAGCACCACAAAAAATACTATGGTACCGAATTTATCATAACTGATGCATGCGTATCCGCAGTGTTGCTAAGAAAGTTTGTTCTCATATTCCCATTTTCAAAGTTGAAATACCCAAAAATCCTTAACAAATTGTTAAATAATCAAATTGTCCTTTTTTTCTAAAATGATTTTTTGGAGATTTTGTTGGCTAAAAATTAAAAATAAATATTTCAAAAAAAAAGAATTAAAATTCTACCAAATTTAAGTTTTAACATTTTTTTTTCAATTTTAAAATAGACCTTTAAAAACATGATTCTTTGATTTAATTTTAAAATCTGATTAAATTTTTAATGAATTAATTTGCAAAATTCTTTTCATTGTTTGAATAGTTTTTTACTTTATTCAATTAATATCAAATTCAGAGAATCAATTTGATTTTTGTTGATTCTTTTCATAGAATCAGTCAATACTGATGTGTATACACTCTGATGTATACAAACACTACATGGACTATGTCGTTTTTGTAAATTTAAACAATAAGTGCGGTTCTCTTTCACAAAAAAAATTAAGTTATGATGCTTTTATTAATACGCGTAATATTAAAAATATTTTTAATAAACATTTTTTTTTTGATTTTTTTTTTTTGAGATGCAATTTTGCAATTTAAATACCTTTAATAAAAGTTAAGATTTAAATCAAAGTAATATGAATTTTATATGTTGTCAATTCTATTTATTGTAAACAAGAATATTTTGTATATATTTTGTGCTACAATTAAACTTTTAATTGACAAATATCAAAAAAAAAAAAAGATTAATTGAATATTTTTTGGCTATAGTTTTTTCTGTGCAGTTTTTGCCGAATTTGTTTAATGTTCCTACAATGAAATTCCAATAGGTATTGAAAATTCTATTTCAAAAAGAAAAAAAAATATAGAAAATATCTGAACATATGGAAAATTATGGAATCATTATATTTGTTTTTTTAGAGATTTACAAAAATCTTCTTTTCCTTTGATTTTCGCCTTCGGCATTTTAAGAGAGTGACATTTATAAAAATATGAGAAAGGGTATTATATTTATTTTATATTTTACAAAGCTGTGCTAGTTGTTGACGCTGCTGCCACATAAAGATCAATGTGTTAAAAATTACATTCCGTTTTTGAGATTTTTGTTAAAAAATTATCCTAAGAAAAGTTTTTTTAATACTATTATAATATTTTTCATTTCGTATTACAATAACAACATTTTCTTTATACCCCTAATGTATGATATTCTTCATAGGAATGTATGTTTAAATTTTTTGCTTGAAAATTTTAAAGTTTTTATAAATTTTTATACACTGAATACAATCAAATTTTAGTTAATCCCTTTTACGGTTTTTTTGTATATGTTTATCTAAAGTTTGTTAAAAATAAATTATTTCACAACTTCTAAAGGGGTTTTATTCATTTCATAGTTTTTAATGAATAAATTCATTTTGTGATTTTATTTCCTAATTTTCAGTAACAAACCTCTTTTATATACTACTTTTACAATTTATGTATTTCCGTTCAAAAAATATAAAATCCTTTTAAAAGGATATTTTATGGAGTTTGTGTTTGTTTGTATGCTTTGTGGGTCTTTGATTAATTTGTCAACATTAGAGCATGTTTCAGTTTATACCATTTTATATTGCTAACTTTACCTTGTTATTTTCACCTTTATCACCTAAATACAAGGAATAGGGTGGCAAATATTTTTTTTCTAAACTGTTAATAGAACAAATTATATTTGAGCTGAGGGCCACAATAGCATATCACAAATTTTAGAAAAAAATTTAAAATTTGTTTTATTTTAAAGTAAAAGTATAGAGGTTCAAGAATTGCTATTTTTAAAATTATATGTAAAATATATATGGTTTCAACATATTTGAATTAAATGTTACAAAATAACTTTTATTTAGTTTTGCTCATATTTTAACATTTTTTATATTACTTTTCACAATTTCTATCTTGAAAATCAATTGAAATTTATGTTTAATTAAAATTAAAAGGAAAACATTTATTTTTCTAAACATTCCGCAATTAACTAAAGAACAAAGGGAATTATCTGTTCCGTTTATATTGTTGATATTTTATATTTTATATTTGGATCAATTATGTTTGACATAAAATCATGTCCAAAATTACAGGGTGCTACAAACTAAAATAAATATTTAAATGTGGCTGATTTTTGTTTGTGGTTTCTGCATTCTAATAATGTTTTCTTCATTTATAAACAAATTTTCATTTATATTTCATTTTACAATTTTAAGTTGTCCTACGGGGAATAATAAGTGATTTTTTCTTCATTTCTATTTTTCTTTTATTTTTTTTTTAACTTTCAGTTTAATTTCTTTGACCTTTTTACTAAAATTTATATTTAATAAATATTTGCTATCTCAATGAATTGCTTCTTTATGGATTTTTTCTTATTTTAATTTTAAACAATTTTTTTTTTATGAAACAAAAAAATTGTAAATTATGAAAAATAACAAAAATTATACAGAGCAATTCCATATGAAAACGATCAAAATTGGCAAATTTTTGGACGACCCCTCTCCGATTTTAAAATAAATAGTCTCAATCGATTGCCCAGCAAAAAATAATGTACCTACATATTTTTTTTTTTTTTATAGTGACTGGTTTAGTGGTGGTGTACACCACTGTCATGTGACAAAATTGAAGAATTCTTCATAAGGGACCTCATTGAAAAAAACTACTATAGCGATCGCAACGAGTGATAGCTCGTTGGAAAGGTATTGAATCAGGCTTTAATTGAAAAATAAAATTTTCCTAATTTTTTTAAGAAATTTACCTTTTTCCCGTCATTTGTAGTTTGTTTCTGTATTTAAAACTGTTGTATTTTCAAAATTAAATTAACACAACGTGTTGATAATGCAGTTTTTTGAGAAAATATATTTTTGTATATTTGATCAGATCTATATCCTGGTAATCCAGTTTGCAATTTGTTTTTCGTGGTACCTATATATGTATACTTTACTACATATTTCATTATCCTTACCCTTGCAGGGTATCTTGTAAATAATATTAGATCTATCTAATTTTTCTGTCCTATCTTTCATTTTAATAAATAATCTATCTAATGTATTATATGTTCTATGAGCCATCCTATAATTATTGACATCATAAACATTAAAGTTTTCCAATCATTCAGAAATCAATGGTAGATTCTCCTGGGAAATTATTATCCTCTAAAGTATTTTTGGATTTTTATTTTATTATTTCTATGAAAAACTATATCACTAATAGTACTTAGAACATTATCTATAAGATTTTTGGCAGTATTTATAACGTAATTTTAACGCCAAGTTAGAGATCCGACAATTTTGTGACCCAGTGAAAAATATTATATATCGTTAAAAGGACAATTTTCACGTATAAATCATTTTTTTCACGTATAAATAAATTCAAGAGCTGAACAATATTTATTAATATGTAGAACAAATTTTATAAAAAAAACCCTCGCAACATAAGAAGGATGCTACAAGGCAGGTATGGAAAACATGGTACAATTGTACTTTTTTGGTACATTTTTACCTTGGTTGGTACCATGGTACTATCGCGGCTCATTTAGTACAATTTGAAATTTTCAATTTATAACTTGATAAAACAACATAACATAAAGTCGACTTTTTTTTAAAGAAACTTTAAATTTAATCCCTGTTTCTATTTATTCAGCTACTATAGTAAAAAAATAAAGTCAGTTTTAAGTTGAACCGGCTCTAAATTGGTGTCACATCAAATGTATCAAATGTTTGCATACACATAGTACTAAAATATTCGGAAGTGGCAATATTGAACAGCTGATTTTAAATTACCTTTCAAAACTAAAAAGCTATTAAATGCCTTTAAATTTTTTAATAGCAAATCCTGAAAAGGTTAAATTGTGACATTTATAAAAATTAGGGTAAAATTTTACAAAGTTTTGTGGTAATTATACAAATACATAAAATTAAAGATAAATTTTGTTTCACCCCTTCAATTTAATTTTTTTAACTCTTTTTAGTGTCTAATCAAATCTGACTCAATGATTTGTCTATCTTAGAGGAAGTGGTTCTTCAATATGATTTTACTAATTTTTATAATGTTCCAAATGTAAATTTTCAATTGCGCTCCTTGATGGATTGTATTAATAGTTTACATTCGCTTGTCCCTGTTAAGAGATGTAAGATTCGTAAAGTTAGTGAGAACTGGTTTAATTCATCCGAAATCAAGTACAATCTTTCGCTCAGGGACTTGGCATACAGGGCTTATCTTCGGACGCCTTCCAACGAGAATTGGAGGATTTATTGTAGGTTGAGGAACAGGAGCAAAACTATTATTCGTAATGCCAAGAGGAATTTTTATATTGCCAAATTTGGTAACTTAGATACCAGGGGTATGTGGAACATCATTCGTTCTAGTGGAGGTGTTGATGCGAGCGAATCGTTAGTTGATTTTGATCCTGATGAACTTGATAAAAGTTTTCTACTTCATAGAACAATTGACAATTTTAATCCTTTTTATAGAAATTTGCATTTTGATGTCTGTGGTTTTTCTTTTCGGAATATTGACTACAATGACCTGACTTTTGCTTTGGATTCTATTAAATCTAATGCTTGTGGTCCAGACGGTTTACCTTTGACATTTATTAAGTTGATTTATCCACTTATTAGTATGCAACTATTGTGTCTTATAAACAATATTTTAACTTATTCTGTATTTCCTGATGACTGGAAAGTAGCCAAAGTAATTCTGATTGTCAAAAAGGGTTCTGTTAATTGCAACAATGAATTTAGACCAATTTCTATTGTCCCCATTTTGTCTAAGATTTTTGAACATGTTTTAAAGAAACAGATGATTGAATATTTAGATACCAAAAGCTTAATTAATTCTTTTCAGTGTGGGTTTCGTAAAGGCTACAACACATCTTCTCTTTTATTAGGTCTTACTGATTACATTAGAAGAACGCCTTTGATTGTGTTAGTCCATCCATTTTAATTCATAAACTTTGTAATTTCTTTGGATTTTCTCGAATGGCTTGCCATTTAGTTTTTTATTATTTGACTGGAAGAAGGCAGTTTACTCATCTGAAAAGTGTTGATTCTGAATGGATGCCTGTGACAAGTGGGGTCCCTCAGGGATCAGTTTTAGGGCCGTTACTGTTTATATTATATATAAATGATTTTTTTTTTCATCATTGATGGTTCTCCTTGTGAGGCTTTTGTTTTTGCTGATGATATTCAGCTATTTTTTTCAGGTGATCGCCAATTTCTTGGTGTTTTTGAACTGTCTATTAATCAGTTGTTGACTGATGTTGTTTCTTGGATGTCTAATAGTAATCTTTGCATAAACCCTTTCAAGACAAAGGCTATGCTCTTTAAATCACCTACTTCTGTTGTAAATTTGAACATAATGATTAATGATGTTCCTGTGAACTTTGTTGATACTATTAAATCTTTATCTCTCTTTGTCTGATAGGAAACGTATTGCACATGCTTTGTTGTATTGTGCTGAAGTTTTTACTGGAACTTCAGATGGAGAATTAAGGAAACTTAAACTTCTTCTTAATAAAGTACTTCATTTTGTGTATTGTGTTAGGATTCGAACGCCTATTTCAAATTATGTTGTTGATTTTTTAGGGTGTGATTTAAAAAGCTTTCTTGACACTCGAATTATGTTGCATTTTTTATAAAATTATGAAATTTAATTGGCCCGAGTATTTATGTTGCATTTTTATAAAATTATGAAATTTAATTGGCCCGAGTATTTACGTAGTCAATTTTTTATTTTTATTATTTATTATGAGACTTACTTGTCATGAACTCTCTTTTCAAGTGAGAGTTTCGAGAATTTGGAACCATTTGCCTGATAAACTTAAATCTTTTTCTTTTTCTGTAAATTGAAACATGCCTTATATATTTTTGTTTTGATGAGTTGTTATAATGTTTTATTTATTCAAATATGATTTTAATTTTACATTTTTTTTTTTGTACAACATAACAGCCTTTATATAAATTTAAATGTTTACTTATTTTGTTAAGCTTAATTTTATTTGTTAGTTTTTTTTTTTAAAGATATTTATATTTGTGTTAGCTTACTGACCATATATGGCCCTATGGGCTCGGTTAGGTTAATGAATTCAATTAATAAATAAATAAATAAATAAATAAATAAAGAAATAAATAAATAAATAAATAAATAAATAAATAAATAAATAAATAAATAAATAAATAAATAAATAAATTAATTAATTAATAAATAAAATTGTTAAAAAAAGCAAAAAACAAATTTTGGTACCGTGAGGATCGAAAAAGTACAATTTCTTTGTCTGGTTGGTACAATAACAGAAAACATATTTTCCATTCCTAATACAAGGTATTAAATTCGAATTTAAAATTATTGCCACCCTAACATACAACAATAGTTACATAATAATACGTAATGATAGTCTATAAGTTGTATTGTTATAACTTAACAATGTACGACATCGTGAGTACTTAATTTGATAGACTTTGCAGTTTGTATGTGTGTATGCTTTTAACACTTCCGGTTTTGTCACTTTTGTTCGTGTTGCCATAAATTAGATTTTTATACCCTTCACCATAGGTGGAAGGGTATATATAAGTTTGTCATTCCGTTTGTAATTTCTACAATATTGATCTTAGACCCTATAAAGTATATATATTCTGGGTCCATATGAAGAGCGAAGTTGATTTAACGATGTCCGTCTGTCCGTCTGTCCGTCTGTCCGTCTGTGTGTTGAAATGGGTTTTCCGAAGAACCCAGACATGATGAGGACTTGATTCTTTTTTATTTCTGTTACATGTGATCCATTTCTGTTTGCTATTAAAAATCAGACAGATCGGTTAATAAATGGCTGAGATATTAGCAAAAAACCAGGACTACCTCTAATTTTTCCAGTAAAATCCCTTTGTTTAATAAGAGTGTGAAGATAAATACGTAGGTTAAATACGTTTCACAACTATTGTGAATGATATAAATAAAAAATAAATAGTAGTGTCGCCAACTTTTTTTTGCCTAGAAAATGCCAAATTTGACAAGAAAAGCGCTGAAACATATGGAAAAATATAAATTTGAGATTTTACATGACATATTATTTTGGATTAAAATTTTTGGACATTTAAGAAAAAATAAATGGGGATACCGCTTGTTTGTGGAGAGCTATGAGGTAGTAGATTCCAACGATGTATTCATCTCCTTCAGAATACCATGGTGAAGGGTATATAAGATTCGGCATAGCCGAATTTAGCCGCTCTTACTTGTTTTTAACTAAAGTCAAATCTACAACTTATTTTCTATATTCTCTTATTTGCTACTTCCTTCATTTAACTAATGCACACACACAAATAGTCAACACAACAGTACAATAGATATATGAATAGAGAAAGACACCTTTTTAAAGAAAAAAAAAAAGGTAACGAAATGATATATAACCGCCAACAACAGTTCAACACCATGATAACATGCACGCATCACCTCATCACACAATAGCAAAAGAAAAATAAAACAACAGCTAAAGCAACATATTTCAAGGTACAACAATGAGTATATTCAAGAATGTTTTACATTCACACACACACACTCAGCAGCATCATCACTCCAACATACATACTCTTACAAATAAAACCCCAAAAAAACCAAAAGTCACCACCTTAAGGTGGCATACCTGAGTAAATTATGATCTTCGCCTTTATGTGCGACGCAATTGTTTCCGCAGCAATTTACAGTGTTTTTTCTTCTCTCCTTCTTTTCTTCATCAGTTTTTTTTATCTCTTAAGTTTTTTGTTTTAACATTTTACGTAGAGTATAAAATATTGCCATAGAAAATCAGTATTATATCATTCTACTATCATTTTGTAGATGCTTGTAAGCATTTTGTGTTGTTTTCAGTTGTATGTTTGTTGTATAATAAAACAATATCTTAAGTATAATAAGGAGGAAAAAATTCATGTCTGGCAAAAGGTGAGAAATGACAAAATTATTCCATAATGCCTGCAATAGATGCAGGCAAGCATAGCGCGGTACTTGACAGGGAATGCGTTAATAGTCTCAGGTGTTTTAACTTTATTTTATATCTAAATAATAGCTTGAAAATATTTTAACTAAAGTGTTGCATGAAATATTTTTATTTTACATTTTACATTTTTTTTTTAATTTTTTAAACAGAAAAATTATTTAATACAGAGTTTTAAATTTATAAAACTTCAACTTACTAAATATTCCTGGAAATTTTTCAAATTTTATAAATGCTTTAATTTTATAAATGGGTCATTAGTTGACAAATACATATTTAAGTATTAAAAAAAAAATCTAGTTTAAAATTTCATCGACCACATTCGACGGGGATTCCTCTTTGTTACAGGCCATTTTTATAAATAAAAACTTTTGAGAGAAGCATGTTATGTATTATTTATTTTTTCATTATCTTTAATAACTTTTTAAGAGCATGTAATACAAAAATCCAACTTAAAGTTTTCTTAAGTAACAAAGTCATAATCAATAAATTTGCAATTGATTCAATTAAAAAATTATCAATATTAAATCTTTCCCACGAAATGGTCATCATTGCTTATTTTTAATTTGTTATTCAACAAAAATTGTAATTGGATGAATTTTAAAGATATTTTTTGGGGGTATATTTTTTCCAAAAATGTAGCGATCTAATTTTTGTACTACTAAAAAATGTTAACATTTTAAAGGGCAATTTTAAGAGTAGCCCTTTAAAATGTTAACATTTTTTGTGGTTTTCTTCAAAGTATTAGTTATAAATTGTATGTAATTATGTAGTATATATTTTAAGGGATACTTTTACATACGAGGAAGTAATCCTTGGCAGCAGTTACCGATGTCGATATAATTATTTTTATACTTAATGGTTTCATTTTTAGAATGTGAATATTTTCATAGCCTTTAAACTGTAACTACACTACAACAATCCATGCTTTGAGATAAGAAAAAATGTCAAAATAACAAAAAGTTCCGAAAAATACAATAAATTAAAATTTTTTTAATTTACGAAAGTTTCTGTTGTTTTGACATTAATTTCATATTTTTCTGTGAGCTTATGTAAAAATCAAAATATACAGGGTGTCCCCCGGGAAGGTATACTACTTAGTTTGTTTATAATTTTTGATTTAATGAAAGAGAACGGATCTTATATTGATAAATGTTTTGTTTAATGTCGGTAATTATGTATGGAATACAAAATCAGATAAATGTCCGCCTCTGTTAGCCTCACAAATGCCAGCCCTTTTGAGCACATTTTTCATTACATTCTCACACATTTCATGCGGTATTTCTTTAATTTCATCACGAATATTTTGTTAGAGTTGCTCAAGTGTTTCTGGTTTGTTTGCATACACCTTGCTTTTCGGATATCCCCACAAAAAGAAGTCCGGAGCAGTCAAATCAGGCGACCGTGGAGGCCAACAAAAAGTATATAATTAACTATACTCTCTCACGAACTTTTTAGTACTCTCTTAGAACACAAACATAGTTTGGCGGCAACAAAGGTGAGTTTTGGTCGGCAACTTTTAGTAGTGTTGAGCGGTGCTGCCATATAACCAATATTAACTATTTTTATGCCGTTTTTTGGGATGCTAGAGATTTTTCATATTATTTCATAAAAAAATATATTTTTTATTTTATTCATGTATTTTTTCAGATTTTTCATATAAATTTATAATATTTGTTCAATATACTATTTATTTTTACTAAAATAAGACATGTCTAATAAAATAAAAAAATACAACAAAAATTTGCAAGTGTGTTAAAAAAATAGTTACGAATTCAAACATAACATTGTGATATGAAAAGTATTAAAGTGTTTTCACACACATTGACCTACTATGTCTATTTATATCCATTATTTCCCATTTCTATGGTAAAAATATATAATAAAGAGAATAAATATGCTATTATTTGTTGCAACATATAACTAAAAAGCCTATAAAAAATGTAATAATTTGAAAAACAAAAATTGTTTTCATGAAAAAACTGGTAAACAGTTAATAATCCCAAAAACTGGGATAAATAATTACACTGTTTATGTGGCAGCACTGCATACACCAAATTTAATGTTTTTCAACACTTTAGCAACTTTGAAAATGTTGCCCTCTCATTTAAAAATGTGGCCGCTGAACTCTGTACCATGTTGGATTTCTTGTAGAGTGTGAAAAACACTCTATAGTAAATTATACACTTTTTGAGGCCAATCAATGAAATAATTTGTTGTGGAAAGAGGTCTCGCAGTAATTCCATTGTAATCCTGGCTGTATGCGATGTGGCACCGTATTGTCGATGCCACATGTTAATCAAGCCCAAAGCATGCAGTTGTAGCATTAACAAGTTTTCAATCATATCACGATATCGCTCCCCATTCACAGTTACTGTTACGCTGTTTTCATTTTCAAAGAAGTAAGGTCCAATGATTTCTCCTGACGAAATTGCACACCAGACTATCACTTTTAATGGATGCAAAGGGGACTGGTGAATAATTTGACGGATTTTCATTGCCCAGAACTGACTATTATGTTTATTCACATATCCATTCAAATGAAAATGTGCCTCGTCACTCATTATGATTTTTTCATGAAAATCGGGGATGTCATGGGCGAATATTTTTCCATAATAAATTTTTCACGTGTATACTTCACGACAGCCAAATATGAACTGTCAAGACTAATGTTAACCAAAATGGCGGCAAAACAAAGTAGTATACCTTCTCGGTGGACACCCTGTATATAAACATGCATGGGCATAAATGTACGACCATGCATAGTACGATATAACAACATACGGATCTGAAATTTTAGGGTATATGCGCGTATATTTTCATATAGGTTTATATATGCGCATATGTCTTCATATGTGCAAATATATGATTCATGTATGCTCATATACGATCATATGACCTCAAATTTTGGATCCAAAATATATGAGGTCATGTATGGTCATGTACTGACCTATGCACGGACGTAAATAATCATGTTTGTTCATATATATTTCGATTTTTATATGCGAGAATTATTATGGATCAAACTAAAGAAGCGATATATCATTTGATTCAATTAAGGGAATTTTCATAAAAAAAAAATGGCAGTCCCTACATTAAAAAGGGCTGATGATGCTAAGGAAGCCTTCGTTGTCAGTTTATTTTTTTAGAACAAGTAAACTGCAGACATTTTTTTAGTTTTAAGATGACTATAATTAGGGATTTAACATGGTTAAGTATAGTATGTGACAAAAGTACAAACAATATTAATATTCATTAAAATAAAACATACATCAACATAATAACACGACATAAAAAGGGAGTTTTACATACACACACACATACATACTTATATTTAATATTTTTTGTATGCTTTTACGGTCATTATGAATATGTATAAGGATTTGTTATAAATACATTGTATGTGTATTGTGTGTATGCATATGTGTTTAAATATAACCATTGGGATATTAGTCTAGCCCCAGACTAGTATAAATAATTTGCGTGCAAACACTCATTTTTCCGTCTACCCGTTTAAAAAAGTGTATATATAATCATATTTGGCCTTTTCTAATAATATGTTATCATATATAAATACATTAGTCGATGTATGCATTAACATATTTAATTATATATTGCATAATTTTTTGAAAAGATATGGTTATTAATTGATCTTTATAAAATTAGGTATGCTTTATATGATATCATATGGTTTATCATATTAAATTATATATAGTTCTAAAGGGTGTCCCCAAGAAGAACGCAATTTTTAAATTTTAAATAAAACACAAATATTTAAAAAAATATAGTGAAACTTTATTATATCGTAAAGTAGACAGAATGAGGTTATGTATGGAACAATATATCGTGCAGATGGCCGCCGCGGCTTTGCTGGCATGCACGCGATCTTTTACTGAAATTTTCAATGACCGTTTTGCATGAATGCTGCTGTATTTCATTAATGCAGCGTCCAATTTCCTCTTTTAAGGCTTGAGTCGTCGTCGGCTTATTCGCGTAAACCATCGACTTTAAAAAACCCCAAAGAAAAAAATCTAATGGTGTTAAATCGCACGATCTAGGCGGCCAACTCTGATCTCCAAAACGCGAAATAACACGACCGGGAAATGACTGATGCGGCAATTGAATTGTTTCTCTGGCTGTATGACATGTGGCGCCGTCTTGTTGGAACCACATGCCCTCCACATTCATTTCTTCAATTCTAGGCAAGAAAAAACTGGTTATCATTTCACGATACCGAACACCATTGACTGTTTGCGCTTGACCTGCCTCATTTTCATAAAAAAAAGGTCCAATGATTCCTCCAGCCCAAAAACCACACCACACAGTGACACGTTGAGGATGCATTTGCTTCTCGTGAATCACTCGAGGATTTTCCTCACCCCAAATGTGACAATTCTGCCTATTGACGAAGCCATCAAGATGAAAATGGGCCTCGTCACTGAAGATGATTTTATCGGCAAAATCAGCATTTTCATGTTGTCTCTCCAATACCCAATTAACGAACTCCCTTCGCTGTCCATGGTCAGCTGGCTTCAGTTCCTGAGTCAATTGAACTTTGTATGCATGAAGATGCAAATCTTTCGTCAAAATTCGCTGCAAAGTGGATTTGGAGACACCAATTTGCTGAGCTCGGTGTCGAATGGAGGTGGATGGAGTTTGAGCGACATCATCACGTAGAGCTGCGACATTTTCGGTCGATCGACCTGGTCGATGGCGCGTTGTTGTCTTTACATCACTAACAGACCCAGTTTCGGCAAATTCATCCATTAATCTCTTTACAGTTGACTCTTTTGGAGCATTATTGTGACCCCAAATTGATCGCAATTTGCGAACTGTAGCCGCAAAACTTTCACCATTTTGGTAAAACAATTTCACAATGAGAACGCGTTGTTCATTCGTGTAGCGCTCCATTTTTACTAACCTCGTACCTTCTACTAGCAAACAATAACAATTGTTCAAATGTCAAACAATGACACTTCGAATGTTGCCAGATTTAAAAATTGCGTTTTTCTTGGGAAACCCTTTATATTTATTTATACATATATGGCTTACAAAGGGCAATATTTGTTATATATGACTTATACAGAGCCATATATATTTATATATGGCTTATACAGAGCCCTTTAAAGCAACAATTTTTACCTAGGTACATACATATATGTTAATTATATATGACCCGTGTTTCCAAAAGTTGTTGTTGAAAATTTATATATTTTTTAGTCCATAAGATATAATTGATTGTATATAATTTAATATAATTATATATAATATTATATATAATTACATATAATTAAATATAATAAAATGGAATTAAATATAATATTATATATAATTATATATAATAATTTTAATAATTTTATTTGTAATTGGTTTTATACGTTTTTTAGTAAACAAGATTCCGTTTAATATATTGTTGGAACAAATTTGGATCTTGCTTTATATCCCAATATATTGCTGGATCTAATTTGATCTGCAATTTTTGGGATCAAATAAAATCACGGAGAGAAAACAGACTCATTATGATAACCAAATTTTTTGTGAACCGAATAGTTTGGTTGGAGACACCGATATATTTGTTTGTGGCATTAGAAATTCGGTTAACAAAACAAAAATTCGTTTAACACAACAGAATTTTGATTAAAGAAAAACAGTTCATTTGTGTCAGAAATACATTTGATTGCCACAACCAAATAATTCAGTTGGTAAGGATTTCGGTTGCCACAATGAATCTGTTTTGTCTGTGCAGTTCGATATTACAGACGATATTAAGAAATATCAAATTGGATATGATTAAAAATTGGGCCACATAACTTTATTTTTACTCGGGTATGTATCTTTGTTTGTATATGAGAAAATAGAAGAAGTAGTAGTAGTAGTACTGAAGCTATCAAGCGTAAAACTAGCCTAATGTTTAAGCCTGTGTGTTGGTTTTGTTTTAAAGCTATTTCATTCGTTACTTGTATGTATGTGTAAGTTTAAAGCAGCTTAATGCTACCCACCACATTAAAGGACCATAGTTTGGTGGCAACACTAGCAAAAATGAAAAAAGGATAACAAGTGGGTGCCAAGGGATAAATTCTATAACACATCTTTGTAAAAATTTATATTTTGCCTTTTCAGCACAAAAACCCCATTTCTTGTGTTTGGAATTTTTTTTTAACTGTAAATGTATCTCCATGTATACAATATTGCTTAACGGATGATAGTAAAAATAAGAGGAAATTCTACAGCATTAAATGACGGTCGCAGAATGTTTTCTCACCTCAGGGCATACAAAAAAAATGACAGAAGCAAAAAAAGCAAGAAATAGTAAAATATTTAGTATTATAAAGTGACATAATAAATATAATTATAAATGTGTAGAAAGATTGTGTTAGAGAACAATATAAAAAAATAAAAATATATGTATTATTACTACTTAAACAATAACAACACATACACTCTCAAAAAAAAAGTCTGTAATGGCAACTGAAAATTTTGCTGTTATTATGGGAAATTTCCCTAATTTAAGCCCAGTGGTATTTTTTGCTAATCTTAGCAACACATGTCTGCTGACGTATAGTACAATGAAATTAGTAGAACAATTAGCTACTAAATTTTAGTATACTTTTTAAAATATGTTTGCTAAAATCAGCAAAAAAAAATGACTAAATATAATTAATATTAGTACAAAATTTAAATGTTTTATCGAGCATCAACATTTTTTTATTTTATTTATTTTTTCAAAAAATATTTTATACAAAATTAAAAACAAAATCAAAGGTTTCAAAATCTCTAAAATTATTAAAAGATAAACGAATTAATCATTTTGTTTTAATTTGGTAATTTCTGTTTTGAGAAATATTTTAGTAATTTTTTTTACTTTTAAGGTCAAATTTTAATTGTTTTTAGGGCTGATTTTTAGAACAAAAAAAACGTTTTGTGCTTTTTTAAATAGATGTCCTATTTTCAGACATGAATCGGTATATTCACTTCCGATCCCTTTTTGAATCTATGTAACATTTTAAAGCAATTTAAGTTTGTAGGTGTAAGTTTTAATTAGAAATAACATTTCCTTCAATATCACTTTTTGAAAATTAGTATTTTTTTTGCTAACTTTAGCAAATCGGTTTTCAAAAATTTGTAAAATGATTTCTGAAATTAGCAACAAAAATTTGTAAATATTCTGTAAAAGCTCTGTAATTTGTAAATAGCAAAAAGATTTGCTAAATAATAACTTTTTTAATAAAAATCAGTACAAAAATAGTAAAGTGGGATTGAAAACGGTTTATAAATTTTTCCACAAACTTTTTTCTGAGTGTAGAAATGTTATTGAAATTTTTGTTATATGATTTAATAAATGTATATTATTTTCTGTTTAATTTTAAATGAACTAAGCTAGTTTTTTTTAAGAAGCCTTTGAATAAATTTTTATTAAATATTTAAAAAAAGACTAACAAATACATGACTTGAAATTATAAATTTCATTTAAGTTGTTTTGTGTATTTTCCAAAAAAAAAAAAAACTCAAATTTTGGCCGTAAAAAACTACACATACAAGTATCTTGTTCAAAGCTTTTGAGTGGCTAGGTATCCTACAAAATTTGAAGACTGTTCTATCAAATACCTTTCGTTTGTTGTTCATCTTATTATAACTAATGTGAAGAAGTATGAAAATAAACGTATAATTATTCACTTCCCATTTTTATCCCTTCAGTGTGTTTTTGTAATGCAAAAAAAGTGACATTTTTGTTTAGTTTCTCTTTTCTTATATCTAATTTTCAGCACAATAAAAAAGTGTCTCAAGGGAAACCTTTTTTATTGGGATTTTCAAAATTTTAAGACTTTCGATTATTTCAATTATATCTGTATTGAAGAAAAACTGTATGCAAGTGATATCAATATTAAGATAATCAAATGGGAAACAAAGTTTTATAGTAATTTCTTTTAAATCGGCTTAGTAGTTAAGTTACAATCAGGGACCGTAAATAATGATTATTGTTCGTTTTTTTAAATCAAAAAATCAATCACTTAGAATAGACATAAAAAAAAATTTATTGCAACCATTATTATTATTTTTTGACAATCTTTGCATATCCGTCATGATTTTAAAATTTTTGATTTTTAAAGTTTTCTTCAATGGTAATGAGCCATAATCATTATTTTTGAGCAAAAGAAATAAAACTCAAAAATAATGATTATCTATGATTTTTATTTTTTTTCGCTCAAAATAAAACTCACTTTCAATTTACGATTTTAAATATGATGTACTTACATATTTTTATGCATATGTATATATATTTACACCTACATGAATACCCATAATATAATTTGTACTTAATAATTTTGTTACTAAGCGCTTGTTTTCAATCATTTGTTATAATTGCATTTGTGTTGATATATATTAATTAAACCCTCCACCATATATGGTGAGGGTATATATCAGTTTGTCATTCCATTTGTAATATGTCGAAATATAGGTTTAAGACCCCATAAAGTATATATATTCGTGATCCTTATGCAATTTTAAGTCGATTTAGCGATGTCCGTCCGTCTGTCTGTCTGTATGTCTGTCTGTTGAAATGGCGATCACGACGCGAAGACGCAAGCGGGGGTGCCTAATTTTACCCAGATTATTGAACATCCTTCCGAGCAGTTTGGTATTTAAAATGAGCAAAATCAGTTAAGCGGTTCAAAAGTAATGAGTGAAAATGTAAAGGTACCTCTAAATTTTCCATTCAAATTTGTACAATTTTTCTGTATCTATTTTTGTTTTCTGTTAAGTAAGTAAAAATGTTATTAAGTCTTCTTCTTGTTCGATTACATTTACTGTCTTACATACTATGAGAATAATATCATTTTAGAGCTATATGTGTATTACTCTTAATAACTAAGTTAACGTTAAAAGCAACAATGTTAAAGTCGCAGAGCAGACCTCTGTAAATAACATTACTAAAACTAAATAACAAAAGTTCGTTACATAAATTGACAAAACATATTCATATTACAGTTCATGCAAAATTAAGTATATACGTATATCATCTTCAGCCCTTATGGTGGAGGGTATTCAAAGATTCGGCACAGCCGAATTTAGCCTTTTTTTACTTGTTTTTTATTTGGTTGGTTCCTCTGGATTTGTTTAATGAGAATATGCAACTATGTTGGTAAAAAACCTCACAAAAAAGCCATAAATTAAAAGTGAGTTTTATTTTGAGCGAAAAAAATAAAAATCATATATAATGATTATTTTTGAGTTTTATTTCTTTTGCTCAAAAATAATGATTATGGCTGATTTTTATTAATATTACTCAAACACAATCATTACCATTGAAGAAAATCCTTAAAACTCATAATATAATCATAATTGTGAAATTTTTATTATCAAACTCATAATGATTACGGTCCCTGGTTACATTCAGAAAAAAATCAATTAAAAGTATATCTGAATATGCCGAAACGAAAACTTTTGAAATTCGAAAAAATCGTACATAATTGAGATCGGAAAAAAGTGTTTTTTTTCAGTATAAATTATATTTTCGAATGCAGAAATCAAGTTTATAATAAGAATTTTATGTAGGTGTTTTCTATTACTAAGCGTATGAGTAATAAATAACACTAATTATTACTCATACGCTACAACATATTTTTTTTGTATTTGTACTTAACAATTTTGAATATCAACAATTTTTTAATAAATTTGATCAATTGTACTAATTTTCTAGTACATTTACTAAATAAACGCTTTTGTTAAAATGATTTTATTTTTAAAGTTCATTAAACTTACACAAACGAACCTGTCACAATACTAACGCACAATGTCTAGTCGTAGAAAAATTAATTTAACAAGCTCGATCACACAACGCTCTGCTTACAAGGTAAGTACTATACCGCCTAAGTTATTGTTGCAAATGCATATTGGCTGCCTAATAGCGAAATTCTATTGTTTTGATTTACTATTCAAATAAATACAAAAGAAAAAAAAACAAAAATGGGAATAGAAACAATATTAATAATACTACAAACCAAAAGTGATGATGTGCCCTCATATCACATAGACGAACTAAAAACTGAGAAACAATATGTAAATTGAAATGATAAATTGAAATGATAAATTGTTTTAAATTAAAAAAACACAATTAGAATGCAGAAATCACAATAAAAACAACTAAAAAAGGCTTTAATTCGGCTGTGCCGAATCTTTAATGTTCTTTATTGTTGTTAATACAAACAATGTAAAAAACTTTTAAAGTAAAATTATGGAGGTGAAAAAAAGTTTTTGAGGTGAAAAACTTTTTTGGATCCGGAAACGAATTCTTTTACGTGAAAAAAATTTTGAGGTTTACAAAATATTATTAATTTCTAAGCGATTGGTGAAAAAATATGGGAAAACATATTATATACCAGTCGCTACTATGAAATTGTACTAAAATACACCAATTTGTATGGAAAATTTAGAGGTATCTTCACATTTTCACCCATAACTTTTTAACCGCTGGACCGATTTTGCTCCTTTGGAATACCAAACTGCTCGGGAGGATGTACAATAATCTGGGTAAAAATAGGCACCCCCGCTTGCGTCTTCGCGTCGTGATCGCCATTTCAACAGACAGACGCACATCGCTAAATCGACTTAAAATTGCATAAGGATCACGAATATATATACTTTATGGGGTCGTAGAAATATATTTCTACATGTTACAAACGGAATGACAAACTGATATATACCCTCACCATATATGGTGGAGGGTATAACAAACAGTTAAAATTGTTCTTACTTTGTTCAACTGTGTTACTATTTTTGATACAATTTTAAACAACAAAAACAACTCAAAGTATAATTACAAATATGAACAATAATTACAAAACTGGTAATTAAATTTGTATTTTAATAAGTTAATTAGTTGCGGGCACATACGGGAAAAATACATTTTCTCAAGCTTATTTGTACCACTTCACTGATATCTAGTAACCCAGCAAAAAAAAAATTGTAGTCATTGTGTGACTATAACTTCTTTCATTGCTTCCTAAACTTCAGTTGACATTTTTGTATGATTTTTTGGTGTTATTCTAAGGCACTTCCAAAAGCATTCAAGTGTTCATATTTCAAATGCAGTGAAAAATCACTCTTCATTACTTCTAAAGCATAAGTTATAGTATATCGAATATTTCTTGAATCTAAAGCATTTATTTAAATTGAGAAAATAGTTCTGATGAATTTTTTAATCATTTTTTATATTTTAGTTTAAAGTTTCATGAGGGTTAGAATTTATGCAGTTTTGCAATTTTTATAAAAGTTTTGAAAAATCAAAAAAACAGATTTTTTTTTAACCTTTAATTGAAACTAGCTGGCCTGTCATTTGCATTTTTTCAGCCTTAAATATTTATGACGACGCAATCTGTGCATTTTTGCATTATGTTTATTATTTAACACTACACCATTTACAATTTTAATTTAGAATTTATCAAAATAATTTTAAAATGTTAAAAATTATTCCAAATTGCCAAAAGATGTTTTAAAATTGTGCAAAAATTATTTAAAATTGCTCAAAAATATTTTAAAATTGTCTAAAAAATGTTTCCAAATTGTACAACCAGTTTTTAAATTATCCAAAAATATTTTAAAATTTGTCTAAAAATTCATTTGTCTAAAAATTTATTATTTATTTGTTTTAATAAATAGTATTTGTATATCAATGCATAAATTTCGCTTCTTTAAACTTATTTTTCTGCATTCTTATGAATTAAATTTTCATCAAAACTTAAATACTACAAAGTATATGAACATTTTCCACTCATGCATCAGAATATCTAATCATTGCATCGTCATTGCTTCCTTAAAGTTTGAGTAATGCTACATTTGAATACTTCCATCCTATGACACGCTAATGTTAAATTCATCGATGAAACCATCAGAAAAGAAGTGATGCCTTTGCCATAGTAGTGATGCTTTTATTGCTTCTTTGGCAGCTTCATTTTTCCTGGGAAGGTTTTCTTAAGCTGGGTATTATCGCATTGCGATAGAAAGCGAATTTCGCAAATTAAGGGGATTAGCGAATAACTGAATTCACTTTTTTGGCCAAAACGTAAGCCGCAGCCGAACGTTGCACTTTGGGTTCAAATGGTATCAAAGTGGCGATTAATTGAAATTTAGAAATAAAGTTGTTATGATAAATTTCTGTATAGGGTAAAAATAGATACAATTTTGCATCACTAGCTGTTAAAATCAATATAAAAAATAAGTGAAAAAATTGGAAATTTTTACAATTCAAGCGATTATTATTAGTGTTTATTAAAAGTAAAACTTTTATATTGGAACCTTCAACATCAGGTATTAAAGAATATAGTAAATTTTTTTTTGTTTATAAAAATTATGTGTAAATATTTTTAATAATTTTTTTAAAAAGGTCCAAAATTGGGATAATTTCCGCAGTTAATGGGCCACAAGTATTAAGTTAGTAAGAGTTGGAATTAGTTTTATGGATTTTAGAAAAGTATAGGATATCAGCTTATATTTTTTAATAAAAAAAGTCCAGACAATGCCTGGTCCTTTTTCAACTTTTATTTTTGTGTAAAAACTCTGGTTGTCATTTATTGAACAAGACCAATAAATGTTTTTATTTTTTGTTTTAATATTGTCATTCTCTTTATTTTTGGTATTTTATTATTCTTATTAAAAAATAGAAAAAAGATCAGAGGAAGACAAATAAATTGTTTCTGATCAGCCAAAACCCGGCTTTGGTAATTCGAATGACGGAAACACCGCCAGTCGTTTTTTCAGAACGCGGAAATTTCTGCTGGAATTACAAAAGTGGACTTTACACTGATAAAAAATGCGTACAATGCTAATTGTTGTTTCTGGTGGTCATAGGATTCACTTGAAAAATTTTTGTAAATTTTCTCACAATACGGCTAGTATTTTGTTGAAAAATATCCATGGTTTTATATGTCTCCTACTTTGCATAAATTTTTTATTCACGCGCCGGAGATTATATAGCATACACTCTAACCAATAGGAGAATTATCGGAAGAAGCTCAAGAAGCACGAAACAAAAATTTTAAACATTACAGACAGCACTTTGCTCGAAAATGCAGCCGGAAAAAGTCCAATAAGGATATTTTCAATAGGTTTCTGCTAAGCTCTGAACCATTTATCTAGCATAAGCAAGAAATATGACCAGAAAAAATCTAATTTATTAACTTCAGAATTAGAGTTAGTTTTGCCAGATATTTCTAATGAAAATTATGATAAAGATGATGGTAATGAAGATGGTGATAAAGATGCTGATGATAATAACGATGAAGATAGTGCTGATGATAATGATGAGGAAGATTTTAACAATGATGATGAAGAAGATTATAATAATAATGATGAAGATAATGATGATAATGAAGATTATAATAATTGGGATATTTGTGATGAATTTGAAAATGCAAAATAATACAAATATTTAAATATATTTTTTTTAAAAAGGTAAAACGAAAACAAAGACTCCCCAAAAAGTTTTAAATTTTTTATTTTTTCAGATTAATTTTTACATTAACTGAATTTAGTGAAAGCAAAAACTGGATACAAATTTATGCTAAGAGAAATACATATTAATAACTTAGTCTTTAATTTATTTTAATTTTAAAGTAACAGCGAAAATTGTGGATCATGTTTATTCCGTAAAACAAAAAAATGCCTAACAGGTTAAAAAAAATTTCTTCAATTTTTTAAAGCCGTGTTTTTATGTATTTATTATTATTCATTACTAAAAAATTATAATATTCTCTTCTGTGACTTTTTTGAAAAAATTTGTACATTTATAAAATTTTGTAAAAAAACAAAATTTGGATTTTAAATGTAATTTATACTAATATAAACACATATAATAAATTTATTATTTAAATTTTTTAATAGCACATCAAGTATGCTTTAATTTGCAATTTTATTCATGGATTTATCGCTTTTCGTTCCAAAGTTACAGCATAAATTGTGAACTAAGGTCTTTTTTATTCAAAAAAACAATAATGCGCTTAAAGGGTTAAAAAAATTTAAGTTTTTTTGTTCTCAAATACTGTGTTTTTATGTGCTTATAATAAAATATAATATTTTAAAACTACGGCTTCTTTGAATTAATAGTTGGCAATATTCGCAAGGATTAAATGTTGCTTTCGGTTCATTGTCAAATTTTTTTAAACACTCCGGTAAAAAAGTCTATTTAATATCTGGAAATTTATTTTTCTTTCAAAATTGTGACTTATAAATTTAGGAAATTTCCATTTTGATATTTTATCGTTTCTAAACTACAAACTAAAAACAAATTTTCACAAAAAATGTGTTGTTTTATTTTTTTCCCAATATCGCTTAGTTTTTGATTATAAAATTTTAAGATAATTTGAAAACATATCAAGAGTCTTATACACTCTTACTCTACATTTATAAATCCAATTTATGTTTAACCTTAAGAGAAATTACTGTATTATTTATTTTTTCTATCAAAATTAAATTTGACAAGTTCATTAAGTATGAACATTAAGTTATTTGCTACAAATAAATAATAAATTCAAACTGTATTTTTTGACTGTAAAGAAAATATTCTTAATTTATCTTTATAAGAAATCTTCGAACTCTTAATATTTTAGAGAACATGATTATGATTTGTCGTTTTTTTTTTGCGAACAAGTTAATAAATAAAATAATTTGATTGCACTTCAGCATCAATAAAAATGGACATTTAATTTCTGTCAATTTTAATTTGGAAAATTTTTGTTTTGTTTATTAATTGACAAATTTAAAAACAATAAAACATAGAATATAGTTAATATTTATATAAATAATTTGTTTTAAATATGTCAGTAGTATATTGATTTCTTTATTAAAAAAAACTTATTTATACTTAAAGAAAACATTAATTCAACTCAATTATAAAACTAAATATTTATTTGTACAAAATGTTTGTGGAAAATAGGTTAACCAAATTCTGGTCTATAAATATTAGCCCATAATTTATACATAATATTTTTTTGTTTCTATTTATATAGGACCGCGCAAATTATAATTTAGAATAATATATTCAAATATTTTGTTGCTTATGAGGACAAGAAAGTATTTAAAAGGAGAATTTAAATGTATGGGATACAATCATCTTGAAGCTAAAAATTTATTTACCCACCCGTGTAACGAGGTTTTTATCATGCTTAAAAATTCACAGTTTGAAGTTTATACAACAAAATGTGTATAAAGTGGTTCTTTTACAATGTGGGTTATATGGATCGAATTAACAGCGAATTATACGAGGCGTTGGTGTATGACAAGTTCTTATAAAACTATATATAAGTAGAATAATTTCTGTCAAAGAAATTATTTGATTATAAATCTTCTTTTGAGTTTATAATTTAACAGTTTTTTTTGTTGCTATAATTATTGTTAAAACATTTTAATTAAAATGTTGTGTTCGTTCTTTTTTATTCCAAAATATTTGTAGTGATGTTGTAGTTGTTCGTTGTAATCCCAATAGCAGTTTTGTATGAAATTGTAAATAAAGTTTTTTTTGTTTCGTATTTAGTTACTCAAAGTTTGACACTTGGTTGACAAGCCAAGTTTAAATTATGATTAACTTGGTTGGTTTTGCAACAAAAATAAAATAAATAAATTGTTGTTTATTTCTATGGACAAAACCCCATAAACAAAACAACTACTAACTGTAATAATAATATTTTTGCCCGAAACAGCAAATAAATCTGAAACAAAATATTATTATTTTCCTCCATCAAATGTTAAGCAACTTGTTAATTGCTATTCAAACTTTTACGGCAAAGAACCACAAACTGTAAAAGAAAATTAAATGTTTACAAAAAAAAAAACAAAAAAACAAAACCTGTATATACTTTTACATAAAATTTAAAAACCTTTTCGTTTCTTCTTGCCACTGTACTCTCGTCTTTACAAATTATAAGACCTAAAACTTTGTAATATTTTTAAGCACCAAACAAAGAAAACCAAAAAACAAAGGAAGAGAACCAATTTTAAAGTTATTTTCCAAAAAGGAATTATTTAAAGTAACCACAATAGTATTTCTTATTCAAAAAGTTTTCTGTTTGATTCTCAATAACACTGTGCAACTAATTTTGGTTTATTGCCTTTAGTCTTAAATGTTCTGAAACCAAAAAAGTACACTTAAAATAGTTTGTAAGTTATAATAACAGAAAATACCATTTAAAAGAAATTATATTTCAGTATGTTTAACCGGTTTGCTTACTTTTCATTTAAATCCAATTGTTTTTGTTATTTATTTTTAAATGTTGTTTAAAACACTGACACATCAGTAAAAAAAAACACAAATTATTAATCAATTAAAAAAAAATTTTAAATTTCACCTACCGATTCCGTAAAAAAAAAATAACTGATTATTCATTTATATGAAATTGTTTCCATTTTTTGTCTTTTAATGTATGTTCACTCAGTCTACAGACACATTTTGTGTGTATAACCATATGTGTGCATGAAGTTCTTGTAATGTGAATAGAAATAAATTAAAAAGAAAATTAAAATTTTTTACAAATTTATTTTTTTTTTTATTTTTTGAAACAGATAGCAAATAAATTTTAATTTTAAAAAACTGTTACAGAAACAAATAAATCAAAAATAAAACAAAAAAATTAATGAGACTGAAAAAAATCTGTAAATCATTTTGAACAAATGTAAAAAAAAAGTTAAAATAAATATTCCTTTAAAAAAATATATCTATGTTTTTTTATTTTAACTGAACTGCAAAACTTTTTTTATTAAACTACAAACAGTAAACTACATAATACTTTGAGTGAGTGGTAGGAGGGCGGATCAATAAGAAGTCAGCGACTTTTCAAACTTCCCTCGTAGTTATATGAAATGCAACACTGCACCCATCAAATAGCACCTGTTAATAGACTACTGTCAAATTTTGAGCAAGTTCCGTCATTTACTTTGCGTTTAACAGATGTTCAAAACATACAACCTCGTGGATTTTTTTAAAAATAAAAAAAGTGAATTTCGAATAAGGAAAAGCTTGATAAATACTATGGGGACCATCGATTTCAATGGTACAAAAGTGGCTTACTGACTTTCGTTGTGGTCGCAGAAGTACAAATGACGCTGAACATTCTAGACGGCCAATTGAGGTCAATACACGAGAAAATGTCGAAAAAATCCACGATATTGTGTTGGCCGATCGAAGAGTAAAAGTGCGTGAGATTGTTGATGCCATAGGCATTTCATATGGCAGTGTGTTTTCGATTTTAAATGATCAGTTGGATTTAAGAAAGCTGTCTGCAAGATGGGTGCCGCGTTTGCTCTCAATTGACCATAACCGTAATCGTGTGACAACTTCAAACATGATTCCATTACAATAATCCGGAGACCAAACAGCAGTCTAAACAATGGGTGTTTGCGGGGGAAACGGCTCCGAACAAAGACAAGGTAAGTTTGTCGGCCATTCCAAATTATTGGACCGATTTCACGATCATTTAAAAAAACCAACCAATATGGCCTAGAAAAAAGTTAGTTTTTTTCAAGATAATGCACGGGTGCACACGTGTGTGGCAAAATTCCATGAATTGAGCTACGAATTGGTACCTCATGCACCATATTCTCCGAATTTAGCTCCCAGTGACTTTTTCCAAACCTGAAGGAATGTCTCGGTGGAAAGAAATTGAGCTCCAACGATTCAATTATTGATCAAACAAATGGACCTCGAAAAATCCTATTTTTTGGAAGGGATACAAAAATTGGAGAAACGTTGAACTAAGTGTATTAAGCTAAAAGGAGTTTATGTTGAAAAATAAAAAAACTGTGTTTCATTCAAAAAGTCACGGACTTATTGATCCGCCCTCATACCGAGGGTTTACTAACGCAACCACGTAACTTGATTTTTTACGATTTTGTGTTTTAACCGGAAATCAAATCTATAAATACTGTTGCATAATTCTGCAAAGTTATAGATACAAATATTTCTTAGTTTTTTTTTTATTTAACAAAATGCAAACTCGTATCTCAACTCGCGAAAATTTGTCATGCGCAACCTCGTATCTTAAACTAAAAGTTGGCGCACAGGGAATTATATATAATTTACCTTGAAAGTGGATATGATTTCAAAAATTTGTAACCAAAAAATTGTTACCAATGTTCAGCGGCAGTACACTGCGTTAATCTGGTTTAAGCTTTACTTTAAAAAGTAGATAAATGTGGCATTACTGATGTTATTGCTTTTATTGAATATACTCATTGTCACGTCAATACAGTTATTATTTTTACTGAGTAAAAATACTTAAATAATATTTTTTTTATTATATGCAGTTTAAAATTATATTTCGGTAAGTAACAAAAATAAATAAACAACAAGTGAAAGAAGTCACACAAATAGGTAGGAATTAGCTATTTGTGTGACTTCTATCGACATTTAATTCCTAACACATTTTACAGAGCATGTCGTCAAAAGAGCTTATGAACAGAAAAAAATCAAAAGAAAAGAAAAAAGCCGACGATGAATATAATAACTGTGAAAATAATTTGAATGACATTCAATATGATCAAACAACTATGGTGTTTGATGAAACATCTGGGACTTTCATTCCTGTTAAATGTACTCCAGTTGATGATGCAGAAGAACATTCCGATTCTAGTTTGTTTGTAAATATGCATTTAGATGAAACTACGGGACTTTTCGTTGAAGATTTAGATAAATCGTTTTCATCTCATGCTTCTTCAGATGTTTTATTGCAAAACCAAAGTGAAAATGAACAAAATGATTTAAGTCCATCACGTCCATCAAAAATTACTTTATGTGAACATTCAGGAATTGTTAAAAAAAAGAACTTGTAAGAATCAGGGTAATATAAATGATTGGGAACGAAATAAAGTTAAGAAAGCTCGTGAAAGAGGCAAGGCTTATTTTAGCTTAAATGGAAAAAATGAAGATAACCGTTCACTTATTATGAGAAGTGAACGAAAAATAAAGCCAGGATGTACGTCGAAAAAATGTGCTGCTAGTCAAATCAAAAAATCTAATGAAATTCCTGAAAAAACAAGAAAAAAATTGTTTAATTCATTCTGGAATGATTTAAATTGGGACCAAAAGCAGTCTTACGTTATTTCTCTTGTTACGAAAGAAACAATTAATCGAAAAGATAACAATATTATATCGCGACGAAATTTTACTTTGAAATATTATCACGACAGAAAAAACCGTACAAAGTTAAGTATCTTGATCATACTTTTTTCAAAAATTATTCTGATTTGAAGTTTTTTAAATCAATTCGGCCTGGAGTTAAAGCAGGATCTCCTACTGTGTTACAGCTAAGAGGATTGAAATACTGCGCTGATAAGTTAATGTTTAAATTATCTTTTGATAATGAATGGGAAGTTCTTCTTCAACGCTTAAACTACTGTTTATTGACACCGAAGTTAAAGAGCTATATTTGGAAGAAATTCCAACAACTTGTCAAAAGTACAAAGACTTGCAGTCTCTAAAACCATTACTTCCAAATGATTATCATACTTTTTTTGATAATTTATAATACATCAGTGAAAAATAAAGATATGTATTTTCTTTTATAATACTAAATATTATTTACTACAATTTTATATTTTTTTAATAATATTACTTTACTATAAATAAGACAAAAAGATCTCAAAAAAAACTTTTGAAAAGTATTGTTTTGTTATAATTACCAAAAAGAAAAAAATGATAAGTTTACTAATAATATTGTTATATGATAAAAAATAATTCATGGAGTTATTAATATGTTCCTGAAACAAAATAATTCAAAAACGGTCATCAATGTGTTTATATTTAGGAAAAACGCAATCACGTATGTTACGCTTTTGAACAATTTTTCAGTGCAGCAAACACGTATCTCAAAAAACGGTCGAAAAAATAATGGTTAAATATTTTTGTCATTGCATTTGCCTTAAAAATTTATCGAAAATGTCATTGCCTTCAAGATTAAGAAAAAAAATTTTTTTTTAATGTCAGAATTTTATTTTAAAATGTTTTTTGTCTCTCCTGAAAAGTAGTGATTTTTGAGATACGAGGTTGTGTTAGTAAACCCTCGATACATTCTTGGGTAAACTAAACTCTCAAAGAGTTTTGCAAAGTTTGATCGGATTTTTATTTTATGGTCACGAACACTGAAAATTATTTGCTTAGTTTTACCCACATTGCATGTTATTTGCCTGAGCAGTTTGGTGTTAAATATTTCGAAATATGTTGAGGGACTTGGAAGTTGGTAGTTAAAATGTAAGTATACTTTGAAATTTTCCAAATAATTTTAATGCTTTGCCATTTATATGGAAATTTTGGAGGCGTTCTCATGTTTTCACCCACAATGTTATCACCGCCGAAACCGATAATTTTAAGTGTCAAAAAGTAAATAATTAATCCAAATCTTATTGGCCATTTTGTACAACTGAGGCTGAAATTACTTGTTATGCTGTGTAATAAGAAGTCTTGCCTTGAGAATTATATTATTTGTTGTTACAATAAAAATATTAGGAATTTAATAAAGCAGCAAAAAAAAAATAAATGAAAGAAAATATTGTATTATAACTTTGTTAAAAGTTTTTTTTTGTCAGCATTTGTTGTAGCAATTATAAAGACTAAATAGAAACACACTCTCGGACAAGTTGGAAAAAAGAAACAAATATTCAAATAAAGTTTTTGCTAAGAGCAGGAAACCCTCTCAAAGAAAGTTTGGTCAAAACTCTGACTGTGAGTTAAGCCATATTCCAATGTATAAAATTATAACAGGTTTTTTCTAACTTAAGTAGAGGAAATATATATATATTTTTTTTTAAATGCCAACAAGTATAATTATGATTCCTCTGGTTGAGATTTAAGTGCAACAAACTAATTTATATTTAATGTGTTACAAAGGTTTTAAATTTCAATTAAGTAAAAAATTTAATTAAAGTTTATTAAGCGTGTTTAACTAGAAATTTCTCCAACTAACATAAAAGTAACTTTATGAAAATTTTGTGCAGAAAACTAAAAATAAAAAGTTCAAACAAAAATATTCAACAAAATATATACCGTACACATGTGAAAAACCATAAAAAATGTTTAAAAGTATAAACTTTTTTTGTTGTTGTTGAGTGCAACAGGAAAACTATAAAATTGTTGTTGTAAACAATTCAATAATTTGTATGTTTTGAAATACATACGCTACAATACAACATTAAGTATGTATACGCATCAACACTCTCATTAAAGTTCGACTCAATATGCCACAAGCTCGCAATCCTTTCCTTTTTTTTTTGCACACAATAAAATTCGGTTTAGAGTTCTAAATTTGTAGCAACCGACTCAATTCAGTTGGACAAAATTTAACGAAATTATTATGTGAATGAATCAATTGCTTTTATGGTATAATTTTGTTAATGGTTTTTATTAAAACTAAAATTGATGTTAAAATACTCCCAAAGTTCCTTTTACATTTAAAAATTTATTATTTCCTAATTATAATTTAGTTAAAATTATTTATTTATTTGCCCTAAGTAATATAAAAATGTTGTCTTTGTTATTATAAGTGAAATTTGTTAAAAAATAATAATTTAATATTCTTGAGTGACTTTTTATGTATGTGTTTTAACACCTGTGCCAAAAAGCTTTTCTATCAGCACTCACTCACACATTTAGTAGCATTGAAACTCATTTGTTGTTTTTCTATAAGTGTCACAGAAAAAAATATGAATTTTACAATGGTGTTTAATAGATTAGCAGAGATTTAGTTTGACTGGTAATTGAAACAACTACATTGGTAATAAAATATTTAAACAATAATTTGGTTTTGCTCTTCCAATAATTTTCCGTAAAATATTTTAAAATGAATTTGTTTTAAGAAATAGCAATTACCCAGCAAAAATGAAGCTGCCAAAGAAGCAATAAAAGCATCACTACTATGGCAAAGGTATCACTTCTTTTCTGATGGTTTCATCGATGAATTTTACATTAGCGTGTCATAGGATGGAAGTATTCAAATGTAGCTACTAGCATTACTCATACTTTACTCTAAGGAAGCAATGATAATACAATGAATAGGTATTCTGATGCATGAGTGGAAAATTTTCATATACTTTGTAGTATTTAAGCATTGATGAAAATTTAATTCAAAAGAATGCAGAAAAATAAGTTTAAAGAAGCGAAATTTATGCGAAATGATATACAAATACTCTTTATTAACAAATAAATAATTATTCATAAGTGAAAAAGCATTTTTGAAACATTTTTCAAAAACTTTAATGAATTTTTAGATAAATTTCAAAATATTTTTGGATAATTTAAAAACTGGTTGTACAATTTGGAAACATTTTTAGATAATTTAAAAATATTTTTGAACAATTCTAAATAATTTTTGCACAATTTTAAAACATTTTTGGGCAATTGGAAATAATTTTTAAGCAATTTTAAAATTATTTAGATAAATTCTGAATAAAAACTGGAAATGGTGTGGTGTTAAATAATATACATAATGCAAAAATGCACATACTGCGTTGTCATAAATATTAAAGACTGAAAAAATTCAAATGACAGGCCAGCTATTTTCAATTAAAGGTCAAAAAATCAGTTTTCCCTGATTTTTCAAAACTTTTATTAAAATTGCAAAAATGCATTAAATCTAAAACTAAAATATAAAAAATGATATAATAAAAAAATTAAAAAAGTACATCAGAACTATTTTCTAAATTTGAATAAATGCTTTAGATTCAAAAAATATACGATATACTATAACTTATGCTTTAGAAGTAATGAAGAGTGATTTTTTAAGCTATGCATCGGGTTTATATCCAAATTACTACATTTGAAATATGAACACATGAATTCTTTTGGAAGTGCCTTAGAATAACACCAAAATATCATAAAAGAATGTCAACTGAAGTTTAGGAAGCAATGAAAAAAGTTATAGTCACAAAATGACTAACTTTTTTTTTTGCTGGGTACATAATGTAAACGTATTTTTTTTAACCCGTGTCTTCCCGTGTTTGCCAAAACCTTGAAAATATATGATGAAATTATATACCAAAGACCGATTTAGGCAAGTTTTTATGTTACTGGATTAAGTTGTGTTCCACTAATTTTTTTTTCTACAATGTCATGCCCACTAAAAAGGAGGTGTTTGAAAAAAAAACTGCATAAATGATCTGTCTTACGCGAGCGACACTTTTTCAACGACTATTTTTAGCGAAGAAAAATTTGCATAAAGACTTGTATAGAGTAAAGTCCCATTTATATAATAGGCTGTATTAAGAAAGGCGTACCAAACTCCCATTTTAAAGTTATTGGAGGTTTATTGATCAAAATTTTGAATGAAAAATTTGTTTTATAAACCTTCTTTAACTTAAAAAAGTATTAAATCAGTCGCATATTTAAAGATAATCCCCAAAATAGATTTTTCATTGTTTAGTATGATTTTTATAAATGACAATAATATACCGACCGCCATACTTTATAGTGATGTCCATAATTTTGCAATTGTTCGATCGCATGTTTTTTCTTGACATCTACGCGAGACATTAAGTTAATGTTAAACCAAAACAACAAAAATTTAGTTTTTAAGGGAAGTAACACTCAAGAAATTCTTCTTACTAATTAATGTGTTGCTTTCTTTGGAAAACGGATAGTGGAGAGATGAAAGGTGGTGACAATTTAAAGGGTTTTTAATATGAAAATACAGAATTGCGAATTGTTGTTGCTCGCCATCTGATAGAGAGTGTAACGTGACGTTAAAAATTACCTATTTATTCATATACCTAATACAGTTACTGATGCCCATAACTAACACTTATTTATGGCTGTAGTACAGGGTGATTGTTTTATAGGTATAGAAATTTTATCTAAAATAAAACACACATTTAGAAAATTTAAAAAAAAAAAACTTTTTCTCCAATTGAAAATATATTCAATGGCAATTAATTATTTAATTACTAAATTCTCATCATTAAAATTCATTCTCTTGTATGGACTAATTTATCAGCAAAAGTGATGAAAATTTTTATGTTTTTTAGACTGTAAATGGCGTAATTTTTTCTACTGCCCTACATTTGCAATACGAATAAAGTGTCAAATGGAAATTATTTTTAATGAAGGTAATTTTTATTTTGTTCAATATTATCTGACAAATCATTAGGGAAAGGTTATAATAAAAATAAATTTTTGGCTGTCACTTTTAGCCGAGTAAAAAATTAAAATTGGTCCTTCCGAATGCGCTTTAAAAAATTTGATTGCGGTACACATGTGTCTAAAATTTTTTTTTAGTACTAAATGCTAAGTAATAAGCTATAACATAAAAATTTAAAATAAATCATCTCTAAAGAATTAATGTGTTTCATTTCGATAAAAGTTCAACGCCTCTAAAAAAACACCCTTTATATAAAATTCTAATAATTCTCATTTAGTTAGAAAAATTATCGCATACAGTGGCAAGTTTGGTAGCCAAAGAGGAGAGAGAATCCAGTTTGGTATACTTCGGCCAGCATCCGAAGTATACCCAATAAACCGCCCAATTATTCTCGTGAGTTACTTAGTCGTATTTACTAATTGTATCCCGAACCTTTTTTCCGATTCACACGCTAACCGTTCTTAGTTGCAAACTATTCTCGTGAGTTACTTAGTCGTATTTCCTTATCGCACGCAAAACCTTTACCATTCACGAACTAAACCCACTCACCTGCCAATTATTCTATTATGTTACTTAGTCGCATTTACTAATCGTATCCTGAACCTTTTTCAGATTCACGAACTTAACCGACTCACCTGCCAATTGTTCTCGTTAATCACCCAAACACTTCCGGACCAGAGACGACCCTAATAAGAGGTTTTACCCGTCCCGGTTCTCAACATCTACAGAGAATGTCTTAACATTAATTTAAGGAAACAGACCTTTAACCAACCCCCCACACTGAGTTCACCCCGGCTGGAAATCGAGACTACATTACAAGAAGTGACGAAATTGTTGAAGATATTTAGTTCATAGCCCTGTTATGTTACTTTACTTCAATGGGGTTAAGTAATATGGGAACACCGAAGGAGGACGTTGCGATATGTATGTGGTATAGAAAACTCATACATATTATTGTTCTTAATTGATGTTGCTGTCACTGTGGATCGAACCCGCAACGTTATGTGTAATATTTCAACGCGCTAACTATTACCCCATAACGCCCTTATAATATCAATTTTATGCCTCATATAGACGCCAAGTAAATAAAAATGTATATTGTACTCCGAGTAACCCTTTAGGGTTAATTGTTAAGATTTTTAGTTCTTCGGTTGTACTTATATTTCCTTGTTCGTTATTAAACCACATTTCGTTTTTTAAGTTATTTGAACTCCACAACAGCTCTGCCATTTATAGAACACACGACTGTTAATATATTTTCAACTAATATGTATATATGTGTGTAGTTGCGTAAAGAACCACTACCTTTGCAAATTCATTAATACAGAGACATAGTCAAAAACCCACCCATACACTTATACATACTCTGGAGGTGTTCAGCGCTGTATGGGGAATTTGCAGAATAAATTTTGAGAAATCCGAATGAGTTAATTTTTTTCCTTTACATATAAAAATTATTGAACTAAAATTTAGTGGCGATTAGCAAAAAGTTGCGCTGGAAATTGATTGAAAATTTCATTAAAATTTATAAAGAGAAAAAATTACTTTTCGAAGTTGATATTAAAATGATTTTATTTTTATAGTATTATACTTTTTTTCCTTCAAATTATTACAGAATTGCAATCTATACATAATTATCTTTCCGAAAAATTATCAACCACAATAATCATATTTCACCCTAACAACCAAATTATGGCCAAAAATTGGCATTTTTCTCTAAGTTCAAAAAACAAATGCATCAAATACCGTTCAATAATATTTTTCGAATTTAAATCTGAATTTTGTTGCAAGAGGTTAATGGGAAGTCCCGAATTCAAATCCGTTGAAAAATAAAATTTTTTGATTTTTTTTTTTTTTTGTTAGGGCGGGCATTTGTTAAACAGTAAACTAAGCAGTAAACAGGGAGGGTTGGTTAAACATTTTTTCATGGAATCCGCGTGATACCACTCGCACCGGCTGGGAATGGGTTAAATAACTACCATCATTACCATTCGTTGTATTGTTTTTTTACGAACAAATTCTCCAAATGCAATCCTTAAATATCTAATTTTAGTTTGCCTTGTCAGAGCGAACAGATTTTATTATATCTAATTAGATCTCAAAATTTGGGACAGTTTTAGACAGACACTACTTACTGTATATAATCAGGTCCAATTTGATAAGAAATTAAAAAAAAAGCATTTTTATTTTTATATACATTTGTACTTTGATGCCTTTAAAAACGACTTTAATGGCTACAATTTGTACTAGAGCTGATAATAGATATGAACAGGTCTGTCATCATAATTGCTCATATCTGACCACAAACATCAACAAATTTTCCAGATCCCTTTAGATATGAACAAATCTGGTGCTAGATTTGATTAGATCTGCCCATCAAGTGTAGCAAATATGTCATATATAAATATATATTATTACATATGGCCACAGATCTAATTAAATTCAAACCAATCTAATCAAATTTGAACAATTTAGTAACCACTACCTTTTTATTATAACGGTAGCTATCTACCACCCTCTGATCAATACCGATACGAAAATTTTTAAACTACGATTCCAATAGTGGCATGTGTCTTTTAATATCAACGGGGTTTATTTCATAATATTACCTGTAACATTGGGTTATATCTGCAAAATACCGTTATAAGTAGGAGTTTCGTTAGTTTAGCATTATTTTAAATGTACTTTAAGATATTTCAAAATTAATCCCTTAATATATCGGTATTTATCTTAGCAATAAGCAGTAAGTCATTATTTTGTATATTAAAGTAAGGAGAAAGGTAATGACGTATCATTACATAGTAATCTATACAGTAATGACCTGACATTACAAAGTTTTTGCTGGGTATTCTGTAATAATTTGTTGGAAGAAATAAATTAAATAACAGTATTTTTTTTTGAAAATTTCTTAATAGTAATTTTTTAATTCAAACCAAAAAAAGTGTGAACACCTCTAATACACACACACACTCAACATTTATACATATAAAAACACACAATGAAATTCAATTGAATTTTCCAATTCATGTTGCAAAACTTTTTAATAACTTTTCAATAATAAAATTTTCGTTGTTGTGTGTAACCTTGGTTATACATTTTTAAGTGCTTTTACTTGTGTTGTTATATGAGAAGTGTTTAAATACCTACATTTAGAAATATGTATGTGTGTGTGTATAATCGTCTGCAAAATCTTTTTCTACATATGAGACTTTCCTTTTTTTTATATATATAATTTTTGATATTCTCCAGGGTTAAGAAAGAAAAGCATTATACAATTCTTTGTAGTAAGTAGAAAAGAAAAAAATTATAAATTTTTTATGATTGATTTTATGTTGTTTTTTTATTATAGCAAAATATGTATGTGTGTGTTTTTATGTATAAATAATGATGTTGAAAGTTTTTGAGGCCAATATGTTGTGTTGAATATATTCCCTTTTTTTTGGCTTGTTATATATCCAGGTATTTTGAATTAGTTAAATTTTTATTGTATTCAGACATAAATGAACAAAAATATTTTAAAATTAAACTTTATTTAAATTTCGAATTTTGAAATAAGTAGTTTCGTAAGTTTTATAGTTTTTTTTTAACATTTTTTGCTTTATTTACTTAATTTTACTTCTTCCATTCAGCTTGTTAATCGTTTTCCTTTTTTACACTTCACTTTCATTTCCTTATTAAGTTGAAGCATTTTAAGGCATTACTTGTTGTCAGTGATGCCAGAAGCCATTTTAAAAAATTCCCTACGTTTGTTATAAAATTCCATTTTTCCACTACAATCAATATATTTTGCTTTTTATTATTCCCTACAAGATAAATATGTTATATTGAATTTAACAAAGATGAAGGTTGTTAACTGTACCAATTTTTCACTAAGCTATTTAAGATGATCTTGCAGAACGATTACATTAAAACTTGTTGTGATCGACAATATGGAAATTTGTCATTTAAAGAATATCTTTAAAATAAATCATGTTGATTCCATTATTTAAATTAATATTTAACTTTTTGTGTTAATTTAATTTTTTTTTTATTTTAAAAATTTCATTTGTAATGTACACTGAAATGATTAATATTTTTGAATTGAGGAAACACAATATTTAAATATATAACAGAGTTTCTATTTTGTAACCACACGAATTTTTCATGCGGTTACGGTTAAAATTAAATTCTTTAAAAACCAGGTTTTGTAAAGAATTTGTAATATAAAACAAATTAAAAATTTTTATATATATGAAAAATTATAATTGTATAAGTTTTTACGCTGGGTTTCAGAGTGAGATATTTATTAGTCAACCCAAGAAAAACGATTATCAATTTTCAGTATGATTAAGCATTATTTGTGTTATAAATTCTGAAATTTTTATAAATTTGAAATCATAACGTTTTTATTGTTTGATAATAACGTTTTTATTGTTTGATAATAAGCGATTCCTTCAAACATTTACATAGTTATTCTAAAAAGAAGTAATAAATTTTACTATGGGATTTAATTAAAAATTCTGATATAAGCAGAGCAAACAAATTACCGGACAGTGTGCACTAATTGGTTAAAATTTACTATCTCGATCAGACTGGTATTTGTCTTAAATTTAAACAGTTCTTATTTATAATTATATTTTATATTTACAGGGGGATTCCCCTACTAGTGCTGTGCAATACACAGCACTAGTAGGAGTGAAAGGAAGTTAGGTTAGAGAAAAGAGGGAGTAGTCTCTTTAGACATTTGACTTAAATTTCATTAAGTTGTAAGTGACAGGAAAGACCTTTGTGGGGAGTCTATTTTAAAACGGATAGTTCGACCAAAGAAAGAATTTTCCCTGTAATGTGTTTTGCCATCCACTTTCCAATCGACAACAAACGGATGTGCTCTGTTACATAGAAAAGCGAGTATTCCGAACGAAAATCCGGGCCCTGTTTATGAGTTCACTTACCTCCACAAAACACCTCCCATGGTAATATCGATAAGACAGTGTAACACAACCCACGTTCCGACGATGCTCCAATGAGTCAATTGAGCTGGTTACCCCAATGTCATTGATAGGCGCCGAGGTCCTCCTTTAAACACGATACACAAGCTACAAAATAGACTTTGAAGCCCCTATCCATATATGGGAGTTGTATTCCATTTTCGGTCGAATAAAGGTGGTACAGATAGTGCGAAGATCAGATGAAGTGATATAGTTGTTGAAGCGGTTAAGAAAAGCTAAATATTGAATTCTTTTTATCGACACCCGAGTAATGTGATTATTCCAGCGGACATCACATTGAATTTGAATCACCAGAACATTAAGAGCATCTGATTCCTCAATATCGGCAGTCCCTATAATGAGTCTGTCATTCATATTTTGCCTCATCCATAGGGATCACAGGAATATAAATGAAAGATGTTGCTGTCATCTGCGAAAGAATAGATAGGATTAGAAGTTTGACCCAAAAGGTCATTATAAAGATTAGAAAAAGTGAGGGAGAAAGAACAAACCTTACATTACCCCTGAATTCAGCTGAAACTCGTCTGAGCAGACCTCATCTATTACAACTGTTTTAGTGCGATCTCTGAGAAAACTCAATATGAATCGAGAGAAGTCAGCACAGACATCAAAAGCACGAGTGCTTTATATTACACACGATCGAATGCCTAGAGCAACCACTTTATAATCACCAAATCGTAGAATGGATCCACTCCAACGTTCCAAATAGAACGCATTCAAGTCTGCCGTAGAACGATTTCCATGAAAGCCATACAGTCAATAGTTAAGAAGTGAGTTGATTAGCCATGCTCTCCATAACCTTCGAGAGTGCAAAAAATATTGCAATTGGGCGGTAATTGCCAGGGTTACTAGCGCCACTCTTTTTCGGGATTGGCTGAACATATAAGTTTACTTTGATTGCCTTGTTAGCATTAAAATAAAAAAAATATTTTTAATTTTGTGAAAGAAAACAAGGTAAAAAAAATAATTTATGGTGAGCGCTATTAACCTTTAACTGCGATTAATCGCATCCATTTTAACCGTAACCGCGTTTTAGGATTTTTTTTCTTAAGATAAACAACACTTCGAAAGGGATAGTGGAAGATGGTTAAAGATAAAAGACTTCAAATATGGATACGCTGTAATTGCGCGAGATGATTAATCTTAGAACAGTTGGTGTTCGCCATCTGATGGAGAGTTAGCGAAAATTGTTGAACCTTTTTAGTTAATAGCCATGTTATGTTATTTTATTTCGGTGTGGGGCTGAGTGCTATAGAAACACCGAAGGAGGACCTTAAGATATTCATGAGGAAGAGAAACCTCACGCATATTTTTTCTCTAAATTGATGTTGCCGTCGCAAGGAATCAAACCCACAACCTTCTGTATAGCAGTCCAACGCGCTAATTCCTTTTTATTTGCCTACATTTGCTAGAAAGTAAAATACGTGATCTCTTTCCCTACACCTGAAATTTTATGAAATAAATCTCTGTTAAAAGGAAATTATCCTTAAAAATGGCATCACTGCTCGTAGTAAAAAATATTGGGCCAGAGAACAATTAATATTGAAGTACATATCTTTTAGTGCTACATAACAACAATCAACTTAATAATTTTTTTCGAATACACACAAAGAAAACAGATTTGTGCTGACAACCGAATTTGTACTCAATCGATTGGTTCCAAGCATAATTTCTTGCCTATTCCGCAAAGGGACATGGGACTAGGTCCAAATTTGCTAGCATGATTTTTTGCCCAAAATAAAATAAATTATATTCTATAAATTTAAATCCCATTAAGATAGAACACTTTTATGGGAGCTGGGGCGTAAATACATGCCGATTATGACCAATTTCAATAGGGTTCGTCTTTTTGCGACCTGTAGTTTGATTACAATGTTTTAATGGACAGGTGGAAAAACAAATATATTAAAACGAATCAATAAGTGGTTGTTCTGATTTGATTAGTATACTATAATGTGGATCCTAGACTGATATTTTTATTTGTTGCAAATATTAGCACAAACTCACTATATCCTGACCACGTAGTAATGTAGGGTATTAAAATTTGAATTTTGTTGCTTAATTTTTTTTCTCCTCTGCACAATATGCAAGTTTCATACAAATAGGATTAAACCATTCCACATACCTGCCTCCCTGAAATATTGAACCTGTTGCCCCCAAAATTTTTGATTGGCAATTTATTTCAGATTTTTGTCTACATTTTCTGCAACACCCATAAACTAAGGATCAGTTCTTTTGGTATAAATTCCGGCATATAATCTAAATTATACTTGGTGTAGGGTATTAAATATTCCGCTTATTTATTTTAACAATGAAATCTTTAATGAAAATATTGTTTTAGGTTTCTAAATAAACAGTTTTTTCTCTCATCCAATAAATGTAATGAACAAATTTCTTCTTATTTTATTTTTAGATGTGATGTTAAGTGTTTACTGAACTACTAACAGCCGGAGAATTATTTCCGGTTTTTTGTGTTGCGGTAATTTGTGTACGAAATAAATATAAGCACAAGCAAATTTAAGCAAAATACAGTGAAAACTACAAATAACCGATAGAAGAAATCGAGCATAAGTTGTCCGTTTTACGTCACTTGTCTACTATTATTTAATCTAAGGGATTACGTTGGTAGCTTTCGATATTGGGTGTGACCGTTATTTAAAGATTTGTTGATATAAATCCTGAAGTATTTGTAAAATCAGCAGTTTTAGTTAGTACTGAATGAATTTATTCTTGATAACATCATTTTATATTGTTTCAAATATATTTTTTGCCTGCTTAACAACTATAATGAACTTTAATGACCTACGCGAAAAGTCAAAGATTAAATGGAAAATAGTATAATTACATTAGTGTTCAACCTTTTTGTTATTAGTTATTAAAACTTTCATGACTATGTTCTTAGAAAATCGCGTCCGAAGTAAAATTCTCCAACTATGTTTAGAGAAAAAATGTTTTATTAAATTTTTCCTTTTGCATTCAAATACATACTTAATTTGCATATAAACGAGAATGTCTATTTAAGTTTCATCATAGTATTGAGCAGAGTTTTTTTTCTAATTTATTGGTAACTTTAAACAAAATGCCAAGAGGGATTAATATTACAATATTGAAGACGGAAGTCAATAGTTTTCCAATATTTCAACAAAATAAAAATGTATGCTTGAATGCATTTTTTAATTTTGCCTGATTTCCGAACTGCATATAACAAGAAATATTTTTTTTTTTTTGTTTTTAAGATTTCATTGCTGAGTTGTCTCAAGTTAGAATAAAATGAGAATTTATTGAAGAATAAAGTTAAAAAAAAAATATTATTATAATTTTAATATGAATATTAAATAAATTAAATTTCTAAGGCCCTGTAAAATTTCTATTTATAAACTGGACCACTTGGCGGAAAGGGTCTATGCTAATGTTAGTTTATACCGATCGACTCAGAGCCGATAACAGGTATTAATTTTAAAGAGAATTCAACGAACCGTGGGCTTGCGGTGTAATGATTAAATCGTTGTACAAATACACAGGTTGCGATTCGATAGCCAGCGACAGCAACATCAATTTATTAAAATAAAATTTTTGGATTTTTTATCTTCCTGCCCAAAAACCGTTGCCTTGAAATCTGATATTTAAGATGTGTGTTTCGAATTATTCAGAGAAGAGATATTTTTAGAAAGTACCCCTTTTTTGTCCAGCCTAAACCAGTGGAGCTAGAACTTTAAAGGTGGCATATATGTTCCTTCTTCGATGTAGACTTCGACTTACAAGGAAGGTCTGCGGTGTGGGGCGGAGCTATAAGTTTCTTATTTTTGTTCCATTTGGGTGCTAAATAAATGTTATTTAAAGGATCTACCTCTAGGTGCACCAAACATGCTAAGAAACACATTAAAATAAGTAAATCCGGGCATGTGGGATGCCTTACACCAAGAATAATGGTTGTCAAATTTTCGAAATAGTTCTGATCCTGCCAAAAATGTTATTCACATCCCAAATTTCAACCAAATATCTGCAGTTTTGAGTATCTAAATACCACTAAAGCTCAATTCAGCAAAGACCTATTCTATGGGAGGTTAATATGAATATGGACCGATTCTAGTCAATTTCAAATGAGATTTGAAAATATCTTCTGAGTGATTGGTGCACTATATTGGGGATCCCAAAACTCATGGGACTTTGTAAAATTAATATCATTCATATTTTCTAATGCCATTTAATTTGGGAATGCTACTGTTTGTTTCAAATTCAAAGTTTTTGTTTTTTGATATAATATTGAATCTCATCATGATATCCTGTTAATATCTAATCTAATGCATATTTAGCTCAAAATAGGACTACTAACAGCAAAAATATTCAAAGATACGGTACAGCCAAATTTAAAGTTTTTACATGATTTTCTTTCGAGTCTAGTTGGATAGATGCACTTAAGTGTTTGCATTTTTATAAATGCACAACTTTGTTGCAAAACATTTCTTGATATTGAAAGAAAATAAAACAAGAAAATTCAATAATACTTTAAAAAAAAAAATACATGAACTAAAAATCAATCCAAACTTTTCTTTAAAATAGTTTAAAATTTACTCCCATTTAGTTCAAAAAATGTGCTTAACTTAAAATAATAAAGTACTTGAACTTAATATGTGTTCATTTTTTTCGCGAGTAGTAAAATTAACTAAATTTTAGAAATCCATTTCTAAATTCAGTTTTTAAGTCTACCGCTTTCTAATTTTTAAGAATTATTTTCGAAAAATTAGTTTAGGTAATTAAAAACAAAAAGTAATAAAATTTTTCCTATGTAATAATAAAAATTTATTTGGGTTTAGAAACTGATGAACTATTTTTAAGGAAAATTTTCATGCAACTTAATTCAGATAAATTTTAATAAAATTTTTTTTTTTTTTTAAGTAAAAATTTTTTAATTTTTGAAAAATAATAAACTTAGGTATAGGAATTTGTTTTGTTGAATTTCATAATTTTAACCACTAACCATTTGAAAAAAAATATTGTGCATGATTGTAATTTCTGGTTCGTGATCGTTAATCAAAAATGGCTCACATCCCATCTCTAATCTCAACAGTCTTAAATATTGAACTAAAAATATATTTTTAAATTTTTTTAGTAAAAGGTAAAAACTTCGAATTTGCGATTTTATGTTATATTTGTTTGCTGACTACAATACAAAATATCGCAAGCACATTTTATACATTACGGCATAATGGCTTTCCTATAATTGGCATTGTGCCTATTAAACTTTATATTTATCGAAGGCGCTAAACTTTTTTTTTTTTTACTTAATAATAAAAAATCAAAATTTGTATATGTCAATGAAAGTTTAAGCTAAAAATGTCATAAAATAAACTTATGACATTTTTCCATGTTCCAATAGTAACAAGAAATGTAATGTGATATTTTGTATTTGTGCAACAATTTTCATAAATTAGTTAATTTAAGAAGACAACGGACCCCCAGTGTTCCTTAGCCACAGATGCCGTGTGTCACCTAGGGCGTCCCGTTTCGTAGTTCTCTCAAGGAGTACCGTTCATTCATAACGAAAAGAATCTGACTTTGTCACAATTTATTATGTTTCAGAATATCCTGCAAAACATTTTTTTAATTTGTTTACCTTTTTGCTAATGAAATTTTATTTATATTTTAAATACAAGAGTTTAGTATAATTCAATTTAATTTAAAGACAAAAATATATGATAAAATATATTACCTATACCATAGAAACATTTTCATATTTATTAGAAAATTTTTATCAAGTTTAAGGATAATTTTCACTTAAAACAATTGCTTGATGTTAGAAAATATTTTTTTTTTATTTTTATGGAGTTAAGTCCTATTTTTTAGTAAAAAAAATTATCTAATGAACTTAAATAAAATTTGTCTTAAAACAAAGGACACATTTCCCAATTAACAGTTAAATTTAAGATAATGTATGAACTAATTAGGAGGAAATTTTACTGTTTTCTAATAAAAATTTAGTTCTCAATAGTAAAATTTTTCTATAACTTTAAAATTTTGACAAAATTTTCAGTAAAATCTGTTTCTCAATTTCAAGGAAATTTAATTAAATATTGATAAAAAGTGTCTTTGTATGCAATTATTTGTAAAACAAAACTTTTATTGTTCAAATTTACGTATCTACTTGTGTATCGTAAGTACTATATTTATGTGTCATTATCAGGCTTGTAACTATTTACTTTTATACTTATTTGTTTTGTCTTATTTTATTTTATGAATTGATAACAATGCATGTAGATGCATACTATATATAAACTTTGAATATGGAAATGAATGTTGTATCAATATACTTATGTATTATTTCTACTAACAATAATAAGCAAGTATGTCAAGGAAATGAAAACAAATATATATGTTTGCTGTGTATTGAATAAATATTAATTTATGTATAGAAAAATTATGAATATCACTTTGTGTTGCGAATAGTACTATTTATCAATTTAGTGAATAAAGTAGAACAAAGAAGTAAATTTTTAAGTTTTTTACAGTGACAACTATCAAAAAATTATTGTTTTTCTTCTTATAACCTGCACCATATACTCAGTGAAATTTTTTGTAATCTTAGCAACACATGTCTACTGACGTGTAGTACAATGACATTGGTGAAAATAATTAGTAGCCATTACTAAATTTTTTGTAAAGTGGAATTTAAAATCAGTTTGCTAAAATCAACAAAAAAAAGTACTAAATAGTATTAATATTAGTACAATGCATTTAGTTTAAAAACATAGTAAGCACTACTTAATTTTTTTTAAGGATAACGGTTTTTTTAATTATTTCGGTAACGGTATTTTAGCGATAACATTATATTAGATATTTCAGCAACGCTATTTTAGTTATTGCGGTACCGGTATTTTAAAGATAACGCTAGTTTTAATTCACATCGATATATTTAACCCTATCATGATCAGACTTTTGGAAGATAGATAGATTTATGTTACATACATACATACAGAGAATATTTTTTTGAATCTTCCCTGAAGGAAATGTCGATAGTGAAACTGAAAGTTTGCATGCAGCTGTGCACATATTTTTTCAACAAAATAAAACAATAAAAAAATCAAGAACAAGCACAGCTTTGCAGTTGCAAAAAAGGAATGTAAAACGTATAGACGCTTTGTTGACATGTCACCCAAATTCCTACAGGGTTGTTACTTCACAGTGGCCTCTTGCAGAAATATCTATAACTAACACAAACATTTTTACATGTGGGGGTTACACATGGTTTGAAATTAATTGGCAAAAAGTATGTATAGGATTTTAAAGCACCTTGTTTTCATTAAAAAAATGGTTTAAACATTAAGAAGATATAGAATTTATTTTTTTAAAAGCGCGTACATTTAAACTCTCATCTTTAAAATTCTGCAAAGATTTTTTTTAAATAGTTACGAAGGGAGTTTAAAGCTTAAAAATAAGGGAAACCCTTAAATTGATCCTACAATTATTTTGTATAGTTTTATTCAAAAGTAGGAATAAGGTAGAGTGGTACAGGTATAGAGTATTTATAATTTTACAACTATAGACCAAGGTGCTTTAAAACTCCGTACTATTGTGGAGAATTTTCTTGTCAATTCTTGATTTTATGCAAACTTGTTAAGATTTTTCTAAAATTAAATTTTTTTTGCATCCATTAAAAATGTCAGTCTGGTGTGCAATTTGGTCAGGAGGAATCATTGGACCTTACTTCTTTAAAAATGAAAACGGCGTAACAGTAACTGTGAATGGGGAGCGATATCGTGATATGATTGAAAACTTTTTAACGCCACAACTGCATGCTTTGGGCTTGATTAATATGTGGTAACAACACCTTTTTCCACAACAAGTTATTTCAAGAAATGGTGATGTTGATTGGCCTCCACGGTCGCCTGATTTGACTACTCCGGACTTCTTTTTATGGGGATATCTGAAAAGCAAGGTTTATGCAAACAAACCAGAAACGCTTGAGCAACTCAAACAAAATATTCGTGATGAAATTAATGAAATATCGCGTAAAATGTGTGAGAATGTAATGAAAAATGTGCTGAAAAGGGCTCGCATTGTGAGGCTAACACAGGCGGACATTTATCTGATTTTGTATTCCATACATAATTGCCGACATTAAATAAAACATTTATTAATATAAGACCCATTCTCTTTCATTTTGTAATATATTCTATATTAACATTATTATTATTATCATTCTCATTATTTTTTATTATCATTTTTACTGTTATCCCTTAAATAATATTACAAATGTGTATCACCCTAATTAATTGGAAATCTATTGGAATTGTAGTTTAATGAATTTGTAGTTTTAAGGATACCGTTGTTTTTATTTATAAGAAAACGAAATTTCAATAAAGAAATCATTCCTACTTTGCCTCTAAAATTGGCATTTGTCTTTTGGCATATAAATCTGCCTTACAAAAAAATAGCTTAAATACCAGTGGCGTTTGTTAGCGCCGGTATAAATTCGCGTAGTATATTCGCATCCCCAAAATAAGATCACAAGATCGTTACATGGCGATCCTGCCAAACAAAATCGCAGCAGAAATAAAAAAAAATACTTCTTCAGAGAACGAGCAAGGACCGATGCCAATAACAATAGAAGAATATAAACGGAGACTGGCCAAGAAGAAAGAAGAGGAACTTACCAGGATTCCTAAGGTAAATCTGCCACGGCATCGGAGAGGCGGAAAATTGGTAAAACTGCGTCGTAAATTGGCCGCACTTAGAAACACTGTCAACACAGATCCACCACCATCCTGGCAAACAGCGTCTGAGATCTGGCGAAGCATTGACGCTCTAGAGGCCCAAATGAATCAGTACAGAAACAAAAATGATAAGAATTTACAAAAAAAAGTTGCACTGCAACATCTTAATAAAAAAAATTGATTTATATTAAAAAAAAGAAATTTTATTTAATTTAAAGGAAAATAATTTAATTTAAAAAAATTGTTTACATATATTTCACAAAATAAAAGATAAAACATAATGTCAAAAATAGAAAAATGTCAGAATAGAAAAATCAAAAATTACAAACAAAAAAGTAGTATACCTTTTCGGCGGACACCCTGTATTATATAAAGATGTAAATAAATATGAAATTTATAGCATCCTTTTCACTCTACGTTTCGTTGGCGGTATTCCAACTTCGTCATAAGTGTTAACCTTATTAAATTCTGTTGACAAAACACAATAACATTTGAAAAAATTATTAGAACTGAACTACTATTATCACAGGCTAACTTACAATTTATTTATTTACATGTCAAGTATTTGTAAAATTAATTGTATAAAAAAACTGGACATCATGACACAAATTTTTTTTTACAATATTAATAAATAGTCACAACTAAAATAAATAACAGTATGAACCTTACAGCTAGTATCACGGAACAAATTATTTAAACTATTGCTATAGAGTATTGAAGCTTAGTGTTGTCTTTATCTTCTTTTGTGTTTAAAGTTTTATGCTTTTTTTTTGTATTCTTAAGCTCTCTAATGAATAACGCTTATTCTTTACTTTTTCTTTGTCTAATATTCTGACTCCTGTAAAGTCTGTTACATGTCCACTCTCTATTCTGTGCTGGGATAAAGCCGTGTAAATAAGTGCCTCAGTGTTTTATTTGATTTTTGGGCTATAGTACTTCTCTCATCGTTTTTAGCTCTATTTAGTGTCTTACTCTCCGCTAGTTTTATGTAAGGAACACTGTAAATAAATACATTTTTTTTAAATATTTTTAGAAGTATCCCAATAGGGATACTCTTTGGTGATAAGAATTTAGTAAGTTTATTAGACATTTCTGGGAAAATTTAAAAAAAAAGCTTGAGAATGCAGTAATCTTGCTTAGGTAATTTTTCAGTAGTAGTTATATTTTACATAAAACATACTTAAATGTTTAATAAGAGCAAAAAATATCCACATATAATTTTGCGAGAAAAATTTGGAATTTCTAAATAAAACAATTTCAAAAAACTTTTTATTTTCAAATAATTAAAATAAATTATTTAAATTAAATTCAAGTACATGCTTATATGCATTAAGAGATCATCCATTTACACGAAAAAATAAGCGATATTGTAAAAACATAAATCATATAAACAAAATAAAAAAATTACATTTGTATTTAAAGTTCGCACGTGTTTTATGAACATACTAGCTTAAAAGCCCGATACTTCGTTCTCGGTATTTAAGTGAAGTTCAGCAAAGTTCTTAAGCTCAACACCGGCTACAACATAGTCAATAGAGGAAAGCGGTATTTTTTCTTTAAAGGCACATGAAATGTCTATTCCTCCTATACGTTACTATTAACTTCAAATCGATATATCTCGAGACCTTACCCAGCGAAACGCCGCGACAAGTATAACTTTTTTTGATATACCTATAACTAGAGACTATGGTTATAACCGGTCTACCCGTCAGACCGAAAGAGAGATCTTTAAAACCGATCGCCCGGTCTACCGGGTTGTAGTAATATTTCCAAATTTATTCTTTTGGTACTTTGAAATAAATAATATAAAATTTGACACATATTAAATAAGTTTTACTTGGTTGGGGTAATTTTTCATTATGGTTTTAGTGTTAACTTTCATTATGAAATTTTGCCCCAAAATATGGGGCAACGCCAACGTGAACTACATCGAATTTCAAAATATTCGTTTTTTATAGGTTTTTTGTTCAGGCTCTGTCTTCTTTTAGAGGTTATAGCATGTCTAAAACTTTGGGTTCTGAAGAGATATTTTGCCACATCGAAATACATGTATCAACCTAGCTACAAATCGTAAATTTGCTTTGTTTTTGTAAAGATACGGAGGTAGAAAGCTCATTATAAACTAGAAAAAATAGACGAAACACCTCGAAGTATATAAAAACTACATATCAAAAAAATCTAATAATTATTACTTGAGCCCGAGTATACCAAAAATTTTTTTTATTTATTTCCTGTATAAATATAACATTTTTGATCTTTTTTAATTTTAGTATCTACATTGTGCCCATTAGGAAAACAACTTAACCAAATATGTGATTGCTTAGAAGACAGAAATGTAGCAAATTATTCGTTTTTAATAGGTTTTTTGTTCAGGCACTGCCTTCTTTTAGAGGCTCTAGCTTATGTAAAACTTTGGGTTCTGAAGAGATCTTTTGCCGGATCGAAATACATGTTTCCAACCTAGCTAAAAATCGTTAATTTTCTTCGTTTTTGTAAAGATACGGCGGGAGATTGAAAGCTCACTATAAACTAGAAATAATAAACGAAACACCTCGAAGTATATAAAAACTACATACCAAAAAAAAAATTAATAATTATTACTTGAGCCCGAGTATACCAAAAAAAATATTTATTTTTTTCCTGTATAAATATAACATTTTTGATCTTTTTTAATTTTAGTATCTACATTGTGCCCGTTAGAAAACCAACAAAACCACATGTGTCGATTGCTAAGAAGGCAGAAATGAAGCAAAATATTCGTTTTTAATAGGTTTTTTTGTTAAGGCACTGCCTTCCTTTAGAGGTTCTAGAATGCTGTGAAAAAGAAAATACAGTTAATATGTAATAATATTAAGGCAAAATAACTTTGACTTGGGCAGTCATAAATTAAGCAATTTTTACTTACGTTTTGTCGTAACACATTCAGCTGTTGGAGGATATCCTCTTTTTGTTTGCGATTTGCTGTAAGAGAATATGCGGTTAATATGTATATATATAAAGGTGAAATAACTTTGATTTGAGCAGTCGTGAATTAAGCAATTTTTACTTACGTTTTGCCGTAACACATCCAGCTGTTGGAGGATATCCTCTTTTTGTTTGCGATTTGCTGTAAAAGAGAAAATGCGGTTAATATGTATATATATAAAGGCGAAATAACTTTGATTTGGGCAGTCGTGAATTAAGCAATTTTTACTTACGTTTCGTCGTAACACATCCAGCTGTTGGAGGATATCCTCTTTTTGTTTGCGATTTGCTGTAAAACAGAAAATGCGGTTAATATGTATTAATATAAAGGCGAAATAACTTTGATTTGGGCAGTCGTGAATTAAGCAATTTTTACTTACGTTTTGCCGTAATACATCCAGCTATTGGAGGATATCCTCTTTTGGTTTGCGATTTGCTGTAAAAGAGAAAATGCGGTTAATATGTATTAATATAAAGGCGAAATAACTTTGATTTGGGCAGTTGTGAATTAAGCAATTTTTACTTACGTTTCGTCGTAACACATCCAGCTGTTGGAGGATATCCTCTTTTTGTTCGCGATTTGCTGTAAAACAGAAAATGCGGTTAATATGTATTAATATAAAGGCGAAATAACTTTGATTTGGGCAGTCGTGAATTAAGCAATTTTTACTTACGTTTTGCCGTAACACATCCAACTGTTGGAGGATATCCTCTTTTTGTTTGCAATTTGCTGTAAAACAAAAAATGCGGTCAATATGTAATAATATAAAGGCGAAATAACTTTGATTTGGGCAGTCGTGAATTAAGCAATTTTTACTTACGTTTTGCCGTAACACATCCAACTGTTGGAGGATATCCTCTTTTTGTTTGCAATTTGCTGTAAAACAAAAAATGCGGTCAATATGTAATAATATAAAGGCGAAATAACTTTGATTTGGGCAGTCGTGAATTAAGCAATTTTTACTTACGTTTTGCCGTAATACATCCAGCTGTTGGAGGATATCCTCTTTTTGTTTGCGATTTGCTGTAAAAGAGAAAATGTGGTTAATATGTATATATATAAAGGCGAAATAACTTTGATTTGGGCAGTCGTGAATTAAGCAATTTTTACTTACGTTTCGTCGTAACACATCCAGCTGTTGGAGGATATCCTCTTTTTGTTTGCGATTTGCTGTAAAACAGAAAATGCGGTTAATATGTAATAATATAAAGGCGAAATAACTTTGATTTGGGCAGTCGTGAATTAAACAATTTTTACTTACGTTTTGCCGAAACACATCCAGCTGTTGGAGGATATCCTCTTTTTGTTTGCGATTTGCTGTAAAACAGAAAATGCGGTTAATATGTATTAATATAAAGGCGAAATAACTTTGATTCGGGCAGTCGTGAATTAAGCAATTTTTACTTACGTTTCGTCGTAACACATCCAGCTGTTGGAGGATATCCTCTTTTTGTTTGCGATTTGCTGTAAAACAGAAAATGCGGTTAATATGTATTAATATAAAGGCGAAATAACTTTGATTCGGGCAGTCGTGAATTAAGCAATTTTTACTTAGGTTTTGCCGTAACACATCCAGCTGTTGGAGGATATCCTCTTTTTGTTTGCGATTTGCTGTAAAACAGAAAATGCGGTTAATATGTATTAATATAAAGGCGAAATAACTTTGATTTGGGCAGTCGTGAATTAAGCAATTTTTACTTTTGTTTTGCCGTAACACATCCAGCTGTTGGAGGATATCCTCTTTTTGATTGCGATTTGCTGTAAAAGAGAAAATGCGGTTAATATGTATTAATATAAAGGCGAAATAACTTTGATTTGGGCAGTCGTGAATTAAGCAATTTTTACTTACGTTTTGCCGTAATACATCCAGCTGTTGGAGGATATCCTCTTTTTGTTTGCGATTTGCTGTAAAGCAAAAAATGCGGTTAATATATATATATATAAAGGCGAAATAACTTTGATTTGGGCAGTCGTGAATTAAGCAATTTTTACTTACGTTTTGCCGTAACACATCCAGCTGTTGGAGGATATCCTCTTTTTGTTTGCGATTTGCTGTAAAAGAGAAAACGCGGTTAATATGTATATATATAAAGGCGAAATAACTTTGATTTGGGCAGTCGTGAATTAAGCAATTTTAACTTACGTTTTGCCGTAACACATCCAACTGTTGGAGGATATCCTCTTTTTGTTTGCGATTTGCTGTAAAACAGAAAATGCGGTTAATATGTATTAATATAAAGGCGAAATAACTTTGATTTGGGCAGTCGTGCATTAAGCAATTTTTACTTACGTTTTGCCGTAACTCATCTAGCTGTTGGAGGATATCCTCTTTTTGTTTGCGATTTGCTGTAAAACAGAAAATGCGGTTAATATGTATTAATATAAAGGCGAAAAAACTTTGATTTGGGCAGTCGTGAATTAAGCAATTTTTTCTTACGTTTTGCCGTAACACATCCAGCTGTTGGAGGATATCCTCTTTTTGTTTGCGATTTGCTGTAAAACAAAAAATGCGGTCAATATGTACTAATATAAAGGCGAAATAACTTTGATTTGGGCAGTAGTGAGTTAAGCAATTTTTACTTACGTTTTGTCGTAATACATCCAGCTGTTGGAGGATATCCTCTTTTTGTTTGCGATTTGCTGTAAAAGAGAAAATGTGGTTAATATGTATATATATAAAGGCGAAATAACTTTGATTTGGGCAGTCGTGAATTAAGCAATTTTCACTTACGTTTTGCCGTAACACATCCAGCTGTTGGATGATATCCTCTTTTTGTGTGCGATTTGCTGTAAAACAGAAAATGCGGTTAATATGTAATAATATAAAGGTGAAATAACTTTGATTTGGACAGTCGTGAATTAAACAATTTTTACTTACGTTTTGCCGAAACACATCCAGCTGTTGGAGGATATCCTCTTTTTGTTTGCGATTTGCTGTAAAACAGAAAATGCGGTTAATATGTATTAATATAAAGGCGAAATAACTTTGATTTGGGCAGTCGTGAATTAAGCAATTTTTACTTACGTTTTGCCGTAACTCATCTAGCTGTTGGAGGATATCCTCTTTTTGTTTGCCATTTGCTGTAAAAGAAAAAATGTGGTTAATATGTATTAATATAAAGGCGAAATAACTTTGATTCGGGCAGTCGTGAATTAAGCAATTTTTACTTACGTTTCGTCGTAACACATCCAGCTGTTAGAGGATATCCTCTTTTTGTTTGCGATTTGCTGTAAAGCAAAAAATGCGGTCAATATGTATTAATATAAAGGCGAAATAACTTTGATTTGGGCAGTCGTGAATTAAGCAATTTTAACTTACGTTTTGCCGTAATACATCCAGCTGTTGGAGGATATCCTCTTTTTGTTTGCGATTTGCTGTAAAGCAAAAAATGCGGTCAATATGTAATAATATAAAGGCGAAATAACTTTGATTTGGGCAGTCGTGAATTAAGCAATTTTTACTTACGTTTTGCCGTAATACATCCAGCTGTTGGAGGATATCCTCTTTTTGTTTGCGATTTGCTGTAAAGCAAAAAATGCGGTCAATATGTAATAATATAAAGGTGAAATAACTTTGATTTGGGCAGTCGTGAATTAAGCAATTTTTACTTACGTTTTGCCGTAACACATCCAGCTGTTGGAGGATATCCTCTTTTTGTTTGCGATTTGCTGTAAAAGAGAAAATGCGGTTAATATGTATATATATAAAGGCGAAATAACTTTGATTTGGGCAGTCGTGAATTAAGCAATTTTAACTTACGTTTTGCCGTAACACATCCAACTGTTGGAGGATATCCTCTTTTTGTTTGCGATTTGCTGTAAAACAGTAAATGCGGTTAATATGTATTAATATAAAGGCGAAATAACTTTGATTTGGGCAGTCGTGAATTAAGCAATTTTTACTTACGTTTTGCCGTAACTCATCTAGTTGTTGGAGGATATCCTCTTTTTGTTTGCGATTTGCTGTAAAACAGAAAATGCGGTTAATTTGTATTAATATAAAGGCGAAAAAAACTTTGATTTGGGCAGTCGTGAATTAAGAAATTTTTTCTTACGTTTTGCCGTAACACATCCAGCTGTTGGAAGATATCCTCTTTTTGTTTGCGCTTTGCTGTAAAACAAAAAATGCGGTCAATATGTAATAATATATAGGCGAAATAACTTTGATTTGGGCAGTAGTGAATTAAGCAATTTTTACTTACGTTTTGCCGTAATACATCCAGCTGTTGGAGGATATCCTCTTTTTGTTTGCGATTTGCTGTAAAAGAGAAAATGTGGTTAATATGTATATATAAAGGCGAAATAACTTTGATTTGGGCAGTCGTGAATTAAGCAATTTTTACTTACGTTTTGCCGTAACACATCCAGCTGTTGGAGGATATCCTCTTTTTGTGTGCGATTTGCTGTAAAACAGAAAATGCAGTTAATATGTAATAATATAAAGGCGAAATAACTTTGATTTGGGCAGTCGTGAATTAAACAATTTTTACTTACGTTTTGCCGTAACTCATCTAGCTGTTGGAGGATATCCTCTTTTTGTTTGCGATTTGCTGTAAAACAGAAAATGCGGTTAATATGTATTAATATAAAGGCGAAATAGCTTTGATTTGGGCAGTCGTGAATTAAGCAATTTTTACTTACGTTTCGTCGTAACACATCCAGCTGTTAGAGGATATCCTCTTTTTGTTTGCGATTTGCTGTAAAAGAGAAAATGTGGTTAATATGTATATATATAAAGGCGAAATAACTTTGATTTGGGCAGTCGTGAATTAAGCAATTTTTACTTACGTTTTGCCGTAACACATCCAGCTGTTGGAGGATATCCTCTTTTTGTGTGCGATTTGCTGTAAAACAGAAAATGCGGTTAATATGTAATAATATAAAGGCGAAATAACTTTGATTTGGGCAGTCGTGAATTAAACAATTTTTACTTACGTTTTGCCGAAACACATCCAGCTGTTGGAGGATATCCTCTTTTTGTTTGCGATTTGCTGTAAAAGAGAATATGCGGTTAATATGTATATATATAAAGGCGAAATAACTTTGATTTGGGCAGTCGTGAATTAAGCAATTTTTACTTACGTTTTGCCGTAACTCATCTAGCTGTTGGAGGATATCCTCTTTTTGTTTGCGATTTGCTGTAAAACAGAAAATGCGGTTAATATGTAATAATATAAAGGCGAAATAACTTTGATTCGGGCAGTCGTGAATTAAGCAATTTTTACTTACGTTTCGTCGTAACACATCCAGCTGTTGGAGGATATCCTCTTTTTGTTTGCGATTTGCTGTAAAACAGAAAATGCGGTTAATATGTATTAATATAAAGGCGAAATAGCTTTGATTTGGGCAGTCGTGAATTAAGCAATTTTTACTTACGTTTCGTCGTAACACATCCAGCTGTTAGAGGATATCCTCTTTTTGTTTGCGATTTGCTGTAAAACAGAATATGCGGTTAATATGTATATATATAAAGGCGAAATAACTTTGATTTGGGCAGTCGTGAATTAAGCAATTTTTACTTACGTTTTGCCGTAACTCATCTAGCTGTTGGAGGATATCCTCTTTTTGTTTGCGATTTGCTGTAAAACAGAATATGCGGTTAATATGTATATATATAAAGGCGAAATAACTTTGATTTGGGCAGTCGTGAATTAAGCAATTTTTACTTACGTTTTGCCGTAACTCATCTAGCTGTTGGAGGATATCCTCTTTTTGTTTGCGATTTGCTGTAAAACAGAAAATGCGGTCAATATGTAATAATATAAAGGCGAAATAACTTTGATTTGGGCAGTCGTGAATTAAACAATTTTTACTTACGTTTTGCCGTAACACATCTAGCTGTTGGAGGATATCCTCTTTTTGATTGCGATTTGCTGTAAAAGAGAAAATGCGGTTAATATGTATATATATAAAGGCGAAATAACTTTGATTTGGGCAGTCGTGAATTAAGCAATTTTAACTTACATTTTGCCGTAACACATCCAACTGTTGGAGGATATCCTCTTTTTGTTTGCGATTTGCTGTAAAACAGAAAATGCGGTTAATATGTATTAATATAAAGGCGAAATAACTTTGATTTGGGCAGTCGTGAATTAAGAAATTTTTACTTACGTTTTGCCGTATTTCATCTAGCTGTTGGAGGATATCCTCTTTTTGTTTGCGATTTGCTGTAAAACAGAAAATGCGGTTAATATGTATTAATATAAAGGCGAAAAAAACTTTGATTTGGGCAGTCGTGAATTAAGCAATTTTTTCTTACGTTTTGCCGTAACACATCCAGCTGTTGGAGGATATCCTCTTTTTGTTTGCGATTTGCTGTAAAACAAAAAATGCGGTCAATATGTAATAATATAAAGGCGAAATAACTTTGATTTGGGCAGTAGTGAATTAAGCAATTTTTACTTACGTTTTGCCGTAATACATCCAGCTGTTGGAGGATATCCTCTTTTTGTTTGCGATTTGCTGTAAAAGAGAAAATGAGGTTAATATGTATATATATAAAGGCGAAATAACTTTGATTTGGGCAGTCGTGAATTAAGCAATTTTTACTTACGTTTTGCCGTAACACATCCAGCTGTTGGAGGATATCCTCTTTTTGTTTGCGATTTGGTGTAAAAGAGAATATGCGGTTAATATGTATATATATAAAGGTGAAATAACTTTGATTTGGGCAGTTGTGAATTAAGCAATTTTTACTTACGTTTTGCCGTAATACATCCAGCTGTTGGAGGATATCCTCTTTTTGTTTGCGATTTGCTGTAAAAGAGAAAATGAGGTTAATATGTATACATATAAAGGCGAAATAACTTTGATTTGGGCAGTCGTGAATTAAGCAATTTTTACTTACGTTTTGCCGTAACACATCCAGCTGTTGGAGGATATCCTCTTTTTGTTTGCGATTTGCTGTAAAAGAGAATATGCGGTTAATATGTATATATATAAAGGTGAAATAACTTTGATTTGGGCAGTCGTGAATTAAGCAATTTTAACTTACGTTTTGCCGTAACACATCCAACTGTTGGAGGATATCCTCTTTTTGTTTGCGATTTGCTGTAAAACAGTAAATGCGGTTAATATGTATTAATATAAAGGCGAAATAACTTTGATTTGGGCAGTCGTGAATTAAGCAATTTTTACTTACGTTTTGCCGTAACTCATCTAGTTGTTGGAGGATATCCTCTTTTTGTTTGCGATTTGCTGTAAAACAGAAAATGCGGTTAATTTGTATTAATATAAAGGCGAAAAAAACTTTGATTTGGGCAGTCGTGAATTAAGAAATTTTTTCTTACGTTTTGCCGTAACACATCCAGCTGTTGGAAGATATCCTCTTTTTGTTTGCGCTTTGCTGTAAAACAAAAAATGCGGTCAATATGTAATAATATATAGGCGAAATAACTTTGATTTGGGCAGTAGTGAATTAAGCAATTTTTACTTACGTTTTGCCGTAATACATCCAGCTGTTGGAGGATATCCTCTTTTTGTTTGCGATTTGCTGTAAAAGAGAAAATGTGGTTAATATGTATATATATAAAGGCGAAATAACTTTGATTTGGGCAGTCGTGAATTAAGCAATTTTTACTTACGTTTTGCCGTAACACATCCAGCTGTTGGAGGATATCCTCTTTTTGTGTGCGATTTGCTGTAAAACAGAAAATGCGGTTAATATGTAATAATATAAAGGCGAAATAACTTTGATTTGGGCAGTCGTGAATTAAACAATTTTTACTTACGTTTTGCCGAAACACATCCAGCTGTTGGAGGATATCCTCTTTTTGTTTGCGATTTGCTGTAAAAGAGAATATGCGGTTAATATGTATATATATAAAGGCGAAATAACTTTGATTTGGGCAGTCGTGAATTAAGCAATTTGTACTTACGTTTTGCCGTAACTCATCTAGCTGTTGGAGGATATCCTCTTTTTGTTTGCGATTTGCTGTAAAACAGAAAATGCGGTTAATATGTATTAATATAAAGGCGAAATAGCTTTGATTTGGGCAGTCGTGAATTAAGCAATTTTTACTTACGTTTCGTCGTAACACATCCAGCTGTTAGAGGATATCCTCTTTTTGTTTGCGATTTTCTGTAAAAGAGAAAATGTGGTTAATATGTATATATATAAAGGCGAAATAACTTTGATTTGGGCAGTCGTGAATTAAGCAATTTTTACTTACGTTTTGCCGTAACACATCCAGCTGTTGGAGGATATCCTCTTTTTGTGTGCGATTTGCTATAAAACAGAAAATGCGGTTAATATGTAATAATATAAAGGCGAAATAACTTTGATTTGGGCAGTCGTGAATTAAACAATTTTTACTTACGTTTTGCCGAAACACATCCAGCTGTTGGAGGATATCCTCTTTTTGTTTGCGATTTGCTGTAAAAGAGAATATGCGGTTAATATGTATATATATAAAGGCGAAATAACTTTGATTTGGGCAGTCGTGAATTAAGCAATTTTTACTTACGTTTTGCCGTAACTCATCTAGCTGTTGGAGGATATCCTCTTTTTGTTTGCGATTTGCTGTAAAACAGAAAATGCGGTTAATATGTAATAATATAAAGGCGAAATAACTTTGATTCGGGCAGTCGTGAATTAAGCAATTTTTACTTACGTTTCGTCGTAACACATCCAGCTGTTGGAGGATATCCTCTTTTTGTTTGCGATTTGCTGTAAAACAAAAAATGCGGTCAATATGTAATAATATATAGGCGAAATAACTTTGATTTGGGCAGTAGTGAATTAAGCAATTTTTACTTACGTTTTGCCGTAATACATCCAGCTGTTGGAGGATATCCTCTTTTTGTTTGCGATTTGCTGTAAAAGAGAAAATGTGGTTAATATGTATATATATAAAGGCGAAATAACTTTGATTTGGGCAGTCGTGAATTAAGCAATTTTTACTTACGTTTTGCCGTAACACATCCAGCTGTTGGAGGATATCCTCTTTTTGTGTGCGATTTGCTGTAAAACAGAAAATGCGGTTAATATGTAATAATATAAAGGCGAAATAACTTTGATTTGGGCAGTCGTGAATTAAACAATTTTTACTTACGTTTTGCCGAAACACATCCAGCTGTTGGAGGATATCCTCTTTTTGTTTGCGATTTGCTGTAAAAGAGAATATGCGGTTAATATGTATATATATAAAGGCGAAATAACTTTGATTTGGGCAGTCGTGAATTAAGCAATTTTTACTTACGTTTTGCCGTAACTCATCTAGCTGTTGGAGGATATCCTCTTTTTGTTTGCGATTTGCTGTAAAACAGAAAATGCGGTTAATATGTAATAATATAAAGGCGAAATAACTTTGATTCGGGCAGTCGTGAATTAAGCAATTTTTACTTACGTTTCGTCGTAACACATCCAGCTGTTGGAGGATATCCTCTTTTTGTTTGCGATTTGCTGTAAAACAGAAAATGCGGTTAATATGTATTAATATAAAGGCGAAATAGCTTTGATTTGGGCAGTCGTGAATTAAGCAATTTTTACTTACGTTTCGTCGTAACACATCCAGCTGTTAGAGGATATCCTCTTTTTGTTTGCGATTTGCTGTAAAAGAGAAAATGTGGTTAATATGTATATATATAAAGGCGAAATAACTTTGATTTGGGCAGTCGTGAATTAAGCAATTTTTACTTACGTTTTGCCGTAACACATCCAGCTGTTGGAGGATATCCTCTTTTTGTGTGCGATTTGCTGTAAAACAGAAAATGCGGTTAATATGTAATAATATAAAGGCGAAATAACTTTGATTTGGGCAGTCGTGAATTAAACAATTTTTACTTACGTTTTGCCGAAACACATCCAGCTGTTGGAGGATATCCTCTTTTTGTTTGCGATTTGCTGTAAAAGAGAATATGCGGTTAATATGTATATATATAAAGGCGAAATAACTTTGATTTGGGCAGTCGTGAATTAAGCAATTTTTACTTACGTTTTGCCGTAACTCATCTAGCTGTTGGAGGATATCCTCTTTTTGTTTGCGATTTGCTGTAAAACAGAAAATGCGGTTAATATGTAATAATATAAAGGCGAAATAACTTTGATTCGGGCAGTCGTGAATTAAGCAATTTTTACTTACGTTTCGTCGTAACACATCCAGCTGTTGGAGGATATCCTCTTTTTGTTTGCGATTTGCTGTAAAACAGAAAATGCGGTTAATATGTATTAATATAAAGGCGAAATAGCTTTGATTTGGGCAGTCGTGAATTAAGCAATTTTTACTTACGTTTCGTCGTAACACATCCAGCTGTTAGAGGATATCCTCTTTTTGTTTGCGATTTGCTGTAAAACAGAATATGCGGTTAATATGTATATATATAAAGGCGAAATAACTTTGATTTGGGCAGTCGTGAATTAAGCAATTTTTACTTACGTTTTGCCGTAACTCATCTAGCTGTTGGAGGATATCCTCTTTTTGTTTGCGATTTGCTGTAAAACAGAAAATGCGGTTAATATGTATTAATATAAAGGCGAAATAGCTTTGATTTGGGCAGTCGTGAATTAAGCAATTTTTACTTACGTTTCGTCGTAACACATCCAGCTGTTAGAGGATATCCTCTTTTTGTTTGCGATTTGCTGTAAAACAGAAAATGCGGTTAATATGTATTAATATAAAGGCAAAATAACTTTGATTTGGGCAGTTGTGAATTAAGCAATTTTTACTTACGTTTTGCCGTAATACATCAGCTATTGGAGGATATCCTCTTTTTGTTTGCGATTTGCTGTAAAAGAGAAAATGCGCTTAATATGTATTAATATAAAGGCGAAATAACTTTGATTTGGGCAGTCGTGAATTAAGCAATTTTTACTTACGTTTCGTCGTAACACATCCAGCTGTTGGAGGATATCCTCTTTTTGTTTGCGATTTGCTGTAAAGCTAAAAATGCGGTCAATATGTAATAAAATAAAGGCCAAATAACTTTGATTTGGGCAGTCGTGAATTAAGCAATTTTTACTTACGTTTTGCCGTAATACATCCAGCTGTTGGAGGATATCCTCTTTTTGTTTGCGATTTGCTGTAAAGCAAAAAATGCGGTCAATATGTAATAATATAAAGGCGAAATAACTTTGATTTGGGCAGTCGTGAATTAAACAATTTTTACTTACGTTTTGCCGTAACACATCTAGCTGTTGGAGGATATCCTCTTTTTGATTGCGATTTGCTGTAAAAGAGAAAATGCGGTTAATATGTATATATATAAAGGCGAAATAACTTTGATTTGGGCAGTCGTGAATTAAGCAATTTTAACTTACATTTTGCCGTAACACATCCAACTGTTGGAGGATATCCTCTTTTTGTTTGCGATTTGCTGTAAAACAGAAAATGCGGTTAATATGTATTAATATAAAGGCGAAATAACTTTGATTTGGGCAGTCGTGAATTAAGAAATTTTTACTTACGTTTTGCCGTATTTCATCTAGCTGTTGGAGGATATCCTCTTTTTGTTTGCGATTTGCTGTAAAACAGAAAATGCGGTTAATATGTATTAATATAAAGGCGAAAAAAACTTTGATTTGGGCAGTCGTGAATTAAGCAATTTTTACTTACGTTTTGCCGTAATACATCCAGCTGTTGGAGGATATCCTCTTTTTGTTTGCGATTTGCTGTAAAGCAAAAAATGCGGTCAATATGTAATAATATAAAGGCGAAATAACTTTGATTTGGGCAGTCGTGAATTAAACAATTTTTACTTACGTTTTGCCGTAACACATCTAGCTGTTGGAGGATATCCTCTTTTTGATTGCGATTTGCTGTAAAAGAGAAAATGCGGTTAATATGTATATATATAAAGGCGAAATAACTTTGATTTGGGCAGTCGTGAATTAAGCAATTTTTACTTACGTTTTGCCGTAACTCATCTAGCTGTTGGAGGATATCCTCTTTTTGTTTGCGATTTGCTGTAAAACAGAAAATGCGGTTAATATGTATTAATATAAAGGCGAAATAGCTTTGATTTGGGCAGTCGTGAATTAAGCAATTTTTACTTACGTTTCGTCGTAACACATCCAGCTGTTAGAGGATATCCTCTTTTTGTTTGCGATTTGCTGTAAAAGAGAAAATGTGGTTAATATGTATATATATAAAGGCGAAATAACTTTGATTTGGGCAGTCGTGAATTAAGCAATTTTTACTTACGTTTTGCCGTAACACATCCAGCTGTTGGAGGATATCCTCTTTTTGTGTGCGATTTGCTGTAAAACAGAAAATGCGGTTAATATGTAATAATATAAAGGCGAAATAACTTTGATTTGGGCAGTCGTGAATTAAACAATTTTTACTTACGTTTTGCCGAAACACATCCAGCTGTTGGAGGATATCCTCTTTTTGTTTGCGATTTGCTGTAAAAGAGAATATGCGGTTAATATGTATATATATAAAGGCGAAATAACTTTGATTTGGGCAGTCGTGAATTAAGCAATTTTTACTTACGTTTTGCCGTAACTCATCTAGCTGTTGGAGGATATCCTCTTTTTGTTTGCGATTTGCTGTAAAACAGAAAATGCGGTTAATATGTAATAATATAAAGGCGAAATAACTTTGATTCGGGCAGTCGTGAATTAAGCAATTTTTACTTACGTTTCGTCGTAACACATCCAGCTGTTGGAGGATATCCTCTTTTTGTTTGCGATTTGCTGTAAAACAGAAAATGCGGTTAATATGTATTAATATAAAGGCGAAATAGCTTTGATTTGGGCAGTCGTGAATTAAGCAATTTTTACTTACGTTTCGTCGTAACACATCCAGCTGTTAGAGGATATCCTCTTTTTGTTTGCGATTTGCTGTAAAAGAGAAAATGTGGTTAATATGTATATATATAAAGGCGAAATAACTTTGATTTGGGCAGTCGTGAATTAAGCAATTTTTACTTACGTTTTGCCGTAACACATCCAGCTGTTGGAGGATATCCTCTTTTTGTGTGCGATTTGCTGTAAAACAGAAAATGCGGTTAATATGTAATAATATAAAGGCGAAATAACTTTGATTTGGGCAGTCGTGAATTAAACAATTTTTACTTACGTTTTGCCGAAACACATCCAGCTGTTGGAGGATATCCTCTTTTTGTTTGCGATTTGCTGTAAAAGAGAATATGCGGTTAATATGTATATATATAAAGGCGAAATAACTTTGATTTGGGCAGTCGTGAATTAAGCAATTTTTACTTACGTTTTGCCGTAACTCATCTAGCTGTTGGAGGATATCCTCTTTTTGTTTGCGATTTGCTGTAAAACAGAAAATGCGGTTAATATGTAATAATATAAAGGCGAAATAACTTTGATTCGGGCAGTCGTGAATTAAGCAATTTTTACTTACGTTTCGTCGTAACACATCCAGCTGTTGGAGGATATCCTCTTTTTGTTTGCGATTTGCTGTAAAACAGAAAATGCGGTTAATATGTATTAATATAAAGGCGAAATAGCTTTGATTTGGGCAGTCGTGAATTAAGCAATTTTTACTTACGTTTCGTCGTAACACATCCAGCTGTTAGAGGATATCCTCTTTTTGTTTGCGATTTGCTGTAAAAGAGAAAATGTGGTTAATATGTATATATATAAAGGCGAAATAACTTTGATTTGGGCAGTCGTGAATTAAGCAATTTTTACTTACGTTTTGCCGTAACACATCCAGCTGTTGGAGGATATCCTCTTTTTGTGTGCGATTTGCTGTAAAACAGAAAATGCGGTTAATATGTAATAATATAAAGGCGAAATAACTTTGATTTGGGCAGTCGTGAATTAAACAATTTTTACTTACGTTTTGCCGAAACACATCCAGCTGTTGGAGGATATCCTCTTTTTGTTTGCGATTTGCTGTAAAAGAGAATATGCGGTTAATATGTATATATATAAAGGCGAAATAACTTTGATTTGGGCAGTCGTGAATTAAGCAATTTTTACTTACGTTTTGCCGTAACTCATCTAGCTGTTGGAGGATATCCTCTTTTTGTTTGCGATTTGCTGTAAAACAGAAAATGCGGTTAATATGTAATAATATAAAGGCGAAATAACTTTGATTCGGGCAGTCGTGAATTAAGCAATTTTTACTTACGTTTCGTCGTAACACATCCAGCTGTTGGAGGATATCCTCTTTTTGTTTGCGATTTGCTGTAAAACAGAAAATGCGGTTAATATGTATTAATATAAAGGCGAAATAGCTTTGATTTGGGCAGTCGTGAATTAAGCAATTTTTACTTACGTTTCGTCGTAACACATCCAGCTGTTAGAGGATATCCTCTTTTTGTTTGCGATTTGCTGTAAAACAGAATATGCGGTTAATATGTATATATATAAAGGCGAAATAACTTTGATTTGGGCAGTCGTGAATTAAGCAATTTTTACTTACGTTTTGCCGTAACTCATCTAGCTGTTGGAGGATATCCTCTTTTTGTTTGCGATTTGCTGTAAAACAGAAAATGCGGTTAATATGTATTAATATAAAGGCGAAATAGCTTTGATTTGGGCAGTCGTGAATTAAGCAATTTTTACTTACGTTTCGTCGTAACACATCCAGCTGTTAGAGGATATCCTCTTTTTGTTTGCGATTTGCTGTAAAACAGAAAATGCGGTTAATATGTATTAATATAAAGGCAAAATAACTTTGATTTGGGCAGTTGTGAATTAAGCAATTTTTACTTACGTTTTGCCGTAATACATCAGCTATTGGAGGATATCCTCTTTTTGTTTGCGATTTGCTGTAAAAGAGAAAATGCGCTTAATATGTATTAATATAAAGGCGAAATAACTTTGATTTGGGCAGTCGTGAATTAAGCAATTTTTACTTACGTTTCGTCGTAACACATCCAGCTGTTGGAGGATATCCTCTTTTTGTTTGCGATTTGCTGTAAAGCTAAAAATGCGGTCAATATGTAATAAAATAAAGGCCAAATAACTTTGATTTGGGCAGTCGTGAATTAAGCAATTTTTACTTACGTTTTGCCGTAATACATCCAGCTGTTGGAGGATATCCTCTTTTTGTTTGCGATTTGCTGTAAAGCAAAAAATGCGGTCAATATGTAATAATATAAAGGCGAAATAACTTTGATTTGGGCAGTCGTGAATTAAACAATTTTTACTTACGTTTTGCCGTAACACATCTAGCTGTTGGAGGATATCCTCTTTTTGATTGCGATTTGCTGTAAAAGAGAAAATGCGGTTAATATGTATATATATAAAGGCGAAATAACTTTGATTTGGGCAGTCGTGAATTAAGCAATTTTAACTTACATTTTGCCGTAACACATCCAACTGTTGGAGGATATCCTCTTTTTGTTTGCGATTTGCTGTAAAACAGAAAATGCGGTTAATATGTATTAATATAAAGGCGAAATAACTTTGATTTGGGCAGTCGTGAATTAAGAAATTTTTACTTACGTTTTGCCGTATTTCATCTAGCTGTTGGAGGATATCCTCTTTTTGTTTGCGATTTGCTGTAAAACAGAAAATGCGGTTAATATGTATTAATATAAAGGCGAAAAAAACTTTGATTTGGGCAGTCGTGAATTAAGCAATTTTTTCTTACGTTTTGCCGTAACACATCCAGCTGTTGGAGGATATCCTCTTTTTGTTTGCGATTTGCTGTAAAACAAAAAATGCGGTCAATATGTAATAATATAAAGGCGAAATAACTTTGATTTGGGCAGTAGTGAATTAAGCAATTTTTACTTACGTTTTGCCGTAATACATCCAGCTGTTGGAGGATATCCTCTTTTTGTTTGCGATTTGCTGTAAAAGAGAAAATGAGGTTAATATGTATATATATAAAGGCGAAATAACTTTGATTTGGGGAGTCGTGAATTAAGCAATTTTTACTTACGTTTTGCCGTAACACATCCAGCTGTTGGAGGATATCCTCTTTTTGTTTGCGATTTGGTGTAAAAGAGAATATGCGGTTAATATGTATATATATAAAGGTGAAATAACTTTGATTTGGGCAGTCGTGAATTAAGCAATTTTTACTTACGTTTTGCCGTAATACATCCAGCTGTTGGAGGATATCCTCTTTTTGTTTGCGATTTGCTGTAAAAGAGAAAATGAGGTTAATATGTATACATATAAAGGCGAAATAACTTTGATTTGGGCAGTCGTGAATTAAGCAATTTTTACTTACGTTTTGCCGTAACACATCCAGCTGTTGTAGGATGTAAAAGAGAAAATGAGGTTAATATGTATATATATAAAGGCGAAATAACTTTGATTTGGGCAGTCGTGAATTAAGCAATTTTTACTTACGTTTTGCCGTAACACATCCAGCTGTTGGAGGATATCCTCTTTTTGTTTGCGATTTGCTGTAAAAGAGAATATGCGGTTAATATGTATATATATAAAGGTGAAATAACTTTGATTTGGGCAGTCGTGAATTAAGCAATTTTTACTTACGTTTTGTCGTATCATCCAGCTGTTGGAGGATATCCTCTTTTTGTTTGCGATTTGCTGTAAAAGAAAAAATGTGGTTAATATGTATTAATATAAAGGCGAAATAACTTTGATTCGGGCAGTCGTGAATTAAGCAATTTTTACTTACGTTTCGTCGTAACACATCCAGCTGTTAGAGGATATCCTCTTTTTGTTTGCGATTTGCTGTAAAGCAAAAAATGCGGTCAATATGTATTAATATAAAGGCGAAATAACTTTGATTTGGGCAGTCGTGAATTAAGCAATTTTTACTTACGTTTTGCCGAAACACATCAAGCTGTTGGAGGATATCCTCTTCTTGTTTGCGATTTGCTGTAAAACAGAAAATGCGGTTAATATGTATATATATAAAGGTGAAATAACTTTGATTTGGGCAGTCGTGAATTAAGCAATTTTTACTTACGTTTTGTCGTAACTCATCCAGCTGTTGGAGGATATCCTCTTTTTGTTTGCGATTTGCTGTAAAAGAAAAAATGTGGTTAATATGTATTAATATAAAGGCGAAATAACTTTGATTCGGGCAGTCGTGAATTAAGCAATTTTTACTTACGTTTCGTCGTAACACTTCCAGCTGTTGGAGGATATCCTCTTTTTGTTTGCGATTTGCTGTAAAACAGAATATGCGGTTAATATGTATATATATAAAGGCGAAATAACTTTGATTTGGGCAGTCGTGAATTAAGCAATTTTTACTTACGTTTTGCCGTCACTCACCTAGCTGTTGGAGGATATCCTCTTTTTGTTTGCGATTTGCTGTAAAACAGAAAATGCGGTTAATATGTATTAATATAAAGGCGAAATAACTTTGATTCGGGCAGTCGTGAATTAAGCAATTTTTACTTACGTTTCGTCGTAACACATCCAGCTGTTAGAGGATATCCTCTTTTTGTTTGCGATTTGCTGTAAAAGAAAAAATGTGGTTAATATGTATTAATATAAAGGCGAAATAACTTTTGTTTGGGCAGTCGTGAATTAAGCAATTTTTACTTACGTTTTGCCGAAACACATCCAGCTGTTGGAGGATATCCTCTTTTAGTTTGCGATTTGCTGTAAAAGAAAAAATGTGGTTAATATGTATTAATATAAAGGAGAAATAACTTTGATTTGGGCAGTCGTGAATTAAGCAATTTTTACTTACGTTTTGTCGTAACTCATCCAGCTGTTGGAGGATATCCTCTTTTTGTTTGCGATTTGCTGTAAAAGAAAAAATGTGGTTAATATGTATTAATATAAAGGCGAAATAACTTTGATTCGGGCAGTCGTGAATTAAGCAATTTTTACTTACGTTTCGTCGTAACACATCCAGCTGTTGGAGGATATCCTCTTTTTGTTTGCGATTTGCTGTAAAACAGAAAATGCGGTTAATATGTATATATATAAAGGCGAAATAACTTTGATTTGGGCAGTCGTGAATTAAGCAATTTTTACTTACGTTTTGCCGTAACACATCCAGCTGTTGGAGGATATCCTCTTTTTGTTTGCGATTTTCTGTAAAAGAGAAAATGCGGTTAATATGTATATATATAAAGGCGAAATAACTTTGATTTGGGCAGTCGTGAATTAGGCAATTTTTAATTACGTTATGCCGTAACACATCAAGCTGTTGGAGGATATCCTCTTGTTGTTTGCGATTTGTGATTTGCTGTAAAACAGAAAATGCGGTTAATATGTAATAATATAAAGGCGATATAACTTTGATTTTGGCGAAATAACTTTGATTTGGGCAGTCGTGTAGGATATCCTCTTGTTATTCGCGATTTGCTGTAAAAGAGAAAATAATTTTTATATTCCTGTTTTGCAGCTGCAAAGCTGTGCTTGTTCTTGATTTTTTTATTTTGTTGAAAATACATGTGCATAGCTGCATGCAAAACTAAAGTTTTTAATAAAAATATAAAGAAAAATGAATTTAATAGGTAAATATACAAATTTGAACAAAATATATAATGAGCAAAAGAAATTACAAAAAACTTGTGAAAAAAAACAATCAATTTTTAATTTGTATTCAATTTGTAATAACAAGAAAGAGGCAACAATTTTTAGTGAAAGTTGCAACTCTAGAGATTTTGTGGAGCCTGTGGATGATTTTGTGCAGTCTTTTAAAGATTTGTCTACTCCAAATTTAAATTTGCACGATTTTTTTTTTTACTTAAATGAAATTATTAAAAAAAAAATTTATTAATAAAATATCTAATAAACCGCGTAAAGTACACAAATGCATCCCTAACAAAGAAAGCATATACATACTACATACGCAATGAAAACGAAAGCATTTATGCTGGGTGTACGTAGGCGTACTGCCTTTTTTGCTTTCCTGAAAACAGTTCTGAGCGGATTCCTCTGAACTTTGGACAGGATTATATCTCTTGTGAAGACCTATAAGATGGACCCACTTCTGAAGGGCGTAGTCTGGAGGCCTTAAATGAAAACATTTTATTTTCACCTGTACGAAAACTTATTGCTCTCCTCTGAACTGATCCCGTTCTGAAAGGATTTCCGATAACGTGATTTAAAGCTCTCGCGAGCCCTAAAAGATGAATCCAATTTTCAAGGGTGCACGCCCATGGGGGTCCTGTAAATGTAAAAATAAAATGTATGCATGCTCCTTGTTGTTTTTTTTACTCTCCTATGAACAGTTATGAAGTGACTCCCGGGAGAGATCTCCGACTTTCCTCTCATTAGGGTCCTTCATATGGAAAAAAACATTTATTTTTCACCTGTACGGAAACATATAGGGTGTTCAACTACGACATATAAAAAAAAATCATTTTCAAAGCGCCTAAATTTAAATTTTTTACTTTTTCTCAACTTTTATTTTTAAGTTTTTTTTTGTAGGTAATAAAAAAAATCGGCTTATTAATTTTTTTTAATATAACTTTTCCAAAGTGAAATTGTACGCTAAAAACGATGGCGATAGCAGTTTTTTCAAAAAAAATATTTTTCTTGAGGTTTTGTCGAAAAATCGAGCGCCCCTAGTGCAGATAAAAGACTCGGTGGAACCATAGTGCAAGGAGATCCTGTCAACTCTGACGATGGATGCACCCGGCAATGGAATGGGACTTACATATGGAGCCACTCAGGCCAGTCCCTTAAATGTAGCTGTGTTATTAAGTTATGGGCCGAAATTCGTAACACCTAAAGAAATTTCTGCATTGGATTTCCTTGACCAGTTATGTTGATAAGGCCGCCGCCCAATGTAATAAGGATCCTACCGTTGGATTAGGGGGGCAGCTGCGAAACGCTTATGAGGCAATGTTGTATCCTTTATTGCAGTCACCCATCCCTATACAAGTTTAAATAAAGGGGATGTTGCAAGAGGCTCTGGAGTTCATCGGCAACAATAAGGACCTGTGCCTTGTGCAGTCTGATAAACCCAAGAGCACTGCGCTGAATAGCTGTGAGGAATATAACCGTAAAATGCAGGAACTCATCAGCAAATGTGTCACCAATGGGGTGTACAAGGAGGTGACGGCAGAAAACGCAGTAGTAGCCATAAAATGTTTGAGGTACAATGAGGCCAGGGTACTGATGTGCGAGTTGGATAGGCATCGTAGGCATTGTTTGGACAAAGGGGTGTGTCCGCCCTACACATTGAAGATGCACCGCCACCTTCATGCAAACGTAGTCTGAGGGGCCAGAATGCCGTACCTACAGTAGCGGACAAACATCTACGTACGACCCCTTTTTCTTAAATTTACCTTGTACTAATGCATTTGAAAAAAAAAGTAAAGATGCATGTTTGTTTTAAATCTTATAATTGTATAAAAAATAACAAAATAATATATATGTATCTCCAATATTAACTTTTAAAGTTATTCACAAAGAACTCAAAAAAGGCAATCTTTTTTGCTACATACTTTTCTCAGCTAAAATATTACGGTAAATTACCGTTTGTTTCATTTTATGTATATTCTTTGAATTATTCTTGGAATTTATTGCATTTTGTCATTTCAAAAAGTGCACGATCGGAAAAATGGCTCCACGCAAAGAAATTTCTGCGGATGTGCGAAATTTAGTTATTCAACACAGAAATGATAATAAATCATTTGGCGAAATAGAAAAATTATTATATTTAAGCAAATCGACGGTGCAGACCATATTTAATAACTATAAAAAATCAAGTTCCATCGAGAGTAAGCCGCGAACTGGTCGTCCGAAGAAGCTTAACCGTAGAGACATTTCATTCATTCGCAAAGAAGTGGACCGAAATCCCAGAGTTCATGCCACTAAGTTGGCCCAGGACATAGCTTAGAGATCCAAAATTGTTGTTCACCCACGCACTGTAACAAGGACCCTCAATAATGAAGGATTTCACAGCAGAATTCCTCGCAGGAAGCCCCTTATAAGCGACAAAAACAAGAAGCTTCGCTTGGAGTTCGCAAAAACGCATCAAAATAAGGGACTGGACTTCTGGAAACGTGTTTTATTTACGGATGAGTCCAAATACAATATATTTGGATACGATGGAAAAGCCAAAGTTTGGAGAAAACCAAACAATGCTATGGATCCCAAGAACCTAATGCCGACTGTGAAGCATGGTGGTGGCAGTGTTATGGTCTGGGGAGCAGTTGCAGCCTCAGGCGTTGGAAATCTGGCATTCGTTGAAGGCATTATGAATCGCTTCCAATACAAGTCCATATTGGAACACAATTTGAAGCCATCCGTGGAAAAACTATGCCTAGGGACGAGCTGGATCTTCCAACAGGACAATGATCCCAAGCATACGTCACAGGTAGTGAAGGACTGGCTGCTGTATTATGCTCCACGACAGTTGTATTCACCTCCACAAAGCCCGGACTTGAACATAATAGAACACGTGTGGGAAATTTTGGAGCGAAAGATCCGAAAGCACGCTATTAGTGGTGCTCCAACTCTAAAAGAGAAGCTGCAACAGGAGTGGCAGAAAATAACGCCGGAAGAGCTCGATAATTTAGTAGCTTCAATGCCCAGACGGTTGCAAGCGGTCATCGATGCTGATGGTGGCCCAACAAAATATTAAATATAGTAATTTATTTTTCCATATAATTTCTCGTTTTTAAATTCGTACGTACACTTTTGTCAGTGCCTTTTTTTAAGTTTTTTGTAAATAACTTTAAAAGTTAATATTGGAGATATATATTATTTTGTTATTTTTTATATAATTATAAGATTTAAAACAAACATGCGTCTTTACTTTTTTTCAAATGCATTAGGACAAGGTAAATTTAAGAAAAAGGGGTCGTACGTAGACTTTTGTCCGCTACTGCAGCCGTGTAGGCCCAATTGCAGCACACTGCACTGGATCAGTCACAATTTTCAAAAAATCATAACACATGTGTTGACCCATGCTATAAAGGGTTTGCTGTTTCCGACATAAATGTAGCCGTTACGTTTTCATGAAGGTGGATATGTCCAATATGTACAGAAAACAAATCCTAAAGGTCCTGGAGTGTTTCCTTTCTGGTTAGTGGTATAAACAACATGGATTAATGCCGGGAGACCTGTTGATGAAATGTGCATTTGTGTCTAGATAGGCCATCACCCATGGAGGAAAGGTGTATTTGCAACTGCGTGGTTTACCACAGGGTGCCTGGAATTCAGGTCTGTTGGCCACTATCCAATTGGATCATTTGTTGTTACGTTACGTGGAGGAGATCTTCAATGCTCATTGAGTGACACATTGGTGGAAATATGTTGATGGCTTTTTCGTATATCTTCCTCAAAATGACAGCTTCCAAACAGTCCTATCTCGTTACACTGGTCTAGACTCTACATAAGAGGCGGAGGAAGAGCCGTCTGAGTCCGAAAGTGTGGCCGGTATCCAAGGTTGTATATCGTTCCTGGATGTATAGGTTATTCGGTGTGAAAACAGGTTACACATATGTATTTATCGTAAAAGTATGGCCAGTGACCGAATATGTTACTACCTGAGCGATACCTCGCATGAGTAGAAAAGAGCAAACATAAGGAGGCATATTCTGCGCGTCCTCAACCGTACCAGTAACGCCCTGTTATTGAAGTTGACCACCTCCCGTGTATCAAATGGAATCTCCTTACATTTCATTACCTAACGTATCGCAATATTACCGCCCTCTAGTCTTCACTTGTGAGGATCATCGCATGGTTATGCGGCGTATATTCAGGGAGCTGTATCTGGGCCAGCCCACCCATTAAAATGGACACTCATTGTTTAAAAATGTCAATGGCCAGTGTAGATCCTACCCATGTGTCAGCCAATTCTGATGAAGTAAATGTGTATGTCCTTCGTTGTCCAGACTGCAAGGTGGTGTTTGTCGTTGGATGTAATAGGATGATCCATTTCGAGGTTCCCTACTTTTTTAAAGAAAAAAACAGAAAACTCAAATTTAATGGGGAATGTTTATTATCATTTGAAAGAACATTCTTTGGCATTTATTTATGATGATTATGTCTATCAAATGTTGGCCGTGGCTACGTCGCAGATGGTCCATCCGTTGAGTCCAATTTTCGACGATTCGTCGAGCATTTCGACTGATAACTGGCGAATGACACGCGTGATGCTTCCCTCCAATTCCTGATCGAAGCCGCTTTGTCCGCATAATCTTAAGACTTTACGTATATCCACAGGAAAAAGGCTAACGGTGTGATATCACACGATCTTGGTGGCCAATCGACCGGCCCAAAACGTGAAATTATGTGCTCACCGAAGTGTTCTCTCAATAAATCTTGTTGAAACCAAATGTCGCAGAGATCACGAGCTTCTTTTTCAGGCATCAAATAGTCGGTTATCATGGCGCGATAGCGCCAAATCGACTCTACACGGTCTTCGTGTACACTCTCAGCTACGGCCGCTATATTTTCTTCACAGCGTGCTGGACGTGGTCTATTCGGTCGAATATTATCTAATAATGAATGCTGGGTCTCAAAATGGGTGATGGTGTTGCGAATAGTACGCTCAATAGGCCGATTATGTTGACCATAAGTTGAGCGAAGTGCACGAAACACATTCCTGACAGAACGTGAATTTTCGTTATAAAGTTGAACGATTTGTAAACGTTGTTCAGGCGTAAGTCTTTCCATTGTGAAATGCCAAACAAAAATAAATGACAGCATGACACGACTCACACGTGATCTGTCAAAAAAGGCTATTTAAAAAAGTATCTCAAAATGGATCACCCTATATAACCGGGCCTACATATCTTGTGCGGCTAAATGGGCACAGCGACCATGTGCCAGCTGGTCAGAGGGAGCTGCTCGCCAAGGTGGTGTTCGAGGCTCTGGGTTACGAAGTTTTTACCTACGGAGGGTTGTACAATTTTCCTGTGTTCGTGCACAGAGGTCTCGTGAGGCTATTGGATATCATGCCATCCGAAGTAATTTTAAGCGGGCTAGCGCCGAGTTTGGATGAATCAATGCAATGATCCTAAAGATGTGAGTATCCCGCAAAGCATATATGAATTAAGGCCTCCATGTTTGTCTGACCCATTTGTATACCTTATGTCGTTGCACCAACACACTTCTTTTCTATCTCATCTTACATTTCCGGGTCAATTGGAAAAGGGGGCATTTATTTGGGTCCGTATGTCAATGTCTGAGTTAGTTTGTCCTGCATTGTTCGTTTATATAGTTCAGGGAAAAATTTCATGTCTATTCACACAAACATCCTTATTCCTCCTTGGTATAACTAAGTCATGTTGCGGGGAACGTGTAGTTCAAAGAACATTTACCGGTGTTATAACAAAATTCCAATCTATCTTCTTGATAAGTTAGTTTAAGTGCCTGAATGGCTTTCCCGTGTATAGGATGTATCACGTAGAACTCCGCATCGCGCACTGAAGATCCTTCGCGGGATGTGTGGTCCTAAACTCTTTAAGTAATGAATTTTATGCTGCGGGTGGTTGTGAAGGTAAATCAATATTATCGGGTACACTGAGCCTCTATATAATACATACCCTACGGGGAGGGCGATTCTCCAACCTCGTAATACCCCTGTTCGGCGAACGCATCAGATGCTTCAAGGCAATTGACTGCCCACCATTTATACGCAGTCAAATTTCAACATCTCGTGGGGGTCCCCACCCTACACCTAGGTGTTAATCTTTATCTAAACCCAACTATGGCTGTTTCTCTTTTAGTGGATATCTAGTAGTTGGATTTCTTTCTCTTTTTTCGTGTGTAACCACTTTATTGAAAGAAATTTTATCTCTAATAATTAAAATTTATATATACAAACTTAAATTACCTTAATACACATACAAGTAGATTTTATGCATACAATTAAAAGTTATCTTTTATAACAGATAACCGAGAACTTTGTGCAGAAGATTATAGCCCTCGAGGAGAGATATAACATGGACCTGTTTTCAAGGGCTTGCTCCCTTTGGGGTCCTTTAAAGAGAAAAAATGTATTTATTTCGGGGAAGCGATTACCGTAAACTTTGGGAAGGATTATAACTTTCGATGAAACCTATACGATAAACCCACTTTCCAAGGAAGTCCTGTACATGAAAATAGTACAGTTGTGAAAGGATTCCTCAAAACTTTTGACAGTATTAATTCCCTCGGGGAGACCTACCATACCGGTTCTTTAAATGGAAAAATCAGTTATTTTTCGCCTCTACCGAAACTTATTGCTTTTTGTGCTCTCCTGGTCCTGTGCAATTATGGAGGTCCTGTAAATGGGAAAAAAGTAATTTTTACTCCTTATTGGCGAGAACTTTAGACAGAATTATAGCCCTTAAGAAAAACGTACATAGTTATATGATAGATATGTTTCCGAAAAATAAATGTTTTTCCATATGAAGGACCTTCATGAGAGGAAATTCGGTCCATCGTACAGGACTTCCCGAAAGCTATAATACCGTCCAAAAATGTCGGAAGTGATTTTGTAACTTCATAGGAGACCATTAAAAAGGAGAAAAATTTAATTTATTTTTTAATTTATAGGATCCCCGTGAGCTTGCAACCTTGAAAATTGGATATTAATAACGTCTAAGTTTATAAAAAATCCCTTCAAAACTGTTTCCAGAATTGCACAAATCAAAATAAGTCTTCGTACAGGCAAAAAAAAAAATCTTTTTTTTTTAATTGAAGGCCCAAGGGAATACGCTCTTGATGATTCGGGCCATCTTATAGGTCCAACCTAGAGCTAGAATTATGTCCAATTATATCTGAAATCTCTTAAAAACTGGTCCCAGGAGAGGAAAAAACAAATAAGTTTCCGTACAGGTGGAAATTAAATGTTTTTTGTTTAAAGGGCCTACGCCCCTGTGAAGTGGGTACATCTTATAGGTTTTCCCTCCCCACAGAACTGTTTTCAGGAAAGCAAAAAAAGGCAGTACGCCTACGTACACCCAAAATAAATGCTTTCGTTTTCATTGCGTATGTATATGTTTCCTTTGTAAGGGAGCATTTGTGTACTTTACGGCAACAATAAAGTTTATCGGCAACAATAAAAATGTGTTTGCTGTATCGCGTTATTTTGTAGTGAGGAGTAAACAAAAAGATGTTGAACCAGATCAGCAAATGTATCAACAATGGTGTGTAAAGGGAGGTGAGAAGTGATAATGCAGGAGTGACTATGAAGCGTCTGCCGTACAGTGAAGGTAGGAAGTGGATGTGGGAATTGGATAAATATCGTAATCATTGTCTGGATTGCCTGTCCTATACAATAAAAATGCATCGCCATCTGCATGTGAATGCCAGATTGCGGGGTGATAAAAACCCACAAAGGTGAACAGCACTGTAGATCCATATGGGGAACGTTAAGTTGGTTCAGCCATCTTTCCTAAAAATCATCCCACATGTACTAACCTAAGTCATGGAAGTCTGTTATGCCCTCAGAATGTGTCCGACATATACATCGCTGCCTCCCAAATACAGTCCATTGCGCTCAATAAGGGTTATGTTTTCATAAAGGTTGATGTATCAGATAAGTACACCAAAATAGACAGGAAACAGATCACGCTGCTACAAAAAAATTGCAAGAACTTGTGAAATTACCTAGTGTAGGTTGTAGGTCTAGCTGAGTGTATTATATTAACCGGTTTTATAATGTGCAATATACCTTTAAAATTTCGAGATATGGGGAAAAAAGTATTTTTTTGGACTGCCGCACTTAAACTTTTCTAATTTAGTCATTTTTTAACCGATTTCGAAACTGTCAACTTTAAATTTTTAATTAGAAATAAACGCGCTCTTTCCAAATATACATATATACTTCCCGTATACTATTAATATAAATATGTAGAGATTTTTTCTACTAGTGTTTTTCGAATCTTCTTTTAAAACAACAATAGTCTCAAAGTCAGTGTCCTGAGTAAAACAAGCTTTTATTCGTGTAAATCGCTTAAAAAATGACAATGTTATAGTAGCTTTTCAAATCAAGAGATATTAGAGTTCCTTATTTTTGTTAACGAATCGCCATTAAAGCCCAATTAAAGTTGGATTTTAACTACGAAAAGGATCTGACTGTCACAATTTATTACGTTTCAGGTTATCCTGTTAATTACCGGTTGTGCTTGAGAGAACTACAAAAGGGACGCCCTTCGTGACACACGGCATCTATGGCTAAGGAACACTGGGGTCCTTTGTCTTCTTAAATTAACTAATTTGAGGAAATTGTTACATTTCTTGTTATTATTGGAAAATGGAAACTTTATTTGACATATACAAATTTAAACTTTTTTATTATTAAGTGAAAAAAAAAAGTTTGATAAATATAAAGTTTAGTAAGCGCTACGTCAATTATGGGAAAGCCATTACTCCGTGCAGTACATTTTTTAATTTGCTTACCTTTTTGCTAATGAAATTTAATTTATATTTTAAACTAGCTGACCCGGGCAAACGTTGTTTTGCCTTCAAATTTTATTTGCACTGCAAGTCTGGTTCCGTTGCAAAGTCAAAGGCAAAACAACGTTTGCCCGGGTCAGCTAAAACTAAAAACAAATTAAATATTGCGCCATCTGTCGGACGAACTTCAAACCACACAGAAACACTCCTCACGCCTCATAGAGCATGTACATAAAGTTTGGTCAAAATCGGTGCAGTAGTTCTTGAGTTACGGTGCAAAAACACAAAAAAACTAAATATAGCGCCATCTGTCGGATGAACTTCAAACTACACAGAAACACTCCTCACTCAGCATGTACATAAAGTTTGGTCAAAATCGGTGCAGTAGTTCTTGAGTTTAGCGATCACGAACATACACGTAATTTGTATATATATAGAGATTTGTACAATATATATATACCTAACTTTCCGGTGAGCTTCTTTAAATTTTCTTCCCGTAAAAACCAAGTTCGGGCCATAACAAACATTTAAAAAATTAGCAAAATCGGTCCATCCGTTCCCGAGTTATGCGCTTACCAACGAACATCATTTCATTTTTATTTATATAGATACATGAATTTAGTATAGGGTCCGCCATCTAACGTTTTTTTTCAACTAGTGCTTCTTATTTCGTGAATGATAACACTTAGCTCATGTCTGATTTGACAGATAATTAGTTTTATTCTTCCGCTGAATGAATATGGTTGTGCACACGCTTGAATAACGCTGGGAAATATTGCGACATTACTTTGTAAATCATGGTAATGTTGCAGAATGCATCTTTTCAGATGAAGCTCATTTTGATCTTGGCGGGTATGTAAACAAGCAAAATTGTCGCATTTGGGGCACAGAAAACCCGCACGCATACATTGAAAAGCCGATGCACCAAAAACGAGTCACTGTTTGGTGCGGATTTTGGTCCAGAGGCATAATTGGGCCATTTTTCTTCGAAAATGAGCAAGGAGCACTTTACACTCATTGAGTAGGTCTTTTCCCACTTTCGGGGGACTTCCGCTTTGTGAGGACACCGCTCTTTTCATTAACAAGCTTTTTGCTATACAATTTTGTCTCTAAACTAAATTGAATTATATAGGGTCCGCCAAATAACTTTTTTTTTGAAAATGCTATAAAAAAACTACTAAATATTTTCTCAAATATCTTTTTTTATTTGAAAGTACAATCCTTCCGCTTATTAATGGAAAATAATTTCATTCAAATTGCTGCCTCGGCTGGTTATGCAGTAGCCTAAACGATCGGTCCAATTTTTAAGCACATTATCGATTGTGTGCAGCTGTAGTTCACCAATGGCTTAACGAATATTGTCCTTTAAAGCGTCAATTGTCTCTGGCTTGTCAGCGTAACACTTATCTTTGACGGCACCCCACAAATAATAGTCCAACGGTGTCAAATCGCAGCTCCGAGGTGGCCAAACGACATCAGCTCTGCGGCTGATAATGCGATCTTCAAAAACAGGGCGCAAAACATCGAGTATAGCTAGGGCGGTGAGGCACGTAGCGCCGTCCTGTTGAAACCAAATATTGCCAATATCCTCCCCATCAATTTTTGTGAACAAAAATTCGTTCAACATGGCCCGATAACGATCGCCATTGACTGCAACGGCCAGCCGAGGCAGTCATTTGAAATCCATTATTAACCGGAAGGATTTTACTTTCAAATAAAAAAAGAAATTTAAGAAAATATTCAGTAGTTTTTTTTATAGCTTTTAAAAAAAAAGTTATTTGGCGGACCCTATATAATTGTATTTAATTAATTACTTAATTAAAAAACTTTTCTGCCATTATTAATGAGTAGATTTTTTTGTTCGTTTATTTATAAAACACTCATATACTTTATACCCATACACTTCAGTAGTTGTAGATTTGCAGAAAATGCAAATAATTTTCATTACTTAAAGTTTCTGAGCAGAAAACTTTACTTTTGAAAACTTTAAAACAAAAAGAGAAAAAAAAAATAAAAAACTAAATTAAAAAAAAAACTTTTTGAAGTTTCATTTAAAGTCGTCCATACACATTTACCAGACATAAACGTATGTATTATACGAGTTGTATTATAAGTAGATGAAGTAAGGATGTGTGTAAGAAATTAAACAAGTGGTTTAAATTTACCTCAAAGAACATAAATTCTTAGGAAATGAAAAAAAAAATTATATTTAAAGATTGTGTATTAATAAGTTTGTTTTTAGTAAAATTTTAATACATTCAAATTATAGTATTTTATATAAAATTTTTAAAATTTCAAGCAAAATCGACTTCTTTGGAATATGTTACATGAATACTTGTACAAAATTTATAAAAATGTCGTATTTTTTCATAAAAAATCCCTTCAAAATTACTAAATTTTATTTTCATTCTAAAATCGCAATGTAGTTCTATTCGATGATTTCTTCCAGAAACCTTGTATCTCAAAACTTGTACTTTTCAGGAAAAGCTAAAAAATTCATCTATTCTACACAAGATCTTTACAAGAAGTTATTCCATCGAACAAGACAGCATCGGATTTCACGGAACTTAAGCCGACAAAAAATCAATCGGGCGTTAATAGCATAACATACGATTTAGCTAAATGTGGAAATTTAGCGATTTTTGGTAAAAAGGTTTCCTGCGTTTTTAATAAATTATTATTTTGCAAAAGTTTAGATTTATTGAACAAACTAGAATTCATTTACCATTATCAATTAGAATTTCTATTAACTTAAACAAAAATTATTATCTAAATAAAAATTAATTCCAAATTGATTTAAAACGAAATTATATAAATATGGGAGAATATAAATAATGATAAAAATAAATTTAATTAATAATAAAAAAATACATATTGTTCAGAAGTAAACATGAAAAATTTATTGTTTGCATATGGTATTTTGATTTGTATAAATTGTTTAAGCAAAAGACATTTTCCATAAAAATACAAACAATAAATTTACGATTTTTGGTACGCTGTGCATTATCAGAGAACTATTTAACTGATAACACAAGCGTACAGTTGCATGTTGTGTACATGTGCATTTAATCTTTTAAAGGGACATGATATTTTATTGTTATCATAGGATAGTTTTATCTTCAAAACTTTTCTTTCAATAACAATAAATCCTCTATTTTATGTTTAGTAAATTTTATTACCTGCTGTTATCTGGGAAACTATTGAGTAACACATGCGTCCGGGCTTCATGTCATAAACATGCGTTTTGTGCATGTAACATAATTAAAAATACATACAGTATTAGTTTTAAGTAAATTTTGTAACTTAGTTTGTAGGAAATTATTTTAAATAAAATCAGTCTAAAACGAAGAACATCGTTTATTGCCGTCAAGTTTGTTAGTGCGGTTTTATTAATGGGAATTGGGAATTTAACAAGAACTACCTCAAAGAGGGGGAAAAATGGTGATTCATGGGTTAATTTGTTATATACTCAGCAGTATATGCCCCTAATAACAAATGCAAATTTTTTAAAACACTTAAAATATCGAAATTCCCAACTAAAACTTTTCCAATTGTATTTCAGAATAGTCAATTGTATTTCAGAAATTGTCAATTGTATTAAAGAAATTGTCAATTATATTTCAGAAATCGTCAATTATATTTCAGAAATTGTCAATTCAGAAATAGTTAATTGTATTTTAGAAATAGTCAATTGTTTTTTATAAATAGTCAATTGTATTTCAGAAATTGTCAATTGTATTTCAGAAATAGTAAATTGTATTTCAGAAATAGTCAATTGTATTTCAGAAATTGTCAATTGTATTTCAGAAGAGTCAATTGTGTTTCAGAATAGTCAAATATATTTCAGAAATTGTCAATTGTATTTCAGAATAATCAATTGTATTTCAGAATAATCAATTATATTTCAGAAATATTCAATTGTATTTGAGAATAGTCAATTGTCTTTCAGAAATTGTCGTTTGTATTTCAGAAATAGTAAATTGTATTTCAGAAATAGTCAATTGTTTTTTATAAATAGTCAATTGTATTTCAGAAATTGTCAATTGTATTTCAGAAATAAAAAAACAGTACACCCTACGTTTTGGAGTTGTTATAATAAGTTTCATTATTGCCTTGTATTTTAATAATTCTTTTTCCCAACTTTTTTTATAGTACTTGCAATAATTTAAAAATGCTTTACTTCATTTGATAAAAACAGGTTTTATTAAGAAAAACAATAAGCTGTTTATGAAAAAAAAAAATAATTCAATTCATGAAAAATAAACAAAAGGGCAAATGTGGTTAATATGTAATAAAATAAAGGCGAAATAACTTTGATTTGTGCAGTCGTGAATAAAGCAATTTTTACTTACGTTTTGCCGTAACACATGTAGCTGTTGGAGGATATCCTCATTTTGTTTGCGATTTGATGTAAAAGAGAAATTGCGGTTAACATGTATTAATATAAAGGCGAAATAACTTTGATTTGGGCAGTCGTGAATTAAGCAATTTTTACTTACGTTTTGTCGTTACACATCTAGCTGTTGGAGGATATCCTCATTTTGTTTGCGATTTGCTGTAAGAGAAATTGCGGTTAATATGTATTAATATAAAGGCGAAAAAACTTTGATTTGGGCGAAATAACTTTGATTTGGACAGTCGTGAATTAAGCAATTTTTACTTACGTTTTGCCGTAACACATCCAGCTGTTGGAGGATATCCTCTTGTTGTTTGCGATTTGCTGTAAAAGAGAAATTGTGGTTAACATGTATTAATATAAAGGCGAACAAACTTTGGGCAGTCGTGAATTAAGCAATTTTTACTTACGTTTTTATGTAACACATCTAGCTGTTGGAGGATATCCTCTTGTTGTTTGCGATTTGCTGTAAAAGAGAAAATGCGGTTAATATGTAATAATAAAAAGGCGAAATAACTTTGTATTTAAAACAAATTGTTAAAACAATTATCAATCGGTGTACATATCATGAAGATATTCATTTATGAGCATTAAGTTATCTCTGTATAAATCAAGGCTTGGAATTGGAAAATATAGCTTGAATACACTTGATTTTGGCTTTAATTCCAGCGAAAATGTTTATTGGGTAGTGTACAACATAGTTTTCATATCTGACTTATTATTATTTTGTTTTTACCATCGTCGATTTTTTTTGTATATAGCGTTGTTGACTCCGCTTGATTGCCAACTTCACCGCTATTTCGAATGTGTCATCACCTTCGCCCTGGAAAACATCTAAAATTTTAAGAAAATGTATATGTAAATAAGTATATATGCATGCGTATAATCGTTATTTGATCACTGATATATCAATATGTGTACATACCACGCATATATTGGTTAATCAGACTAAGCTTTCTTAGCGCATGCTTCCCGCGTCTCCCTTCCCGATTGTGCAAATGTAGTACGTTATTCGTGTACAATTTACGGATGACAATGCCGACATCGAGGGAAGCTTCTTTCAATTTCAAAAGGTAAGTCGTCTGTGAAGTATAAATATTAAAGTTTAAAAATATTATAGTATAAATTTAAGTCCATTACCACTGCCTGACAAAAATCTGCTGTTTGCAGTTTTGCCTCGATGTCTTGCACCAAGGTAAGGGATCTCACAGGAAGCATCTCTGCAATATTTTCCATATAGGAATTATCTGGCGTGGTCTGAAAAAAATGTTTATTATTTGAATAAAAAAGTCAAGAGTGCATTTACTTACCCTCCAATTTTCCAGTGTTTTGGACCATGTGGATAAATATTATATTTTGCTTTATAAAAAGAAAATGCGGTTAATAATAATACTGTGCGACAAATGGTCAGTGATCAGCACGGGTTCTGCTTACCAGGAAGTTATATCGGTCAAAAAACGTTATACGTGTACCGGTGTTTCGCAGGGTGAGGTCCACGAATCGAAATATATCGATTTGAAGTTAGTAAGTATCGTATAGGGGATTGTGTGATTTTTTGTGCCTTTTTTTGCGAATATTGCAAAGTGAGGTTCAGCAAAGTTCTTAAGCTTAACACTGGCTACAACATAGTCAATAAAGGAAAGCGGCATTTTTTTTAAAGCACATAAAATGACTATTCCCCCTAAACTTTACTACTAACTTCAAATAGATATATCTCGAGACCTTATAACTTTTTTGACATAACTATAACTGGAGATTACGGTCATAACCGGTGTAGTCGTCAGACAGAAAGACAGATTTTTAAAATCGATCGCCCGGTCTATCGGGTTGAAGTACCTTGTCCAAATTTACGCTTTTGGTACTCTTAATAATGTGAAGTGTAAATATTAAAGACTTTTTTAATTTTAGTTTCAACATTGTGCCCCTTAGGACATCAACTTAAGCAAATTTGTGATTGCTTAGAAGACAGAAATGTAGCAAAATATTCCTTTTTAATAGGTTTTTTGTTCAGGCACTTCCTTCTTTTAGAGGCTCTAGCATGTCTAAAACTTTGGATTCTTAAGAGATCTTTTGCCGGATCGAAATACATGTATCAACCTAGCTTAAAATCGTAAATTTTCTTTGTTTTTGTAATGATACGGCGGTTGAAAGTTCACTATAAACTAGAAATAATAAACGAAACACCTCGAAGTATATAAAACCAAATACCAAAAAAAAATCGAATAATTATTACTTGAGACCGAGTATACCAAAAAAAAATTTGAATTTTTTTTCTGTATAAATATAACATTTTTGGTCTTTTTTAATTTTAGTGTCTACATTGTGCTCGTTAGGAAAACAACTTAACCAAATATGTGATTGCTTAGAAGACAGAAATGTAGCAAAATATTCGTATTTAATAGGTTTTTTGTTCAGGCACTGGCTTCTTTTAGAGGCTCTAGCATGTTTAAAACTTTGGTTTCTGAAGAGATCTTTTGCCGGATCGAAATACATGTATCAACCTAAGCTAAAAATCTCTAATTTTCTTTGTTTTTGTAAAGATACCGAGATTGAGAGCTCACTATAAGCTAGAAATAATAATCAAAACACCTGGAAGTATATAAAAACTACATACCAAAAAAAAATCGAATAATTATTACTTAAGCCCGAGTATACCAATAAATGTTTTATTATTTTTTTTTTTTTTCTGTATAAATATAACATTTTTGGTCTTTTTCAATTTTAGTATCTACATTGTGCCCGTTAGGCAGAAATGTAGCAAAATATTCATTTTTAATAGGTTTTTTCTTCAGGCTCTCTTCTTTTAGAGGTTCTAGCTTGTCTAAAACTTTGGGTTCTGAAGAGATCTTTTGCCACATCGAAATACATATATCAACCTAAGCTAAAAATCGTTCATTTTCTTTGTTTTTGTAAAGATACGGAGATGGAAAGCTCACTATAAACTAGAAATAATAAACGAAACACCTCCAAGTAAATAAAAACTACATACCAAAAAAAATTAATAATTATTACTTGAGCCCGAGCATACCAAAAAAATTTTAATTTTTTCCTGTATAAATATAACATTTTGATTGTGATTGCTTAGAAGACAGAAATGTAGCAAAATTTTCATTTTTAATATGTTTTTTGTTCAGGAATGCCTTCTTTTAGAGGATCCAGCTTGCCTAAAACTTTGGGAAGAGATCTTTTGCCGGATCGAAATACATGTATCAACCTAGCTAAAAATCGTTAATTTTCCTTGTTTGTGATTTGCTGTGAAAAAGAAAATACAGTTAATATGTAATAATATTAAGGCGAAAAAACTTTGATTTGGGCGAAATAACTTTGATTTGGGTAGTTTTTACTAACGTTTTGCCGTAACACATCTAGCTGTTGGAGGATATCCTCATTTTGTTTGCGATTTGATGTAAAAGAGAAATTGTGGTTAATATGTATTAATATAAAGGCGAAAAAACTTTGATATGGGCAGTCGTCAATTAAGCAATTTTTACTTACGTTTTGCCGTAACACATCTAGCTGTTGGAGGATATCCTCATTTTGTTTGCGATTTGATGTAAAAGAGAAATTGTGGTTAATATGTATTAATATAAAGGCGAAAAAACTTTGATATGGGCAGTCGTCAATTAAGCAATTTTTACTTACGTTTTGCCGTAACACATCTAGCTGTTGGAGGATATCCTCATTTTGTTTGCGATTTGATGTAAAAGAGAAATTGTGGTTAATATGTATTAATATAAAGGCGAAAAAACTTTGATATGGGCAGTCGTCAATTAAGCAATTTTTACTTACGTTTTGCCGTAACACATCTAGCTGTTGGAGGATATCCTCATTTTGTTTGCGATTTGATGTAAAAGAGAAATTGTGGTTAATATGTATTAATATAAAGGCGAAAAAACTTTGATATGGGCAGTCGTCAATTAAGCAATTTTTACTTAAGTTTTGCCGTAACACATCTAGCTGTTGGAGGATATCCTCATTTTGTTTGCGATTTGATGTAAAAGAGAAATTGTGGTTAACATGTATTAATATAAAGGCGAAAAAACTTTGATATGGGCAGTCGTCAATTAAGTAATTTTTACTTACGTTTTGCCGTAACACATCTAGCTGTTCGAGGATATCCTCATTTTGTTTGCGATTTGATGTAAAAGAGAAATTGTGGTTAACATGTATTAATATAAAGGCGAAAAAACGTTGATATGGGCAGTCGTCAATTAAGCAATTTTGACTTACGTTTTGCCGTAACACATCTAGCTGTTGGAGGATATCCTCATTTTGTTTGCGATTTGATGTAAAAGAGAAATTGCGGTTAGCATGTATTAATATAAAGGCGAAAAAACTTTGATATGGGCAGTCGTCAATTAAGTAATTTTTACTTACGTTTTGCCGTAACACATCTAGCTGTTCGAGGATATCCTCATTTTGTTTGCGATTTGATGTAAAAGAGAAATTGTGGTTAACATGTATTAATATAAAGGCGAAAAAACGTCGATATGGGCAGTCGTCAATTAAGCAATTTTGACTTACGTTTTGCCGTAACACATCTAGCTGTTCGAGGATATCCTCATTTTGTTTGCGATTTGATGTAAAAGAGAAATTATGGTTAACATGTATTAATATAAAGGCGAAAAAACTTTGATATGGGCAGTCGTCAATTAAGCAATTTTTACTTACGTTTTGCCGTAACACATCTAGCCGTTGGAGGATATCCTCATTTTGTTTGCGATTTGATGTAAAAGAGAAATTGCGGTTTACATGTATTAATATAAAGGCGAAATAACTTTGATTTGGGCAGTCGTCAATTAAGCAATTTTTACTTACGTTTTGCCGTAACACATCTAGCTGTTGGAGGATATCCTCATTTTGTTTGCGATTTGATGTAAAAGAGAAATTGTGGTTAATATGTATTAATATAAAGGCGAAAAAACTTTGATATGGGCAGTCGTCAATTAAGCAATTTTTACTTACGTTTTGCCGTAACACATCTAGCTGTTGGAGGATATCCTCATTTTGTTTGCGATTTGATGTAAAAGAGAAATTGCGGTTTACATGTATTAATATAAAGGCGAAATAACTTTGATTTGTGCAGTGGTGAATTAAGCAATTTTTTCTTATGTTTTGCCGTAACACATCCAGCTGTTGGAGGATATCCTCTTTTTGTTTGCGATTTGCTGTAAAACAAAAAATGCGGTCAATATGTAATAAATATTGTTACAGAAATTCCATTTAATCGTAGAAATGCAAATCCCCATAAGTTATCCCTTTGATTTGGGCGAAATAACTTTGATTTGGGTAGTTTTTACTAACGTTTTGCCGTAACACATCTAGCTGTTGGAGGATATCCTCTTGTTGTTTGCAATTTTCTGTAAAAGAGAAAATGCGGTTAATATGTATTTATATATAGGCGAAAAAATTTTGATTTGGGGAGTCGTGAATTAAGCAATTTTTTTACGTTTGATTTACACTTGATTTTGGCTTTGATTCCAGCGAAAATGTTTATTGGGTAGTGTACAACATAGTTTTCATATCTTGTTTTTACCTTCGTCGATTTTTTTTTGTATATAGTGGTGTTGACTCCGCTTGATGGCCAACTTCTCCGCTATTTCGAATGTGTCCTAACCTTCGCCCTGGAAAACATCTAAAATTTTAAGAAAATATATACGTAAATAAGTATAGGGTCCGCCAAATAACTTTTTTTTTGAAAATGCTATAAAAAAAACTACTGAATATTTTCTCAAATTTCTTTTTTTATTTGAAAGTACAATCCTTCCGGTTAATAATGGAAAATAATTTCATTCTAATGGCTGCCTCGGCCGGCCATGCAGTAGCCTACAGGGTCGGTCCAATTTTTAAGCACATTATCGATTGTGTGCAGCTGTATTTCACCAATGGCTTCACGAATATTGTCCTTTAAAGCGTCAATTGTCTCTGGCTTGTCGGCGTAACAATTATCTTTGACGGCACCCACAAATAATAGTCCAACGGTGTCAAATCGCAGCTCCGAGGTGGCTCTGCGGCTGATAATGCGATCTTTAAAAACAGGGCGCAAAACATCGAGTGTAGCTTCGGCTGTGTGGCACGTAGCGCCGTCCTGTTGAAACTAAATGTTGCCAATATCCTCCTCTTCAATTTTTGTGAACAAAAATTCGTTCAACATGGCCCGATAAGGATCACCATTCACTGTAACGGCCACTCCTTGCTCATTTTCGAAGAAAAATGGCCCAATTATGCCTCTGGAGCAAAATCTGCACCAAACAGTGACTCGTTTTGGATGCATCGGCTTTTCAATGTATGCGTGCGGGTTTTCTGTGCCCCAAATGCGACAATTTTGCTTGTTTCCATACCCGCCAAGATCAAAATGAGCTTCATCTTAAAAGATGATTTTTTTTTTGGCAAAATCGGCATCTTCTGTAAGTCGATCGCAGGCCCACTTAGCGAAGCGAAAACGCATTGGATGGTCAGTTAGCTTCAACTCCTGAACCAATTGGACTTTGTATGGCGTCATACCAAGTTCTTTATGCAAAATTTGTCTCAATGATGTCTCCCAAATGTGCAATTGTTGAGAACAGTGGTGAATTGATGTTGATGGCGCTTCACGCACACTTTCTGCCACAGCAGCAATGTTTTCGGGTGTACGCACTTTTTTTGGCTTTTCACGATTTGGTTTATCGATGAGGATGCCAGTTTCTTTCACTTTTTTCACAAGATAACGGAGCTGACGGTGCTTCTCTTCTTCCAAAATCCGTACGCAATTTTCGCACACATTCTGCAACATTACCATGATTTTCAAAGTAATGTCGCAATATTTCCCAGCGTTGTTCAAGGGTATACACAACCATATTCGTTCAGCAGAAGGATAAAACTAATTATCTGTCAAATCAGACATGAGCTAAGTGTTACCATTCACGAAATAAGCACTAGTTGAAAAAAAAAGTTAGATGGCGGACCCTATATATGTATATGCATGCGTATAAACAATAGTTATTTGATCACTGATATATCAATATGTGTACATACCACGCACATATTGGTTTATCAGCCTAAGCTTTCTTAGCGCATGCTTCCCGCGTGTCCCTTCCCAATGTCACATATGTAGTACGTTATCCGTGTATAATCTACGGATGACAATGCCGACATCGAGGGAAGCTTCTTTCATTTTCAAAAGGTAAGTCGTCTGTGAAGTATAAATATTAAAGTATAAAAATATTATACATAGTGGGATGCTGAGAAGCTTAAAATGAAATAATTGTGAAATTCTTTTTATTTAAAAAATCAATTTAACTTTACTTAAAACCTAATCTTTTAAGAGAAAATTTGCAATTAAAAAAAAAAAAAAAAACTAGCAAGAATAAAAATTTGAATAAGAGACGTAAATAAAAGTAAATCAAAACAAAGTTACATTTGTGTTGTTGGTGGTCCCACGTTGCAAGGATCTTTCGATGAGTACAGTATACATGCGGTGGTGGATATTTTATTACTCTCTTTATGTACGTTTATGGACAGAGTTCTTAAATTATATTAAGGGAATTATGTTACTTTTAAACCATGAGACACTCTTTTTAAATTTCAATAAAAAAAAGTATGTATACCCATGTAAAAATCGAAATATATATTTTTTATTTTTATTTGCAATTTAAAAGCCCATAGGGCCAATTAATCTAAATTACAAAATCTCCTTAAAATGTAGCAACATCTTATATAATGTATTAATAAATATCAGAATAAAATAAATTAAATTAATAAATATCAGAATTAAATAAATTATAAATAATAAAAAAAAAATCATAATAATAATATTAAACCAAAAACTCGCCAGTAATAGATTAATAATTTATTAACGTCAAATACTCCAAAACTACAAATTATTAATTACTTCCATGCACAAAATCGGTTAGTTTACTTTTTTGGACACTATAAGAAACATTAAAACTTTTTAAATCTCTAGGAAGGGAATTATATGCTTTAGCAACTCGCACAAAATATGATCGTTTCAACATTGGGGTTTGTTTTGGATACAACAACTGTAAATTTAGTGTTGATTTGCTAAATCTAAAATTTTGTAAAAGAGTGGTAGGAGATTTATTTATATGTATATACCTTAAAGAAATGAAGTAAAATACGGACCTTAATGAAACTCTGGAAAGAACAACCCAAAAATCTGTTAACATAAGAAGATATATGATCATGACATCTCAAGGAGAAAAGATATCGCATGACTCGATTAAATAGCAGCAATAACTTTTTTAAATTATAGCTCAGGGTTCCAGTATAAACTTCCATGCAATACAAAAAAATGGGCATTAACAATGCATGAACAATACGGGTTTTAACTTCAAATGGGCATCAAATTTAAGTTGGCTATCTATAACCACTCCCAAACACAACAGATTATCTACAAATTCTATTGATACACCATCAACAATAATGGATATTTCATTTCTAAATCGAGGATGACCAAAAAAAAAACACTTTTAGTCTTAGTAGCATTAATAACAAATTCATTACGTCTCATCCAACTCAAGGTTTTATTAACATAAAAATCAATATTCGATTTAAGGACATCAGTAAATTGTGGTTCACCAGAGAATAACAATTGCAAGTCATCCGCAAAGGCAAATGGCAAGCAAAAATTACCATCAAAAATATCAAATAAGTCATTCAAAAACATAATGAATAATTGTGGACCCAACACAGAACCTTGAGGTACACCAGTCAGCACATGAAGAGTCTCACTTCATATACCATTTATTGAAACAAATTGCCGACGTCCACAAAGATATGATGACAATAGACGGCATGCACTTGATGACATTGAATATTTTATATTAAGTTTTTTAATTAGTTTCGAATGAGAAACTCTATCAAATGCCCTACTTAGGTCGAGAGACAATAAAACTGATAATCCTCCTTTACTCAAAGTAGAACGTACCATATCCGTTAAACTCAGTAAGAGTGATGAAGTGCTAAGTCCACGCCTACATCCAAACTGACAATTATGAAGCATACGACTGGAGTTTATATATTGAACAAGTTGATCCTTCTTCAACCCCTCTACAAGTTTTGATAATATAGGAAGCATGGAAATAGGTCGCAAATTACTAGGAACAGTAGAACTACCTTGTTTTATAATAGGCCTTACCTTAGCCATTTTCCAGCGCTCAGGAAAGCACGATGTAGTCAAAACACAGTTCACAATATGCAAAATGTGGTCAACTAAAAAAGGAAAAACTAATTTCAAAAACTTTAAAGAAAATCCATCATATCCTGAAGCATTTGACTAAATTGCTGAAAAACCCAAAACTAATTCATCAACGTCGACACAACGAAAAATAAAACCATCACAGTTATCAGTATATAATATATCCTGACTTTGACTATTATTAGCCTGAGGGTTCACAAAATAATGATTCAATAAATTAGCATCCGGATAGTCAAGATTATCAAGATAACTATCACATTTAGCCACACCATAACTCCTTAGCTTAGACCACAACTGTTTACTGTTGAGCCCATCAAACATGTTACTATTCACTCTCCTTTTAACATTCCTAATGACTGATTTGGCTCTATTGCGAGCCTTACAATATATTTTCCAATTTTGATCAGTCCTATCATTCATATAAGCATTATGACATAGATCACGTATGGACAAATGATACTTTATCTCAGGATCACTCAAAAACCAATCATAACCCCTATTAATAATCCTTTTCCTCACCAACGGAACTACAGAATGCAAAATATGTAGATTATCTTCCAAAATTTTAACTTGCACATCAACATCATTTGTTTCATATATTGGGACAAATTCACAATTTAAAAAAATATTCTGCAACTCATTTATATCTACTCGCCCATAATCATAGAATTCTATCCAATTGTCCTTCTTAGGAACAGGAATCTTAATGCCAGCATAGATTAAGGAATGGTGAGATATACCCGGACATTGAACCTGACCAAATCTTGATACTAAATTACAATCAGAAACTAAAAAGTAATCAATTAAGGACGTGGAGTGATGTTTTAAGTCATAATGAGTAGGAAGTGATCCATGAATACATGAAATGTTCAACCTAAGACACATTCTGCGCATCAGGTTGGAACAGGTACCATCAAACATGTTACAATTAAAATCTCCCATAATTAAAACGTCATTATATTTCACTATCAAGTCACTTATTGAATCCTCTAATGCAACAATATTACCATGAGGCAAATATATACAACCAACAAGAACCTTCCTTCTATCAAAAATCAATTCAGCAAAAATAGACTCTACAATGCCATACCTTTTACTGGGAAAAACCACCTTAAATCTTATTGAATCCCTTATGTAAATGGCAACACCTCCACCCCTACGTTCAGGACGATCATTACGGACACATATGTATCCCGGAATGTTAACTACATTTGACGATATTTTTTTCTTTAACCAAGTCTCACTAAATCCAATAACATCCAAAAAATTACCGCCGACAACATTTTTGATTTCATCAAATTTAACGGAATTATAATTAACTTTAAAACTTTGACAATTTATGTGAGCAACATTTAAATCACCAATACTTAATTGTGCGCGAACAAATGAACTATCACTGACAGAGTTACCTAGATTATAATTTATATACATTTAATGATTTAACAATACTATAAATTGCAGATCTAAAAATATTTCTGTTATAAGCAAAAAAAAAAAATTCTGAAAACTTATTTAACAATAAAAAATCATTTTTAGAATTTTTAATAAACCAACAAAATAATATTACAATAAATTAATTTCCGGTAAAAAGCTCGTAACTTTGAAAAAGAATCAATAATATATTTTTAGTTTTCCAAAAAAATTTTTATTGCAAGCAGATTCTGCCAACAAACTTCTTCGAGTGTAAAACTTCAATATTTACAACACATATCAACAAAAATAATTTAATTGCATTATACTGAGAATAACTAGGTATGATTATGAAAAGAATTAAACGTATTTACAAATAGTCTGCAAAATTTATGAATAATTATAAGATCGTAAACTGTATCAATCATTGAAAACTGGAATACAACAGATCTCTACTCATTCTCATAGAATTATTCCAACATCATGATAATATTATGTTAGCCCTCTCTTTAAATCAATACATTGCTGCATATTAAACACTTTTACAGTTCCATCCAAAAGAGAAAGTTTTACTTTAGGAATGTCAGTGTTTATATAGGATTGCGACACATCATTACTAGTTTGAAGGCTTCAGGGGTTAAGTGATCATCAAGGAATATTTTGGAATTTGATTTGAAATTTTCATCAACATCCTTAAGCAGTATTGTTAGACGTAATTTAACATGATTCATCATTATTAAATCCCTTAAATACACAGAATTCAATTTAACTAAAACACATTTACCACCCGAAAAATATGTGCAATGTTCAATATCAGAAAATCCCAGTTCCACTCCACATAGCGATGCTATTTTTATGATCGTTTTCCTTAAGTTTCTTATATTAGTGGGTAGGCCCTTTACAATAATATTGGTTCTATTAAGTCGTCGTTGTAGAATGTTATTACGCATTTCCAATGCACTTATACGATCATGGGCTGTTTGCTCAACCTGTTTAACCATTGCATAACAATGCGACATATCAGATCTAATCATTTCAATTTCCTTAGCATTCTCAGCTCGTATCTTAGTAATTAAATTATCAAATTTGGCTTCTAATTTAGATATGCTGTTAAACAATTTTTCCTCAAATCGAACTTTAAAATTTTCAAGTTCATTGTTCATATCTATCCTCAATTTTTCAAAACCTTTATGAAACTCATTCTTAATAAATCTGGCAGGTGGAACCTCACTACAGTTCCCACACGTATATTTGAAATTTACAATAATACAATAAGATGATAATATTCAAAGCAATAACTACAACAAATACTTGGTTTTGATTTTGTTATGTTTTTTGAGCATATAGAACATAGAATTGTTTCCTTACGATTCCCCATATTGTTAGTTTATAAAAACAAAGAATAGAGTCTTTTAAACTACTGACATAAAAGTAAACAGCCGTCAACAAATGACACTCCCAAGATAATTCAATACTATCCAATTTATTCCAAAAATATAGTTGTATGATAAGATCTATGCTGGGTCTGTTTATCAGGAATGATACGTATTAACCCTGCTGTTAGGTTTGGACCATTTTGGTCAAATTTTTTTTTCTTTCCTTTCTATCTTTTCAACGGTAAAACATATCGACTTGAAACGTCAGCTCACGTGGTTTTTTTCTAAATCAATGTTTTTATTCAAATAATTAAGTGTCTAACATAAATTGGAAGGGAGAAAAATAAACAGTTACAAATTTTATGTTAAGGACCATTTTGGTCCATTGTAATTTTTTATTTATTCGCTTCTATGCAGGATGTACAAACAATTTTTCGGCTTAGTTTGCAAATAAATTTGCTGCAGATAACACATTTACTATCGCATTTTGATTTGCAGCAACCACGTTTTCTAGCAGGTGGGTTACTTGTATCACTTGTAGAAGCTACGGGGTCTGTGGTAGATGCTCTTACCTCAGCCAATAACTCTGCTGAGAAATTTTGTTTGGGTATGTTGGTTCGTTTCATCATATGTTCTTTGGCCAAAGAAAGTGCTAATAGTCGTAAAAATTCTGGTTGCTTACGATTTTGATTACTGGGTGCCCACGAATCATCGATTTCAGAAAACAATATAAGCGCATTCAATGCTAATATCTATCATATTTGCAAAAACAACATTCGGCCATCGATTTGTTTTGCGTTTAGTACTGTAGTAGCCAATCTTTTGGTCGACAGTATCTACGCCTCCTAAAAGAAAACAAAATTAAATTTTGTTTACTAAAAATCTATGAACACTGGCAAAAAGTTACACACCTTTTGTTGAATTATAATAAGACACAATCTCAGGCTTCTTTTTTGGTCCATTGGCATCAACTTCTGCCGTTTTGTGCATCGTACTCATCAAAACAGTACCTTTGTTTTTATGGCTGTTGTATGAAACTAATGTTGCGACTTCATTGAAAGCAAATGTTGAAGTATATAAAGGAACTTTTTTGAATATGAGCAACTTCGGTGGAATAAATGTTTTATTTTTTTGGAACTGTACCCACGTATGTCAGTTTCCTTTCCAAAAGCTTTTGCGCCAAATCAAACGACGAAAAGAAATTATCAGCCGTGATATTTTGACCTTTCAAACCTTCAGTCAAGTCCAATACGATGCGCTGTCCTCAGTTTTTCTCAGGCTGATCATTTCTTTGTTTTCCTAAATATGGCTGTATCTTCCACACATAACTTGTTTTAGAGTCAACAGACAACCAAAATTTTAAGCCATATTTGGCAGGTTTTGAAGGCATATATTGTCTGAAAGAGCATCGTCCTCTGAAAGACACCAGTTGTTCATCAATAGTAACATTTTCATGGCAGTTGAAACTCATTGAAAGAATGCCTTCCCAACGGTTCCACAAATCACGTATAGGAGCAAACTTATCGGTGCTTTGCATTTGTCTTCGGCTCATAACATCATCGAACCGGAGCGCTCTTGTAATCATTTGAAAAGTATCCTCAGACATAATTGCACGGAATATAGGACGACCAAAACGTCTATCAAACAAACCATGTATGTCTTCGTTTTTGCCGCTGCCATATAACAAATAAATTTGCCTACTCTTTTACTGAACCAAAATAAAAAATTTGTATAAATATACATACCGACACACACCAGCAAGAATAAGTACTGCAATATAAGCACGCAAAGTGGCTTCATCAATGTCTTTCCATTTACCCTCGAATTTTACTCTGCCATACATATTGGTATTTTCAATAATTATTTTTTCTAATGGTGGTGAAAAAACAGTAAAAAAGATGAAAGAATATCTTGGCACCTGGATACAGCAAATCGAGTTGGTCCTGGCTGTATTGAAATAATATTTTCAGAACGAGTTCCAATAGAACAGGGTAAGGGAACAGCACTCCATTGCATTTTATTTTTTGCAATAAACAATGGATCTACAGTGCTAGCAGCAGCCACATCTTCTTCACTATCTGTTTCAGAATCACTTGATTCGGTATTTTCAAATTCAGTATTTTCTTCTAAAATACTTGAATTTGAAATATCCGAGGCACTGTCATTTAGGATTTCAGCAATAGCATCGGTGTCCAAAAAACGTCGATTTTCCATTCTAACAAGAAATAAACACAACACAAACAAGACACAAACTGAACTGCAACTAATGCAAACAATTTACACGACTGCATCACAAAATAAAATCAGGGGAATCACAAAAAAAAAAACACACACACACATGTCTGCATGATAAAATGCAAAAAGGGGACTCACACAAAAAACACAACTTATTGAATGTCAACAGTAACTTGAATAGCTGATTTGATGGCATAACAAAACAATTAGGGGAATCCCACTATTGGCTTTCAAATTTAATTTGTATGAAATATAATAACATTCAAAACAAAATGAATAGCCCAAACGATTTGTTAAGCATACAAATATAACTTTTAGTGAAAATATTTGTTGCCAAATACTTAATTGAAATAAATAAGTATAAAAAATAGACTTACGCCCCTTGTTTTCAAAAAAAATTGGTATAGACCAAAATGGTCCGTTAACCTCGAATTCGTAAGTTTTTTTTAACCTAACAGCAGGGTTAAAAAAGATTTCTAATTTTGTGTGTAAAAGGGATTTCCAATTTTGTTTATTTATTATGTACATATGTATGTATATTAAATAGCTTGATAGAAGTCGCCTACAAAAAACTGTTATAATGATGGCACCAAAAATTAGCAACAAAGACAACAGAACTTATTATTTAACTTATTAATTTGAATTATCTGTTAATTATTCACTTCCTTGCATGAATTAATCCACTTATTTTACAGATTTAAATTATTAAATAAAATTTTCAGAAAAATTTTTAACAAAACAATAAATTTTCTCTTTTTTTATCTGCTCATGACAAGGGTTGCCAAGGCTATGATCATACATGGGCTTGTATATGATCATACATGGGCATACATGGTCATACACGTCCATACATGATCTCATATATGACCATATATCTTCGGATCCGAAATTTGTGGGTATACGGTGATGTATGTGCATATATTATCATACATGCTCATATATTATTCATGTATGCTCGTATATGATCATATACGTCCATATACCCTCAAATCCGAAGATATATGATCATATATGAGATCATGTATCGTCATATATTGAACAATGTATGGACGTATATGACCATGTATGCCCATGTATGATCATATACAGGCCCATGTATGATCATGTATGCTCATATATATTTCGATTTTTAGATGGGTAAGTTAAAAAAAAAGTAAAATTATGATATTTCCGAAATTATTCAAAACTTTCAAAATTGGCATTGCTAGATAAATAAGAACAAATTTTCTCCTTTATATGTGATTCTTGTTCATTTTTTTCCTATCAAAAAGCGGTGAATTCATGTAAGTGAAGGGAAAACAAATTGCTTTGAAGAAAAATTTAAAGGAATACTTCAACACTAGGCAACAGAAAGATATATTTTTTCCCAAAGGCAGAGGAGAAAAAAATGTATATTTAAAATTTAATAAAATTTCAAAAGAACAAACGATTTGATGATTTACGGTTCAACTATTTTGAATAATTTTGTACTTTTTTTAATATTTTAGCCAGTAATAGTTCTATTAACTTTATCTATTTTATGTTTTTTTTTTCCTAGTATGAGCTCATTATTTTCTTTTAAGCTTCCACAAATTGAAGATGGTCTCATTAATTCTATTCCTGCAGATGAGCAAAAGTTTTTTTCTTAGCAAACAATGCCAATAGTCGAATCACTTGGTTTGTTTGTGTAATGCACTACTAGGTGTCAAATCTAGAAAAAAATAGATTTGTATGAGAACTTAAATTAATTAAGAGTTTTGTCAGTTTTAGTAATTATCATTAAAAAATTGGCACCTTTTACATTAAAAACCAAAATTTCACGGTATACAAGCGAGCAAAAAGAAAATAAGAGGTTTATCTACAATACATATTAGAGATTTTACATTTTTTTATGAATCTGATCAGCAAGCTAACCTTAGCTAAGAATTTCGGTTTTAAGCATAAATGAAATTCTATTTAATTTAAACAAATCCTTGCCTGGCAAAAGAAAAATTACACTCTCAACAGTGAATAGGAGTTTTTAATGATGAGCAATGAAAGTAATTATATGACAATTAAATTATTCCGTAATAGAGTCCATAAAATATTAAATTTCCATCAAGAAATATTCACATTTAACCCTCCGAACTGCTAATATTTTCTGTTTGCTCTTTATAAAAAAAAATTAACACAAAAACTATAAAATCACTTTTTACTCTTTCTTAAAAAAATACAACTTTATTCAAGGATCACTTAAAAATTAAATGACAGAAATCCAGTTAATTAGCTAGAAAGATAGCTCGGTTTCGTCAACGTTATTCTAGAACTTTGGAAATCTAACACTGTTTTTCCTTTATCTAACCAATTTAGTTCCTAAATCAAGTTCGCAAACAAATAAGAGTGTAAGGGTCAAACGTTGACAAACAATAATCTTAATGGTGCAAAACTCTGACACCTAGCCTATTCAAGTATGCAAAAAACGACATTTCACTTTTAAAACTTTATTCATAAGTAGACTAAAAGGAAAAAAAAAATTTGCATTATCCCATAATATCTGTAATTCCTTAAAATTCAAGCACTACTACAACATGCAAAATAAATTAAAATTAAATCATTTCATTTTACGTCACAAGAAAGTTTTTGTTAGAAAGAAACTAATTTAAGCGCTGCCCATTTATACAGGGTAGATCAAAAACTATTATCTGAATTTCTTTCGCTACATCTTTTGTTTAAAGTGGAAACTCTTTCGGTTTTTGACTAGGTCAGTTTGGTTTGTAGATTCCTGAAGTAGACATATTCAACACATATACCAGAGATGGAAAATATGTTTTTAGTTATTGTACCAACCAGACAAACAAATTGTACTTTTTCGATCCTTACGGAACCAAAATTTGTTCCGCTTTTTTTTTTAACAATTTTATCGTATTGAGTCAGATTTTCTTAGACACTAAAAATGCTTAAAAAACAAAATTTTAAATATGTATCACACCTTTTTTTTCTATGTGTGTCCGCCTCCATTGGAGGGCAATTTAACCTTTTCAGGATTTGCTGTTAAAAAATTTAAAGGCATTTAATAGCTTTTTAACAATAATACACTTTTTTGTTTTTTTTTTTTTTTTGTTTTGAGAGGTAATTTAAAATCAGCTGCTCAATGTTGCCACTTCCGAATATTTTACTACAATGTATATGCAATCATTTGATATGTATGATGTGACACCAACTTAGAGCCGGTTCAACTTAAAACTGACCTTATTTTTTACTATAGTAGCTGAATAAATAAAAACAGGTTTTTAATATAAAGTTGCTTTTAAAAAAAGTCGACTTTATGTTATGTTGTTTTATCAAGTTATAAGTTGAAAATTTTAAAAAATTTCAAATTGTACTAAATGAGCCGCGGTGGTACCACGGTACCAACGAAGGTAAAAATGTACCAAAAAAAGTACAATTGTACCATGTTTTCCATCCCTGACTTATACTGAATAACAATGAATTGCATATTTGGATTTTAATCGCGATTTTGGAACTCAACTATGTGATAAATTTCCATCAAAATTTATCATGAACGACGAGGATTATTTTTAACTCAACGTGAACGACATTAAGCACAATTCTCGATTCTGGGATAAGGAAAATTCATGCCTAATTCATGAAGTACCATTGCGTCCTCGCAAAGGCACCTTGTGGTTTGCAGTTACGCTTACGTAAAAGGTGATTTCAACTTTAAACTTATTAACCAGTCTATGGTGAATGGCGACCACCATGCTGACAAAATGTTTCATACCGGAAGAAGACAATCAGGACTTCAAAACCGGCTATTTCTCGGACATAATTTTCAATATATGCAGAAATGGCAGCACTTTCAAATAGGTTGATATTTATTGCCTCACCTTGTATAAAGTGTGATTTTGGCAGCAGTTTAAATGTTTTTTTTTTAGTTTTTGGTTAAATAAAACGCCAACTTTTTAACATAGTTCTAGTTTTTAAACCACTATAAGTGGTTTTAGCTAAATTTATTTTGTAGTTAAAAAAAATTTCAATCCAAAAAATTTCAGAACAAAAAATTGGGAAAAATTGACAAAAGGGGGAAAAAGTTTTAAGTAAATGTTTTTTTATTTTTAACGGGGCCGCACTTAAATCAACGAAGGGCCGCATTATTCCACTATTGTTTTGGACAACAAAAATCCGGCTTTCAGACATATAACGAATTTCCAAAACAATCTACTTGGGCGAGCTTCCTCTTCAATAATAATTATTAAAAATAATTTCATTTTCATATTTTTACTAAAATTTCTTTTGTTATCATCCTTTATATAGAAAATTTTAAGGTGATGATGAAAACTAAAAGTTACATTAAAAGTATGAGTTTGAAATGTGTTAACTGGCAACAAATTAACACTTGAAATTAAATGTAATTTAACTTTTGAGAGAAAAGGTACAAAAAAGAAATTTACGCAAAATTTATTTTAACAATTTTCAATATTTTTTACAACACATGTTTAAAAAATGACTTTCCTACTCAAAACAAAAAAAAAAAGAGAAATGGATTTTCTTATATAATATGAAAAGGAAATTAGAATATTTTCACATGACTTGAAAATGCCAATCTCAACCAGGTTAACGTAATTTTACATTATTTTGTTTGTTTTTCCAATTTAAAATCGCCTTTGGCTATTTTGCCCTCAAATATTCGTTTTTCATTTTATAAAACCTTTAGGTTATTTTAGACTTCAAGGTATAAATTTCATACACATACATGATTGTGTAACTACACTCACCAAAAAAAAGTCTGTAATAGCAATTGAAAATTTTGCTGTTATTACGGGAAATTTTGCAAATTTGAGCCCAGCGGTATTTTTGCTTTTCTTAGCAACACATGTCTGCTGACGTGTAGTACAATAAAATTAGTAGAAAAATTAGTAGCCGCTACTAAATTTTAGTATACTTTTTGTAAAGTGGAATTTAAAATCTGTTTGCTAAAATCAGCAAAACAAATTACTAAATATAATTAACATTAGTACGAAATTTAAAAATTTTTTTTATCGAGCATCAAATTTTTTTAATTTTACTTATTTTTTTCAAAAAATATTTTATACAAAATTAAAAACAAAATCAAAGGCTTAAAAATTGTTAAAACATAAACGAAAAATATTTTAGTCAATTTTTTTTTACATTTAGGATACAATTTTAATTGTTTTTTAGGGTAAAATTTTAATTGTTTTTAAAACTAAAAAAACTTTTTAGTGCTACTTTAAGTGGATGTCCTATTTTCAGACATGAGTCGGTTTATTCAATTCCGATCCCTTTTTTAATCTATGTTACATTTTAAAGCAATTTAATTTTGTAGGTGTAAGTTTAAATTAGAAATAACATTTCCTTCAACATCCACTTTTTAAAAATTAGTAATTTTTTTGCTAATTTTAGCAAATCGGGTTTCAAAAATTTGTAAAAAATTTTTCTGAAATTAGCAACAAAAATTTGTAAATATTCTGTAAAAACTCTGTGACTCATAAAATGTAAATACCAAAAATATATGCTAAATAATAATTTTTTTACTAAAAATCAGTACAAAAATAGTAAAGTGGGATTGAAAACCGTTTACAAATTTCTGTACTAACTTTTTTTTCTGAGTGTAAATACACACATTCTTACATTCATATATAGATGAGTGTGCATAATGATGCAGCAGAGGGAAAGTAATTTCCTGAAACAAAACAAGAATGATATTTTTTATTTTAAAAAGAATACGTGAAAATTTTTAAATTTATTCAATTTATAAACTTTATTTAATTATTTGATTTTAGCCAATGGCAAAATATATTTAAATACAAATTATAATAAAAGTGATGTCTAATCAATAAATTTGTTAGCAAAATAAATAAGTTTTAGATTTAATGCAAATCCTACTATATTCATAAACTGTTTGAACGTATACAAAAATAGTTATAAAATAAATGGCTTTGCTAAAGTCAATTTCACAATATTGTTTATATATTTTGTTGGCCTTAACTTTTTAAACTAAGATTTTGAGTCATCATAAATCATTGTATTCTCAGTGGGGTAAGTTGCCATACATTTATATTTCCTTTGTTGCAAAATTATTTAACAAACCGCGAATAATTTATGAAAAAAAAAAACAAAATAAAAATGTGTGAATATTTTTAGCGTTATACTCATACACACATATACATCCTTATCCTGGATGAGAATAGCTGTAACTGCCATCTATGCTATAATTAAAGCCATCAACTTAAATGTTCTTTGGAGGTATAAAGTTTTACGTGATGTAATTTGCATATTTTTCAACTTCCCATCAAAAAAAAAAAAAAAGAAATCCTACACATACACAACAAAAAGGACGACATTTCGTCATCTATCCATCCTAAATTTACAAAATAAGTCTTAAGGGAATATATTAAATGATAAAGTGATAAACAGCATCAGCATTAGCAGCATAAAATAAAAACCAGTGGCACTTTTCACAAGTTTTCCTTATTCATTTTAAGTTTTTTCTTTATATATTTTTTTCACAAAAGTGTATTATTACCACTGGATTTAATTAAATCATAATTACTTTTTCGGGACAAGAATAAAAAAATTTCCTTTACTTATTTCTTTTCCTATTACATTGTATAATTAAAATAGCTTCACCTTGTAAAATTGTTTATCTTTTATTCAAATGAATTTAAGGAATATTTTGTTAAAAAAATAATTTAAGGAAAGAAAAATACTTTAAGAAGAAAACAATTTTTATTTTAAATTTAAATTAATTTTTAAAGGAAAAAGTTGAAAAACTTTGGGCTGTAAATTAAAAAAAAGCAAAAGCGAAAATAGTCTGGCAAATGGGTGCAAGGTTTAAAAAAATTATTGTACACTTTGGTATTTTTTATGCGTTAAATGCCTTCCAAAAAAAAAATCGCATAAAGGAAATCCGCTTAAAAATGACTCAATTTCCATACAAAATGGACTATCCGTTCTGAATAGTTCAAATACCGCATAACTTTAAATCAAGCCGTCAAAATTAGACTAATATCGCATAAAAAAATAACCAAAAAACAAAAAGAAAAAATACATTTTATCAGAGTTATTACCTGGTTAAACCAGTTTTATAAAAGTTAAAAATATATTGAAATAAAAAATTAAATAATTACATACTAAAAAGAAAAGGATTATGAAATAAAAACAACAAAAAACAATTCAGTTATTTTAAAACGCAAAAAAAGAAAAGAAAAACAGTAACAAGTTTGATAAAAGTAAAAAATAAATTTAAATAAAACATAAATTTAAATAAAATGCAAATCATTTTATTTATATTTAGCATTACATATTATCTGAATCACTGCTTGATAAGGCTCTGACCCATTTTGGAAGTGGTGCAAAATTACTCATCGCTCGATGAACCAATCAAATCATCACAGTTATCTTCGTTAGATGAAGTAACATAAACATTATCAGATGATAAGGTAGGAGCATTTCTCCTGTCTCATTAGCAAGATTTTGATCTGTTTTTTCAAAATAATTGGTCACTAATTTTTGAGTTGTACTGTTTTTTTAACTTTTTTTTTAACTGATTGAACTGAGTAAAAAAAAATCGAGTTTAAAATCGCATAAAAATAAACAGCATAAAACAGACCTAAGTGTATTTTTTAAATCACTTTATTAGCATTGGATCAGAAAGAATAGCATAAATGTTGCCTTAGTTGATATGAATCATAATCATATATTAAAATTTCTAATTTTTTGTGAAAAGTGGGCGTGGAGACCTAGCGGGTTAATTGGATAAGGTATTATACAAAAATGACAATAATTGATTTCTTGGTTATTCGGTAATTCATTTTAATTCAAAGCATCCTAAGACATTTTAAAGAATTATGCCTTAAATCTTGGAGTTTGTTTTTTTGAGCTGATTTAAAAAAGTCGACGTTAGAAAATTTTTCAAAATTTTTGTAATTACACAGCAAAACTTTGGCAATGGGTGCGATATTCTCATGCATTACCTTGTAATGATAGCTTGTTACCTTTTTCATTATTTGCAAGCATAAAGTAATAAGTTACTCATTATTGATTACGTAATATATGATTTATAAATGTAAAGTAATAATTGAAATATTTTTGAAAATCTTTTTTTAGATACATTACTTTGTGTTTTTTTGTAAGCAAAAGGGTAATGTATGTTTGTTTTGACAACACTATCGAAAAAACGAAGCGCAACAATTCATTTAAGTTTAAAGCAATCAAATACTATATGTGTTTTTTTTTTAGATTTTATTAATTTATTGTTATATAATTTTAAACGAAAATATTTTGAAAATATTTAAAACTTTAACAATTTTCTATTACTATTTTAAAACATAACCCAATAAGCATTGAAAAGTTAAAAATTCAAGTGCTTTAAATATTACTTGTATTATGCTTTATTATTACAGTCAAAATCAAGTTCATAAAAAAAAATAATTTAATTAATGTTTTTTTGTATATTGTCAATATTTTAAAATAAAATAAAAACATTTGTAAAATTTACAATTTTCTTGTGAAGATTTTTATAAAATCTTAATTTCTTTCATGGATTTTAAAGAAAAGGTAAGCCGCATTTACTTGGTGCTAAACTCTGTCCTTACATTATATTTTTTTTTATTTCAGGAAGATTCTACAAATTTCTACGCTTAAAAATAAAAAAAGTATTAGTGGAAAACTCATCGCATGTCAAAAAATCAAGACTAAGAAAACAAAACTAATATTTTAAATATGTATATATGTTTATAAATTGTACCAAAACCAATCATTACCGTATTTTTATGGCTTTATTTAATTTGAATTTAGAGCTTGAAAAGAAATGTTATCATCATGTTGTTTGAACTTGAATTGAACTGTGATTCAAGGCTTAAATTAAAGTATATTATCACTGTAATGTTCGACTTGAACTCCTCCGTCCGTTTTGCTGGAATATGCTATTGAATTAAAGTATAAGTCAAGGCTGGAAATTGAAAAATCATGACTTGAATAACACTTAATTTTTGCTTTAATTCCAACAAAAATGCTAATTGGGTTAGTAACGCCATAGTGTTTGTTATGAAAATATCTAGCCAAGCGTTTGATTGCTAAGAAACAAAATATACTTTTTGATTTACGCTCTGTCTATTCTGGAAGCTTTGACGTTTCTGAAACTTCGGCTTCTGATGAGATCCTTATCTTTTATCAAGAGCCCACAGATATATAAACTGAAATGAAATAATTTGCCGGAACAAGAGTTTCTAGTTGAAGCTTTTAACGTGAACTATAAACTATGGTATGTATTTTCCGAAATTTTTTATATTGATTAGAATTTTTAAAGGAATTAAAACAAAAACTAAAAATTGTCTATCGTATTTGTCAAAGCCTATATAGCACTTGCTTTGAGTTGCTTAAAAAGTTATCTAATTCTTAAGAATCTCTTTCACTCTAAGATTTCTAAGATTTTCTTGCAATTTTTTACATAAAAATTAGAATGTTTTAGGAAAAATTAAGGCAAAAATCAATACTAATAATTAAGCTATTAAACATAAGCTACAATATTAATCAAGGAATGGGATAATCGTTTAACCCAATTGGAAACACTAATAATTCCTCTTAATATTACCTTTTACTCCTTTTTACTGAATTACACTTTCCTAAGACTTATTTCTTGGCTTCTGATTTGTACATTTTTTTCTAGAAAATTTTAAATAAAACCTTAAGGTCAATTTATCTCAGAATATTTCAACTTCCATTTTATTGGAAATATTTTAAATCCAAAAGGCACATATTATTCTATCGATACAGAAAATATTCAGAAAGTAGTTATTTTTTAACCATTTTGAAATCCCATAATCATGACGTTAATGGCAAAAATACTAAAAGTGATCTTATTTGGGAATAAATTTCAGATTTTTAGCTCAAGCGGTTACGCAAAATTTTTTAAAAATACTGTCTTGGTAGATGTGTACTGTATATACCCAGCAAAAATGAAGCTGCCCAAGAAGCAATAAAAGCATCACTACTATGGCAAAGGCATCACTTCTTTTCTAATGGTTTCATCGATGAATTTAACATAAGCGTGTCATAGGATGGAAGTATTCATATGTAGCTACTAGCATTACTGATACTTTACTCTTAGGAAGCAATGATAATACAATGATTAAATATTCTGATGCATGAGTGGAATATGTTCATATACTTTGTAATATTTAAGCTTTGATGAAAATTAAATTTATAAGAATGCAGAAAAAATAAGTTTAAAGAAGAGAAATTTATGCATTGATATACAAATACTATTTATTAAAACAAATAAATAATTCTGCATTAGTAAAAAAGCATTTTTGAATCATTTTTCAAAAATTTTAATGAATTTCTAGACAAATTTTAAAATATTTTTGAATAATTTAAAAACTGGTTGTACAGTTTGAAAATATTCTTAGACGATTTGAAAATATTTTTGAACAATTTTAAATAATTTTTGCACAATTTTAAAACATTTTTGGATAATAATTTTTGAAATAATTTTTAAACAATTTTAAAATTGTTTTGATAAATTCTGAATTAAAGCTGGAAATGGTGTAGTGTGAAATCATAAACATAATGCAAAAATGCACAGATTGCGTCGTCAAAAAATATTTAAGGCTAAAAAAATGCAAATGACAGTCCAGCTAGTTTCAATTAAAGAAAAAAAAATCAGTTTTTCTTGATATTTCAAAACTTTTATAAAAATTGCAAAACTGCATAAATTCTAACCCTCATGAAACTTCAAACTAAAATATAAAAAATTATTAAAAAATTCATCAGAACTATTTTTTCAATTTGAATAAATGCTATAGATTCCAACAAAAATATACGATATACTATAACTTATGCTTTAGAAGTAATGAAGAGTGATATTTTAAGATATGCATCGGGTTTATATCCAGATCACTGCATTTGAAATATGAACACATGAATTCTTTTGGAATTGCCTTAGAATAACACCAACAAATCATAAAAGAATGTCAACTGAAGTTTAAGAAGCAATGAAAGAAGTTTTAGTCACAGAATGACTACCATTTTTTTTTGCTGGGTAGAGAATGATTAGAGAATTGAGCGGATTAATTAATTGGTGATTTCAATGTCATTGCATTTGTATCAATTGTAAACAAATTACTTTTCTTATTATTTTTAATTTAAATAAATGATAATGTTTTAAGGATTTGATTTAATTAATTAAAGAAAAACGTTTTAAATTTCATAACAATTTATAATGCACCAAATAATAAAAATAATTACCATTAACAGAGATTTTCTGAAAATACATAGAAAACAAAAATTTGTTGAAATCGATAAATATCACTAAAATCCAGAATAGACCCATTTAATTCCGGTCCCAGTGTGTCATGTTTAACTCACGGTTGTTCTCCATTCTATTCCTTTTCGCTTTTCTAGTTTAGTGTTTTAATTCCCATCATTCCCAGTTTTATTCTATATCATTTCCTTTGCTTTGAGTTTTAATTCCACTTGTTCCACGTTACAATATAATGCATTCCCTTTGTATAGTATATCCACTTGTCTGTGTCCTTATCTGGGGTGTTCATTCCACTACTTCACCGTTCCAGGATCCTTGATAAAGCGGTTTTATGAGGTCTTTAAGGGCAACACTTTTCCTCTTTGAACCTCTATTCTAGCACGCTCCTGTCAAAATATTCAAAAAATACCTTTAAGGTAAATTAGCCCATATTTTAGGAAACTCATATTCTAAATTTTGAGTTTCTAACCAAAGCGGTTTTTGTGAAGAAAGGGGTTTCAAAATTTCTTAATTTATAAACTAATTATTACGTTGGTTAGATTACCTACGGGAAAAAGGGATCAGTCGGGAATTGGAACCTGTCCGTGATAGGTGATAACTGGACCGGTTCCGAATATAAATATCACGAGATAGGTGAAAAGAGGACCGGTTCCTAAAGTGCCTACCACGTGACTGGTTTAAAAGTCATGATATGTTATTTTGCGTTGTTTCTGTGATATCTTCTTTGGGGTTAGTTATGTGACATGTGCTTTTAGATCTGTCCTGTGACATGTCACATAGGCCAATTGATCCCCTCCTATAACAAAAACCGGTTCCGTGAACGCTCCCTATCACAATGAACCGGTCACGTGACGAGTCATGGGATAGGTCATTTGACCGCAGGGTATTTGCTTAAAAATTTTCTTAATGCTTTTGAATTTCTTTTAACTTCTTTCCCTATACCACTTAATGTTTATTGCTCATCAATAGTTTCATAATTTATTTTTTTTATTTAAATTTCTTCATTAATAATAAACCTATAATTGTGTGTACATTGTGTTATAAGTATCCAACATTGTTTTCATCATTTATTAAATTTATTACATATTTTTTATTATTAATATTAATTTAAGGGCCTTAAATGACCTGCACTGTGTTAAAAATATTACAAAAAAAAATTATACGGATACACAACCATAAAATAATTTATAACCTTCAAACAATATTCATGATTTTATGTATTAATATGATGAAATGACACTATAGGTAGGTATATTTCTACATATAAAATACCAGACTAATCACTAAGCTCTACACCCAGAGAAAGGATTGGTTTCAATTCGAACAAAATTAACATTTATTTGTAAGTGCTTAATTTTATTTGGAATAACTTATAACAAATACTAAATTCGTTTAGTATTTGTGCGCAGTGGAAGCAACCATTTATTTAGTAAGTATATTAGAAAATTGCTACAGTCTATCAAATTTATTAAAAAATTGTCGATATTCAAAAGTGGTAACTATAAGTACAGTTATTCTGATTAAATATGTCATTTAATTCGGATTTCAGTAGAAGCAACAGAATTGTCGATTGTATTGATAATAGACGTCACTAATAATTGGTATTGATAAATAAATTTTATACTAATATTTCTTTTCCTAACAAATTGTTTAACTTCAAAATTATTCATTAAAATTTATAACTGTTTGTGGGCTAGTGGGTAGAGATCTAGCCTAGTACTCCCAATTTTCGAGTTCAAATCCCGGTAAAGGCAAACATTTAAAAAATATTTTCTTTTTTAATTAAAATAAAATATTCAAATGTTTAAATACAAAATATATCAAAGAAAATTAAAATAAGTTGTGGTATAGTAAGCAAGGGTGTGACCTATGAATCTGAATGCCCGGGATCGATACCAGAAAATCTAAAAATAAATATTTTCTTAAACTAAAATTTTGTGGAACGTAATAATATTTCGGTGTAATATAAATATTAAATTTAACTACTAAATATTAGCTTTAACAACCAAAAGTATAATTAAATATGAAGACAGTTGTCGAAGCTGCCAGAATTCGATTGGCGACAAATTCGATGGCACAACTGATATTTTTTTCTGGGTGTATAGTGTTAAAGTAGTAGTTATAGTACGATGATGGCTTGTCATTATTGCTAATTTAATATTAACAATGTTACAACAGTTAAAAAAAAAATAACAGACATATAACATAAGTACTTTTTATTATAAACCAAAAAAAAAAAAACAAAAAACTAATATACTTGATGACAAAAAATGATGAAACCACAAATGAGTTGCAGATTGCTATTGTATAACATTTGTTATTAAGCAATAATTTTGCATAAAGTTCTGTGAAAAAAGAGTAAAAAAAATATATTTACGCATCAGGGTAGAACCCATCACTACTCATATACCTTGGTTCATGAATATTGCCGTAAAAAGTTGGATATCCTATTGTGTTTACCACATGCGTATGTGGAATATTTAATGACATTCATAAATATCAATCATACGCACTGTAGCCTGAATTAAAAAAGCAAATTATTTTATAAAATAAAGTATAAAAATACATGCAATGCAAAACCAAATCAAACTTATTCGTTCCGCAACAAACGTCTTGTGGAAACTCCTTATTAACTAACGATCACTTACGACCATAAATGAAATACTAATTTTTATTACTAATTTGGTTTAGTACTCCGAAGATTTCATTATAAATAGTTGTATTTTTTACTAGCATTAACATTTTCTTTAATTTTATATAAAAATTCGTTGTTAGTTAACACTTTAAGGAAAAATTTTATTAGTTTTTCTCGAAAAATTTCTTCCATTAACACTAATAACATGTTTTCTTATTCAATCAATGATTAAATAAACACATTTTTATGCGAACCAGTATTAAATTAATTAATTTTGGTGATTCACTTTAAAGATTTCATTTAGTGTATCTTTATAATTTGCTCGTTCGATTACATTTGTATATTTTGATAATTTTTGAAATTTATTTTCCTTTTTACTAGTTTTGCTAGAAATATATTCATACACGCCTAATAGTAGTAAAAGTAACCGAAGAAAATCATTTTTACCAACATTATACATTAACTACATTTGATTTATACTCTAATTAAAGTGAAATTCAAATGCAATACATAAAATAAGTTTAATTTCCTAATCCAAATGGAAATTAAAGAAAATCGACTATTCACTAAAGTCTAAATTACTCGTAAGACTGTACTTTTTAAAAGAATTTACTCTCTGCAAATTAGTAACCCAGGTAAAAAATGCATACAAAGTTACTTTTTGTACTCCTCTAACTTAAGAAATTCTTAGTGATAATTTGCATAACATTTCCGTGCGAGTATTATAACCTTAAGAAATTTCAAAAAAATTCTTCCTTTTTTACTTCCATTTAAGATTGATTGTATTGCATTCTCTTTGACTAATGTCTAGATATATATTTACCCAAGTAATAAGATGTTTTTCTTGTAATACAAAACATATTGTTTTGTATTTACTATTCATGAACTTACTAATGAAAGTAATATTTCTTGTATATAAAAAGTTGGTACTTTTAAATATAAAAGAGCGACCAAAGATGTTTTTTTACTTATATTTGTTGTATGTAGATTGTTATGAAATCGATGTCATTATTCAATTTCAATTGGTAACGCCTGTTCATTTTATTTTTTTTTAACAAATTTTTTTGACAATGTTATTTTATATGATGCTTGATTGATTGATTAAAGTTTATTTTGAAATTATATTATTTCTATATCAGTATTTGACTTTGAATTTTTCAAAATTAAAAATGCTTTTTATGTAAACAGTGAAACTTTACAAGAATAGATTTTTACACGCAAAGAAAAAACATGGTTGGGAGAATCATATTCGAAGAGCATCATATATTTTTGGATTTATGATTGTGCCAACCATAGTCGTACTATATTATTGTTATGATATTATACTAATAAAATATCCATATTTTTACCTAAATATGGACCCTACAGTTATATTATGATCCAAAAATTACCATATTATGATTATAAATAAACATATTATGATGTTGAATTTATCATAATGTGATTGCATGTAATGTATCCTCAAAATGTTATTACATTATGGTCCCCATAACTATATTATGATTTCTGTAATATCATAATATGATCCATATAAAATCTTTATATAGAATGTTTTTGACAATGAATTGATTATTGTAAATAATATTACATGTATAAGGAATTTTCGAAAAAAAATCTTCTAAAGTTTAAAAAAAATAAATAAACTGGATCTTAATAGGTCAATTGATGAAATGTTTTAATGCCACATGAAAGGTATTTTCTACCCATCTGATATTTGTCCAACTTTAGTAAACAATATATGATTGTTTTTTAAGACATTTTGGTTTTTATGAAAACAAGACAATACTTGTATTAGGACTGTAAATGTCAATGTCATGTTTTATTTGATGTATAATTATTCATTGATTGTTGTCAGCATTTTATGGTTGCATAATTATCATATTTTGATTATAGTCAGAATTTTTGTCACCACAGTATGGTTGCAGTCTATCATGTTATAAAAAAGAAGGTGGCAATCTTAAAATAGTGAAATATTTACTATAATAATGATGGTAGCGACCATGTTAATGGTGAGACAACCAATAATATGGTTGCGACAACCATACCCGTTTGCATCAAGCACAATATAGTAGCAGTGATCATGTTGCAACCATGTTTTTTCTCTGCGTGTATGGTCGCAGAGTACATTCTATACATTCTATTTTTTTGTGTATATTGGGACAGTTAGTAGTATATTTGTGGACAACAGGCTCGTAGCCAGAACTATATTTTTCGGCTCAATAACAACAAAAATGTATATGAATTTTTATTATTGCGAAAAGAAATGTTTGGTTGGTTTGTAGGCCGGTAAAACATATTCCTGTCTACACGCATGTATTTTTTAAGATTCTTCATAAAATTTACATAGATTTATTTTTTCTCTTACAAAAATATATGTAAATAAAAACTTCATATTGCTAATATGTCAGAAACATTTTTCTTTTTTTAATTTTTTACTAATTTGTACTATAAATTAAAAGAATTCGAAAGTATGCGTTCAAAATTTTTAAATATTTTTTTTTTGTAAAAAAATAAACAAAGCGTGCATCAATTAAAATCAGATTTATTATCCAAAATTTTCTGCAGAACTCATAGAGTTTTTCATTGTAAATTTTTAACGATTTTAAACGAACCTTACTATGAAAAAATTTAAAATAAGGTAATACTTGTTATTTGTCATAAATCACATATTTGAAATGTTGTTATTTTAAGTTTTTAAATTTTTTTGTAAGGTATACATTTTAAGCAAAATTTGCATACGCACAAAAATTGATGTAAATTTATTGCATTATTGCTTCTTTTTTGAAAAAGTACCAACACTCGGAAAATTCTTTCTACTAATTAAAATGTTGCTTTCTTTGGGAAGGGGGGATAGAAAAAATATGAAAGGTGTTGAAAAATGAAGGGCTTCAAATATGGCAACACCGTCATTTCGCGAGATGATAATTCTTAGAACAGTTGTTGCCCGCTATCTGATGAATAGTTGGTGGAATTATTGAAGCATTTCAATTCATAGCCCTGTTATGTTATTTTACTTCGGTGGGGTTAAGTGCTATGGGAACATTAAAGGAGGACGTTGCGATATGTATGAGAGATAAAAACTCATACAAATTATTTGTCTAAATTGATGTTGCCTTCCCTGGAGTTCGAACCCGCAACCAGCCTTTGTAGTATCAACTATCAATGCATATAAACTTCCTAACCCTTAGTCTAAAAAACTTAATATTAACAAACCTGTTAGTAATTTGATTTTAATAACAATTTATAATTGTGCGGTTTTATTATAAAAAAGAGCAACACTTTTTTTTAAAGTTAACCAATGTTTGCAAAATAGATTTTAATTACTCGTTACAGTTCCAAATTAAACAACACATACGCTCTCCTAAAGGCAATATTTGTTTTAAGTGTGACTAACATGACCAACTACAAATTGTCGATGATAGTTATTAAAAAAAAAATAATTTTATTTAATTTAAGAATTTAAATTCAAAGCTATAAATGATGAACTAGTCTTTATATTCTAAGGAATTAAAATCAGTGGTCAACGACAATAGGGCATACAACTTTAAACAGAACTAGAAAATATATTGTTTTTGTTAGCAAACTAACTCATTTTGAAGGCTGAGTTTTTGATCCACATGCAACCCTATATGTTTAATGTAAATATATACCTGTCGTTTTTAAACAAATTTATTAAATTCCCGATTTTGAACCTAAATTTTAAAACATTAGTTGGCATTATTAAGTATACTCATGTGGTCTTATGTTTTAGTACTTGTTTTTTGCTAATTAACCACATATTTTAAAAGTATTTAGTGTAATTTTTACACAACGTGACTTTGACATTTTTGATGTCTTAATGGTTTTTGTGTTTTTAAACATATACAGGTTAAATAAAAAGTTAATCTAGCGATTTTTTTGTGATAAAAATAAACACATACACCTTAATTGGTAAACAAAGTTTGTTAAAAAAGTTAATACAACATTGATAAGTAGTCGTTATAACATGTTTATATGCAAAGCAATTTTAGTTTAGAATTTAAAAACGTATCAACTTGATTAGTGGTACGAGTATACAAATTATTATATCATTTGGGAACGATTACTGAATGTCCAGTTAAAATTAAACTCATAGTTAAATTCATTTAGCAGCTTTTGGTACTTTAATAAATTGAGGTTTATTGCTTCTGTCTCATATAAAATTAGACCATCAAAAACTATATACTTTGGAACCTCATTAAGTCTGATAACAATTTACTATTATCCCACATTTGAAAGGTTAAGTTATTGAAACATTTTAATAGACATAATTGGGAATTTTTCAATGAAACTGAAATTTCATTTCAAAGAAATTGATTAGAATATAAATATAATAATGAAATTTTCTCTTATTAGCATTTATCCTACAGCCAAATAGTTTGTAAGTAAAAATAACAGATAATACTATTTAAAAGAAATGATATTTCATTAAAAACCCGACTTTTTAATTAAATCAAATAGTTTTAGATTTTTAAATATTATTTAAACTACTGACAATTCAGTAAAAAACATATGATTAATCAGTTAAAAACAAATGTTAAAATTTTACCTACCAATTCCGTAAACGAAACGAACTGATTATTCATTTATTTGAAATGGTTTCCGTTATTTTTATTTTTGTTTGTTTTTAGTCTACTAAATGTATACAGTCAATAGATACATTTTGTGTGAATGTTTATATATGTGTGTGTGTGTTTATGAGGTTCCTGTAATTTGCATTGAAATAATATTTTGTACAAATAAACACTTTAAATAAAAAACACATTCGATTTTTTTGTGAAACAGACAGCAAACAAAATAAAAACAAATAAATAACATTTTTTCGTTTTGTGGGTAATTTTTTATTAAATTTCCAACAAATGGAGAAAAAAAAATAAATGAAACTGAAAAAATAGGTAAATGACAGTAAATCATTTTGAACAAATGTATGAACAAGTTAAAATAAATATTTCTTTGAAAAATAAATGTATGTTCCTTTATTTTGAACTGAACTAACAGCTTTTTTTATTAAATTGAAAAACCGTAAACTACAAAATATTCTCATGCTATTGAAATCATACTAGTGCTTAACAAACTTTATACAAATAATTAAAAAAAAACATTGTTTTACAAAAGCAAAAGGAACCCAGTAAAACTTTGGTAATGGGTGCGATATTCTCATGCGTTACCTTGTAATGATAGCTCGTTACCTTTTTCATTATTTGCAAGCATAAAGTAATAAATTACTGATTATTGATTACGTAATATATGATTTAAAAATGTAATGTAATAATTGAAATATTTTTGAAAATCTATTTTTAGATACATTACTTTGTGTTTCTTTGTAAGCAAAAGGGTAATGTATGTTTGTTTTGATAACACTAGCAAAAAAACCAAGCGCAACAATTCATTCAAGTTTAAAGCAATCAAATACTATATGCGTCGATAGCTCAGTGGGTAGAGTTCTTGGCTGGCAACCAGATTTCCCTGGTTTGATTCTCATCTTGACCAAATTATTTTTAATTACAAATATTTCAAATAAAATATTTGTAATCATTTTTTTAATAAAAATTCCTCTTTTTTAAAAATCTGTTTTTAGACACATTACTTTTTCAATTCTCGTAACCATATAAGTAACTCCTTACATTATCACCTCTAAAGTAATGGGTATATACATTACTTCGAGGCCCATCGCCTGTAAAATTCATCAATGAAGTAAGGTGTAAAATAATCCATCGGCCCCTATGGCTATACATTACTTTACCCATTGCTGGCAATGTTTAAATTGCTTTACATATGGTGTTTTATAAAAATTGATCCCTCGAAATCTCTCCCACACTTTACACTTCGATAATATATATCACGTGGGTCTGGGAGGGATCCCAAAGAATTTTTATGAAGCAGTCACAGGGTGACAATTTTTAAATCAATTTATGTGATAATACAAATTATCACACTCGGACAAAACCAATTGCGTTACCCGTTCTATTCCATTTCGTTTGTAAAATGTTATATACAAATCTCTCGGGGTCGTACACTGCGTTTCTGGGCGCAAAGCTCGGTATTTATAAAAGGTGACTTATTTATTTTACGAAGAATTTATGTGATAAAGAAAATAACTTACGCTCATAATGCAAATTTGGCATCCAAGAGAAAAATTTAAAGTGGATTAAATTTAAGTCAAAAGAATAACGTAAAAGTGTTATTTTTGGAAACAACAATAACAAAGATTTGGAAGTAATTTCTAATAAAATATGGGCTCCTTTATCTCTATTTAAGCCTGCTACAATCCATAATGCAAATATCGTGTCCATCCCACTTCGTTCCTACTGCTTACTGCTGATCAATTGCATTGATATCACTGCAATTCTAATGAAATTATCAATTAATTAGTCCACTCACTTAATAAGTCCCATGTAGGATATAAATACATAATAAATAAAAAAAAATTTAAATGGTTTAGAAACAAAAATTTATGCAAAAATCGTTTTTTTATAGTTTATTGCTCTCCGAGAAGATGGATTTTGGAAGTCATAAAAAAAACGTATTCTTTGACTTTTACTAAATCTTTGCTAATCCATGACATCTAACACAAAATAGAAATGGCTAATAAGCAACCAGGGTATTTTTTATATACATTTAAGAGACCTTCTTATAATTCTCAATAAAATGTGAAATCCTATTTAAAATCAAAAAAATGTAAACCAACTGACCGGAAATCCTCTTAAGTTAATACATTCATATGTGGTAAACTTTGTTTTTCATCCCACACTTATCAGGATGGTAAATGTTTTTCTTTTCTTTGATTTTATTATCATTACTTTGTATTCAAGTCACACCTTAGTTTTGCCTTCTTAAAACTGAAGTAATTCGGTATATTTTACAACAGGAAAAGGCCAAGAGGAGCAATGAAATTCAACACCATTGTCCTTAACAGGGTTTATAGTTTCTTTATTGATACAAACAGCAAGCATTCTTCGTGTAACATCCTTTTTAGTGTTGATTGTATTTATTGTCCACAAAACAAACAGTAAAAAAAAAAACTAAGGACATTCAAATAAGGCCGACTATTTGATACCCTATACCAAGCATAGTTTTAATTATATTCCAGGAAACAGTAAAAATTCCAAGATGAGACCTGATCCTGACTTTATGATTGGGACAGAAAATATTTAGAAAAATCTTAATTAAATGGCTCTAAAAGTGGACTTATGTAGATATCGGGAAGTTTTTTTATGGGGATTAGGGCAAAAAATGGCCCGATGTTTGCTTTAATATTACATTAGCTACCCAAATATTAACCTGCACCGCATTTCTGTATTTCTGGCATCGATAAAGTTTTCACAAAAAACATATAAAACGCAACCCTGTTATGCTTTCTATAGGGTGAGTCACAGGCAATTAAATATAAATATTAAGCAAAAGAAAATATAAGGCACTGTGTAACAAAATATTTCTCCATCTAATAAGAAATTTTACAAAACTAAATGTACCACAGCTTTAAAAGTAAGAAGCTCAAAAAAAATTTCCAGTAAAAATAAAATCATTTTTATTGTCTATTAAGTCACCTTGTATAAAATAGGGTGACTATAAATTTCTCGATGCGAAAACTTCTCGCATCAGATACAGAAACGGGGTGCTGATATCAATCGTTTTAATATACCAATTTTTTTTAAATGGACTAGCAAATAATTGAAAAATAAATAAAATTTTTATATAAAAAACCTTAAGAAATTATAAATAAAAGAAAAAGGTCTAATAAAAGTTAAAAATTATAAATATTACTTTGAAAAATAAAGATATGTTCCTTTATTTTTAACTGAACTGAAAACATTTTTTATTAAGCTACAAACAGTAAACTTCGTAATATTCTTAGTCTTAGACGCGGAAAGTGTATTTAAGTTAATTGGTATACTATAAGGTAATTCTAGGTCCTTTATATCTTGTTGTTGCAAACATCGGTACAAACTTAATATATCCTTATTATAGAGTAGTGTTGCGTTTAGATTACCATGCTACTCCTACTACTAGTACAATAGAAGTAAATTTTAAAATATTACTTATAACAACTTAAGTTACTTTAGTACGTTCAATGTATTTTACAGAAATGTGTTTTTTATTAGAATAAATCGATTTTAGATAAAATATTTAATTATTACTGAAGCATTAAATTGTTTTTAGTTATATTATTAAGTATCAAATAAAAAAGTAAAGGCCAAATTTTAAATATTACAATTAATTTGTTAATGGAATGGAAAATTTATTGGGAGAAGATATTATGTTTTTTTGTTAGCAATATTTTATTATACGATAAACGTAATTTTTATTTAAATCTCTCTGCATATTTTTCAGACTTCTCGATTTTTGTATATTTATTAATCAGATGTTTCGGCTGGACTTTGTGATATTGGACTTTGAAACCATAAGAAGTGTTTCTTGTGTCATAATCTGTCAAAATCAAACTTTGGATACGTTAGTTTGGGGATAACATAAAGAGGGGGCAAAAAAGTTTGTAACTTAAAAAGAAAAACATATTCATTGTGAAAACTGAATTTTTTTGCCAACTGAATAGTTTGGTTGAATCAACCCAATTATTCGGCTGTTGCAACCAAACATATTCCTAATTCATTTAAAATTTATTAAACCGAAATTCTGTTGTATTAACCGAATTTCGGTCTGTTGTATTAACCAAGCTTCGGTCGCCACAATCATATATATCTTCAAGTCGATCGTACTAAAACTCGCTGAGATAACGAAACAAGAAGTCCGCAGCCCCTTTTAAAAATTCATTGTATTTGTAACTATTTGAAAGTATTTACTTACATTGTCAGGTATATTTCCACGAGCAACCGGAATAGTCTAGCTCGAAATTCCGTGCGTAACATAACTGAAAAATTAACGCACCGATCTTAATGAAATTTTGCAGACATCTTTCATATGATAAACACTTGCGGATATGATCGATTGTTTTAATTAGATTTTTTTTACTATTTTTACAGCAAATAGGCTAATTTTTTATGACAATTGTACCTTTAAGTTCAAGACCACTCCAAAAATCGAAAATAGCATATTTTTCAATAAAATAATAATATATTTTTCAATACAATAACAATATATTAAATAAATCACTTTGATTTTTTGATTTCAAATAAGACTGTGAGGCCAGGTTTTAAGCAGCTCCGATCTACCGCCACTACAGAATAAATAATTAATATTTTTTGAGTGTCTTGTCTTTTTTGTCTGTCGCGTGTCGTCTCACCTCTTTTTCTATTGCCCGTTATACATATATTTAATCTCTATCTATATAAAGCAATAACGTTACTGACTGACAGACTGACTGACCGACTGACTGACTCACTCATTCAACATCGCCCAGCCCAAACGGCAAGAGCTAGGAGGCTGAAACTTGCTATGCAGGCTCCCCCTCCGGCGTAGACGTCCGCCAAGACGGGGCTTTAGGAAGTTCCTTCGGAGAGGGGCAAAAAGGGGGTAAAACTCCCCTTTCACGGCCTGCCCAAACCCCTTTAGCTAGAAACCTGAAATTTGAAATATGCCTTCCTGGGAGTATGTGCTAACTCCTTGATAAGGCACATTTTATAATTTTGGCCAGTGACGTTGTAAAAAATAGGGGTTTAAAGCGCTAAAAGTTTCTCCATTTACGTCCTGCCCAAACCATTGCATCCAGGAAGTTAAAATTTTGTATGCAGACCCTTTCTCCAGTGTAGATACCAGCTAAGACGTGAGTTTTGAAATATCCAACGGGGAGGGGCAGAAAAGGGTGAAATTTTCCCCCTCGACGGCCTTCCAAAGCCGTTGAACCTAGGAAGTTGAAATTTTGTATGCAGACTCCTTCTCCAGTGTAGATAACATTTAAGATGTGATTTTTAAAAAACCAAACGAGAAGGGGCGGAAAAGGGTGAAATTTTCTCCCTCGACGGCCTGCCAAAATCGTAAGAGCTTTAAGTCCGAAATTGTGTATATTGGTTCTACCTGAGGTGTAGACATCCACCCAGGTAGGATTTTTGTAAATTCCTGCGGGGAGGGATAAAAAGGCGGAAAATCTTCCCCTTAACGGCCTGTCCACACCAAAATAGCAAGATACCTGAAATTTTAAATATGTTTTACCTGGAGTATGGACTAACTCACTGATAAGATAAATTTTTGAATTTTAGCCAGGGATGGGGTTTAAAGGATGAAATGTCTCCCCTTTAACTGCTTGGCAAAACCGCTGGACCTAGAAAGTTGAAATTTGGTATGCAGGCTCCTTCTCAATAGATAACAGCTGAGATGTCAATTTTGGAAAATCCAACGGGAAGGGCAAAAAAGGAGAAAATTCTCCCCTTTGACGACTTGTCAAAACCGCTAGAGATGGGAAGTTAAAATATAGTATATAGATTCCCGCTCGATCGTAGACATCCACCCAAGTTGGATTTTCGGAAATTCCTACTGGGAGGTGCAATAAGGGGAAAAGTCTCCCCGGAACGGCCTGCCCAAACCGCTGAAACTGAAAAGTTAAAATTTGGTATTCAGGTTTCTTCTTTAGTGTAGATAACAGATAAGACGTGACTTTTGGAGAATCTAACGCGGAGGGGCAAAAAAGCGAATATTCACTCCCTTGGGACAAATGTTCAAAATTGAAAATTTTATTGTTTTATGGTTTGATAGATTGATGGCTTTATGGATCGATGGTTTGATGGTTTGATGGTTTGATGGTAATGTAAATGTTCAAATATGCAAATGTGTAAATATGCACATGTGCTAATTAGTAAATGTGCAAATGGGCAAATGTGCAAATTTGTAAATGTTAAAATGTGTAAATATGTAAATATTTATTTATTTATTTCACTCATCATCGCCCAGCCCAAACCTCAGGAGGTAGGACGCTGAAATTTGGTATGTAGTTTCCCCCTGCGGCGTAGACATTCGCTAATACGAGGTTCTTGGAAATTCCTCTTTGGAAGAGCAAAACGGAAACAAAACTCCCCTTTCGCGGCCTGCCCAAACCCCTATAGCAAGAAACCTAAAATTTGGTATATGCTTTTCTTGCAGGATGTGCTAACTGATCGATGAAGTCTCCCCCTTAACAGCCTACACAAACCGTTGGACCTAGGAAGTCGAAATTTAGTATGTAGATAACAGTGAAGATGTAATATTTGGAAAATTCAACGGGGAGGGGCAGAAAAGGGAAAAATTCTCACCCTTGACAACCTGCCAAAACCGCTGGAGTTGGGAGGTTAAAATTTGGTGCATATGTTTCTCCTCTGGTGTAGACATTCACCTAGATCGGATTTTCGGAAATGCTACGTGGTGGACAAAAAGGTGAACAGTCTCCCCCCTTAAAGCGCTACCCACACAGATTTAGCTAGAAATCTGAAATTTTAAATATATGTTAACTGCTAACTCATTCTTCAGCTTCATTTTAGAATTTTTGCCAGGTACATGGTAAAAATAGGGGTTCAATGGGAAAAAATCTTAAATTTGAAATACGTGTTACGAGTATGGGTTAATTCGTAATTGAGGTACATCTCAGAATTTTGATCTGGGACATGGTGAAAATTGGGGACTCCGGGTAATTATCTGGGAACTCCGTATATTACCGGGCGTTAGCCCGGGCAATAGCGGGCTTTAGTCCGGGCAACCATTTTCTACGCTAAAAACGTAGCGGGCTTTGCCCGCTAGTACAAAATAAAAAAATACTAAACATTCAAAATAACAACAAACATGCATCAGTTTTTTTTTAAACTCCTAACACACACTCTTCAACAATAACAAACAGCTTCACTCAACCAGCAAAAAAACAAAATAACCCGAATAACAAAAACATTCATTACAAAAACATAAACTCTTAAAACACAAAATAAAAATCTTACAATAACGTAAAATTATTATAAACACATTCACTAAAATTCCTAAATTACAACAAACATACAATAATTATTAAGTACAACAAAAAATTTTTTTTTAACAACAACAAATTTCAATATTATTAACTACAACAACCACACTGTTGATATTGCTGCCGTTAACAGTTTTTTTTTCATATGATTTTTTCTGTTGCAATGTTCTCACTGAGGGCTTTTTTTGCTTCTTTTCTTAGTGTCATTTCTGTTGGTATCCCTCCTCTCCTACACACTCCTTGTTAAACATTTTTTTTATTTTTTCGACATAGTGCAAGTTCTTTGTGCTTGTTTTGTTGCTGGGCTAATTAGTGGTGAAGGTATAACACTGACCATTGATTAACCGAATCAGTAGCAAATCGAATAGTCGATTCTTGCACCTTTAATGTAGGGAATATTTTTTCTTGAATTCTTTATTTTATTTTAATGTCAGGCAGTTTCCGCGTAGACTTCTGCAACGTATGTGGAGTTAGGGCGAATTTTTTCTCTGTTTGTGCCCATATTCGCCTTTATAGGCAAAAAGGTCTGGCTTTATGTGAGACTCAGGTGTGTGGGGATGCTGATCCACAGTATTTTCATATACCAGGGTACCACCTTCTACCTCTTTTTATTTCTCATAGGGGCCTTGCATTGTACATTCAAAACAATGTTGTGTACCAGTATCAGCAACAATTGAACTGTAATGATACAGAATTTCATTCATTACGGGTAAAATTCGTTATCAGAGCTTTGAAATAGATTCGACGCCCTTTCCGATTCAATTTTAAGAATCCTTGAGAATTGCCTGGATAGTGAAAACGTTGTTGCTGGCGATTTTAATATCCACAATTCTTCTTGGCTTCGCATTCCGTGCGTTGAAGGTGAACACCATAATACTATCGACCTTTTTCTTACTTCACACCCTGAAAGTACATATTTCCTCACCTCTCGGTAATTCGGATCATTGCGTCGTTTCCGCTTCGTTCTCATTCTCCGAGCTTCGTAACGTTTCGTTGACAGCTACTAAGCGTTCAGTTTTTATTTACAAGGATGCTCGTTGGGCTGAGCTGAACGATTTGTTCCGGCATTTTAATTGGAACCTTTGTTTCCTCAACAGTAATGTCGATGTCGCTGCGGAAATGGTAGGTCACGTTATAATGCTTGGAATCTAATCTTTCATTCCTATCAAGCGCATTTCGGCTAAACTAAAAGGTAATTGTTGGTTTAACAAAGACTTGCAGAAAAGCAGTCAGGTCCCGAGAGAAAGCGTTCATAAATTTGCGTGTTAATAAAAATGTTGATACTTAACTGCTTCGCAAACAGGCGAGAACTAATTGCTCCAGAGTACTTAGACGTAAAAATTATATTCATGAACAGCTTCTTCGTACAAAAGTCTTTTCTACTGATCGACAGTATGGCTTTCGTAGCTTCATTCCCCGGTTCGGTGAAAGCAAGGTGATTGCTCTAGATATTTCCAAAGCGTTCGACCGCGTATGGCACGGCGCACTTTTATCGAAACTAATTGCTTTTGGTGTCGGTAATGATCTCTCTCGATTTATTTCGAGCTTCCTTAGAGATCGTTCTATACGTGTTGTTATAGACGGGATCTTATCCGACTAGTTTCAGTTAAATTCAGGTGTACCGCAAGGCTCTGTTCTTTCTCCTTCTCTCTTTCATGTATTTCTAAATGCCTTCTTGGTTTAACTTTCAACCTATCTACTATTTTGCTGATGACAGTAACATTTGTCATTCATTTTCCTTCGAATCTCTTAGAGGTCGGGGTCAGTAGGCAAAACATAAATGATACACTTAATCGGGATCTTTCGTTAGTTTCAGAGTGGGGTCGTACAAATAGGGTAGATTTTAGTGCACATAAGACCCAATGTTGTATCATGACTCATAGAGTTGTGCAGTCTCCAGCGTCATCTATCCAATTGAAGGGTATCGATATTGAGGTATCGGAAACTCTTGATGTTCTGGGCATGAGAATTCAGTGTGATATCCCTCGCCATAAACACATTTTGGAAGTGTCGAAAAATGCATTCAAGTGTTTAGGTTTTTTAAAACGGTGCAAGAACTACTTCACTCCATTCGATCTCCTTACTATCTATACCACCTATAACCGGCCAAAATTTGAGTATAATTCCCATATATGGGCAGCTGCTTCAAGGTTTATTTTGGCACTTTTGGACTGTGTTCAAAGAATGTTTTCGGCGCATATCAATGACAGTAGGATATCCAGTTCTATTGATTTATTGGAACATCGACGCAATGTGTAACACTGTTCTATTGGCTGTGTAACACTGTTCTATTGATACTACCATAGGATATACTCTGCCCTCGAGCCCGAGTTTTTGTCCGGAATACTCGCTTGTCCAGTAGAGCCCATCCCTTTGTCCAGTGAACCGCACAACACATTACAGCGAAAATTCATTCATAAGTCGGACTAGTCGTATGTGGAATAAACTCCCTGCAGACATAATATAGGGAAATTCAAGTCTTATATTCAAAAACACTACTCCCTCTTCCCTCCTCCTCATAACCTTTATTGCTGACATCAGCACAATGCACTGCATGCATAGGGGGCAACCCTTGAGTGTTGGTTCATAAAAAAAAGTTATACATACTCTCCAAAGATAGCTCTTTAAAAATTATTTATTTTTTTCGGCCTCGGAAGCCAGCCTGCACCATAATGTGACTGATATAAATTTGAAAATTCTGATTTTTTTTATAACATTTGTCTCAGCAGACTTTTTTGGTAGTTTTTAAATTTAAAAGAATTATGTATTAAAGTTTTAACAGCAAGCAATTAGATCTGACAATTTTAATAACCAATTTGAAATTTAATGCAGTTTCTTTGTAATAGTTACGCCTTATTCGGTGTTCCCATATTGCTTAACTCCACTGAAGTAAAATAGTATATGAGAGCTGTGAACTCAAAAGCTTCAACAAGTTTGCCAACTCTATATCATATGGCAGGCAATACCTGTTCTAATATTTATAATCTCATGTAATTACAGTGTTGTCATATTTGAAACCCTTCTTCCAACATCTCTCCTTAATCACCTTTCCACAGAAAGCAATACATTAATTAGTATAAATAATTTCCTGAGTGTTGCTTATATAAGAAAAATATTTTTATATTCACACTCAAAATTCAATGAAAAATACATTTGCATTATGATTGGGGTTAAAACTATTTTCATTTTCAAATAATTGACACAAGTTTCAGCTCATATAGAATGTATTTAAAAATATGTATTTTAGCTAAAAATTTTAACCACTACACCTGTCATTTGATTTACATGATAATAACCTTTCTGAAAAAATCGTGTATATCGAATTTTTGGGAAAAAAGTTATAATTTTTTATTATCAGGTTTCTACATGACAGTTTTTTGAACTCTTTTGCCATAGCTGCGAGAATGCCTATTAATCCCGGCGAAAATTATAGATTTCGTTGAAACTTTTAGATGTTAATAAACATTCACACATACAGAAAATTAAAGTGGCATTGGTTGTGACAAATAATAAATTCGGTTAACACAACAAAATGTAATTGGATGCTGCAGTAAAAATCAATGGTAGTAACCGAATTTTGTTTTGGAAACAAATATTCAGTTGTGCCAACGTATTCTGGTCATAGTAACGAAATTTTAGTTGAAAACTAAGAAATTCTATCTCTATGAGCTTAAAAGATATGAAACTTAATAAAATTTTTTATTAATAAAAGTTTGAATGGACAAGTCCAAGCGAAATTTTATTAATTTAATATAAAAATTTATTAATATCATGCAGTTAATTATTTCAGTGTAGATAATTTATAAAACTAGTCGTAGTGGATTTCTGTACGTATGCTTGTTTTTCCTGGGAAACTAAAATTTCCTCATCAAAAAAGACAGAAGAGGTGATAATTAGCGATATTAGTCGCGTAGAAATAGTTTGTTTTTTTGATCGAAATGTTTGCGAATTTATTAATGAGCAGAATTAAAAAAAAATTAGCTTTAAATTAAATATTCTTTAATTTATCAACAGGTTTTTTAAAAAATTAAATATTTTGATCTAAAATGGCTAAGAAATGCAGTTGTCACAATGAATCTGTTTTCTCTGTGCGAAAAATTTTTAACGTTGAAAAGTTAAATTTTCTAAGCTACTATAATTTTCGACTTTAAAGTGTTGTTGTGGACATATAGGGACAGATGTATTTTATTTAAAAAAATGGCAAAAAAGTACTAAAATTATATTATCTTAAAACTGTTGGCATAGATTTTATGGAGTCATAATTTAAAAGTTTCATAATAAAACTTGTTGCCAAAAAGAAAAAAAAAAATGTATTTTTATATGTAGACTTGAAGGCATATGAGTATGTTACTGCCATTAAAAGATATGCAATTCAAAGATGCATAAATATTTTAAAAGTCAGTACCTGAGACAAGTCTTACAAAGATAAATACAAGAACAAGCGGTCTTAATTAATTAATTATTAAGCTAATTTCTGGAGTCTAGTTTAAGCTCATGAAAACTAAAAGTATCACAAATTATGCTCACAAATTATGATGTTTAACAAAATTCCGTAAGTTATTAAACTAATGTGCTTAAAATATTAATGTGCTTAAAATTCAGTATAAGACTTTGGAAACTAATTGCATATTATCCATAATATTTCTAGAAAAACTATTTCATCTACTATCTTTATGTTTGGAAAGCAAGAGTAAATATTTCTTTTATATACACTGATGATTATTGGAATGATAATGATGATGTGAGTATCAACTAAAGCTTAAATAAAAATATCTAATATTATATAAACTAAAGAGCTTTAATGGATTTCTGTTTGTTTTTATATGTTTACATGAAAATGAAAATACTAAATTAGTTCTCGTATTAGTACAATATTTGCTTTCAGAAAAAAAAAAAGAAATCATAAACAGAAAAAAACAAAAAATTTTGGCAGAGATTTAAAATTTGACTAGAAAAGTGTTTGAGAATAAAGAAATGTACATGAATCTGAATCAAGTTAATATCTTGCATGTAGATGGTCATAAGTTGAGAACTGCAAACTAATGATTTGATTATCACTTGAGATAAGGATGCTTAATAATTTCCGTATAAAGAAGAAGTCGCTTAACATACTTAACTTATGTTGTGATTTCAGTGCCATTCAGGATGTATCAACTTATGACCATTGGTATGGACAAATTTATAAACATATTAATGTAAAATAGGGTAACATATATTTGAAATTTTTTGTTTTAAATGCAACTCTTTAAAATTTAGTTAAAAACTAAAGAATATCATAAGAAAAATTGAGTTAAGACTCAATAGAGTGCACCTCTCCATGGAAATCTGTAGCAAAAGGCGAAAGACTTATTCGATATCTGAAAAGATGTCAGAGTGATCATTGTGGTGTCAGGGGGTTTAGCTGTTACAGAGAAGGTTTCGTGATCGATCTCCAGCGAAGGCATCATCAATTTGGAAATATAATATGAGGAGTGCCCTCATTTGGTGGTCCCATAGAATTTAACCCAACCGGAGTAAAATAGTATAACATCCCATTCATATTGAACCCCAAAATACATATTTTCGTTTTTTTCAAGTTTTCAACTTTCAAATTCCATACAAATTTTAAATCGAAAACTTGAAAACACGTATTTTGAGGTTCCGTATGGCTTATTGACGGCCACAGCTAAGCCCCAATTTTTTGTGAGTCACTGGCGAAAGTTTCGAAGATGAACCCCTCCACTGAATAAACCGATAACCCAGGGTCAACTTGTTGATTTCTAATTAATAAATATTAATAAAATATGGAAGAGTTTTTTCAAAAGTGGTTGGAGTAGCCATCGTTAAATATTGACAAACTTAACATTATTTTGAACTCATTAATGGCTGACCCCTTCTGTGCTTTGTACTAGGAATGATGTTGATTATACGTACTGTGGTTCTAACTAACTGTAGAACAAATTCTTGTATTTTAATTGGATTTTGTTTTGCTGAAATTTTCAAGTAATTTCTTCTAATAGAAAACTGTACTCCTACAATAAGTTGGTAAATTTAGTCTGTGTGCGAAAATGAAAAAAAAAAAAAATACATTATGCGTAAATTAATGAACATAAAATGGGTAAAATTACATTAAAAGTGTGTAAAATTTAAATAAAAATTTGAATTTAAAGAGTAAATTTACCAAATATGTGCATAAAGAAACACGATCTTCTTCCAAATGTACACATAAATGTGGAAAAATCCTACAAAAATGCGTATTAAAAAACAATGTTGAAAATTAAAGAGGCCAAATTTTTTTTTGTGCAATTAAACAATAAATGTTTTGTTTAGTAATTCACAACAAAAATGAAAACTATAAATTTATTGTGTAGTAAGGTTATGATAGTGAACAACTGTTGTTGGTAATTTGCACTCAAAAATCTGATACACACGCAGAGAAAAAACATGGTTGGGGCAATCATATTCAAAGAGCATCATATATTTTTTGGTTTATGGTTGTGCCATCTATAGTTGCACTATAATATGGTTATCATATTATGATAATAAAATAATCATATTGTTACCATAAGATAGTCCCTACAGTTATATCATGATTCAAAATTTGCCATATTATGGTTCTAAATAAACATGTTATGATATTGAATTTATCATAATATGATCGTCCGTAATGATAGTATGCTCAATATGTTATTATATTTTATGGTCTCCCATAACTATATTATGATTTATGGATTATCATTTTATGATCTCTACAATAATATATATATGATTATAATTATCTAATATTTCCAAGAAAAATTTTTCCTAAAAAAATTTGATATTAAGGACTTTTTTTGAAGAAAAATTGTTAACGAAAAATCATAGATTCTAAGAACTTTCGTTTCAAGAAAACTTTGATTCTGTGGACTTTTTTAAGAAAAATACTTATTTTTTTTTTTAATTCTAAGGACTTCTTTAATAAAAAAAAAACTTAGATTCTAACGACATTTTTGAGATTTTTTCAAAAGTTCTTAGAAGGTTTTCTTTTTGAAAAAGTGCTCAGAATCTATAAATTTTTCTTTCAAAGAAAGGTCTTAGGATCTTAGTTTTTTAGGATTATATGAATTTTTATCTAAGAAAAAGTTTGCAGAATCTGGGAATCTTAGATTAAGGAAAAATCCATAGAATCTTTAAATGTTTTTATCAGATAAATTTCAAAATATCTAGTATTTTGTATGAGAATCCTTTTGGTACTAAAAAAAAAAAGTTTTCTACAGACTTTTTCTTGTAAATAAATATTTTATAAATATTCTGAGAACTTTTTACAAGAAATGAATTAATAAATATATTTTATTAAAAAAAAATATTATTTTAATTGCAAAGAATTTAAAAAAAATTAATATCTTTAAATATAATCGTTTTTCGAAAAAACCTTCACAAAAATCTTTTAAAGTTAAAAAAGAAATTAACTCGATCTTAATGGCTCAATTGATGAAATGTTAATAAAAAATACTTTCTACCCATCTAATATACAGGGTGGCGCAAAAATAACCTTCCGATGTTTTTTGGCTGTAATTAAAAAAAAAAAAATGAAAAACTTTGATTCTTCTTGTGGATTATTTTTATTTGGTCTTTTAATTTTTTTTACATCAAGTCGAGAATACGATGTCATGTAAATGGCCGCCGCCACAGTTGATTGTCATTTGAGCCCTTTTTATGGCATTTTCCATCACTTTGGCCAAAACTTCCGGCGATATGTCCTCATATTCTTGACGGATATTGTCTTTAAGAGCTGCAAGAGTCTGAGAGAAGTCTGGAGCGGTCAAATCAGGCGATCTTGCTGGCCAGTGCAAATCGCCAAAACAGAACTGACATTAGGGGCCAATCGCAAAATTTATAGCATTTCCTGATAGGAGGATTACTTTTGCGCCACCTTGTATGTCCAATTTTAGAATTTTTTTTTTTTTTTTAATTTTGTAGTAAAAACAAACTGACTGAACTGATAAAATTTTGTTTTTTATGAAAACAAGATAATATTATGACTGTAAATGTCGAAGTTATGTTTAATTTGATGTGTAATTATTTAATAATTGTTGCCAGCATTTTATCGTTGCATAATTATCATATTTTTTTCATAATCAGAATTTTTGTTAGCACAATCATTTTATAAAATGGAAGGTGACACTCATAAAATAGTAAAATATTTACTATAATAATGATGAAAGCGACCATGTTGATTGTTCGAAAACCAATAACTTGATTGTGACAACCATACTCAATTGCAGCAAGCACAATATAGTAGCAAAGATCATGTTGCAACAATTGTTTTTTCCCTGCGTGCAACTTTACAATTTCATTCGCTGTGTTTACTTAATGTTGTATTTTATATCGTAACGTATCAGTCTCAAGTGAATACCAGTTTTTTCACCTTCACCCTTATTTTTATTGTTTTCTTCTTGTTTCTCTAAATGTATAAATATTTTCGTTTTTCTTCCTTACAATTTGACGTTTTACAACTACTTTTCGCAATAAAATAAAGTGTATTTCAATACAAAATAAAATACCGGCTGCGAATTGCCCAAATAAATTTGTTGTTTAGTAATTCAAAATAATTGATTAATTAAAAAACTAATAAAGTTTCTTTTTTAATTTTTTTTCGATTCTTTTATTTTTAATTTAAAATTGTGATAGTTCTTTTCACCATTATAAGTTAGTATATTTACAAATTTTGGGCATAATGAGTTTAATTGTAAACACATAGTGTGTACAAATAATTCGTGAGTGTTTTATTGCATGTAAAATTGTGAGCAAAAAAGTTTTTTGCATTTGGTATTTACCAAATTTTCGTAATATTACATAAAACTTTACCCATTCTATAGTAGTACATGGTGAAACATTTTTTAGAGTGTACTAAAAATTCAGGACTAGCTTAACATTTGTTTTAAATTTATTTGTTTTTAAATTGTCCATTAAAATTCCAGTTTAGTAGTCAAATTTCTAGCAATTTTCAAATTCCATTAACAGAGTTGGTCAATATTTTGCCAGCTTCAAGATCATTTAATTTAATGAAAGCGAAAGCACTAATTTTTTATAAACGTAAAACAAGATGGAAAAATTTGTGAAGATCAGCAATAGAGGGAGTGCCAAACTTTCGACCTGAGCGACCAAGTTATCGTCAGCCTCATTTTGAACCAAAACTAATAGCTTGAACAGGCTACATGTATCGACCACTCAGAGGATAAGCGGTACACGAAATTATTTCCTCTCACTTTAACTGAATTGATTATCTGTGCAATGAGCTCTTACCACGTGTTATTAGCCCTCAGTGCTAATAAATTTTAGTTTTTGCAAAACAACCAGGGATTCTCACAAGATTTCGGTACTAATTAACAGGGCCGCTAGTCCAACTGCTAGTGTTTCCATTTCTGAGACCGTATATGGAATCCGGCATGTATACCAATATTTCAATACAACATAATTTAAAAAAAAAATTGATACTTATTTAAACCTGCACTGTTGGTATTGAAAGCCTCATATAAGATGTCAGATTGTATGTATGTACGGGTTATGGTTTGATTGTTAAGCTGATGTTTCTTTTTTTATTATTTCTATATTTTATAAAAACATCAAAACATACAATGTATGAATGTATGTTGTTTTAATACACTCACATACAACTACATATAGAACATTTACAAATATACATACTAATAAAAATACAGACACAGACTCTTAATACTTTATTTTTGTTTCCTTTTTTTTTTTTTTTTGGTAATTTAAGAAATGACAATCATTTTTCATACAATGCGATACATATATTAACAAGTATGCGTTCAAAATTTTCATTTGTACTTAGTGTTGTGTTATGTTCTGTTCTATTCTACAAAGTTAAATGCAAAATGTTGATAGTGATGATGGTGGTAGTGGTATATGTATAAACCAGTATGTCATGTGTATGATAAAAGTTGTGGTTTCTTCTCAACTAAACTGAACACTTAACCTACAAATTAAAAAAAAGGAAGAAAATCCTACAAAAAGAAATACCACACATTTACTCACTTTGTCATTTTGTGTATGCATCTGTAAAGGCGTTTACTAATCTACTACTCTGAACAGTTACTCTAATTTCTGCCATCACCACTGGCACTTTGTTTTTTATTTTGTATGAAATTTTATTTGTTGTTACAAATTATACATCCCTTACAAGGTTTCCTCTATGAATACAGTTGCTCAAAGGGGGAAAAATGTAACTTAATTATTTTGGTGTGAAATTAAGTTGTTGGGTACACAACACGCCTTCCACTTAATTACAAACAAATACACTTGTATGCCGAACAAGATGAAAATACCAAAAAACAAAAAATAATAAATTGTATAAAATTCACAACAAACTTTCACTTAGATGATCCCTGCAAGTATGGGTGTGTATTTATTTTTTTATTTGTTCATGTTTCTTCTATACATTGACATCTGTTAATGTGTTTAAGTGTGATTTTAGCCAGTTAAGTGCAAATGGTTGTTGTTTACAATTGAATGGTTGATAATGGTTAAAACAATATTGCAAATAATGTCAAGTTGTTGCTGCTTCTGTTGTTGTTGTATTTGTTGTATTTATTGTTGTTATTGTCATTTTTTATAAAGCCAATATAAGTATTGTGTGTAAATAATAGTCAATTCTTTTCAGCTGTTTTTTTTTGTGTTTTTGTTCAAAATTATTTCCAAATAAGAAAACAATCTTTTGAATTATATTTTTGAAAGTGATTCATGGCATATACATAATTTATTTTCATAAAATTGCTGAAAGATTAATGATATCTTGTTTCCTAAGCTTTGATGAAGTACGTACTTGAAAGTTATATTATTTAATAAAAAAATAGCAAAATGATGATTAAGTGTGTTACGAAAGTGTACTATAATGAGTATAAACTTTTATCAAAGACCAATGTTACTTGGGGGAAAAAATAGGGCAAATAGAAAATCTCCTTATTTTAAAATAAATACGAGTAAATGAATAAATAAATAAATAAATAAATAAATAAATAAATAAATACACTTAAGATAGTTTGTAAGTTAAAATAACAGAAAATGTCATTTAAAATTAATGATATTTCATTTAAAAACCGGTCTCCTTAATTTTCATTTAAATTAAATGCCTTTTGTTATTTATTTTTAAATGTTGATTAATCAACTCACACATCCGTAAGAAACAAATAATATAATCAGTTAAAATAAATGTCAAAATTTTACCTACCAATTCCTTAAAAAATAAATGTTTTTATCATTTATTTGAAATTGTTTCCCTTTTTGTATTTTTTGTTTTTTTTTTAATCTACAATACAAAGTGTATGTATGCATAGCTATAGACACTTTTTGTGTGAATGTGTTTGTGTATGTATGTGTGTTTATGAAGATCTTGTAATTTGAATTGAAAAATTTTGCATATATACAACAAATTTAAATAAAAAAATATTTAAATTTTTTGAATATTTTTTTTTTTTAAACAGACAGCAAACAAAATTTAAATTTGTAATAACTGTTAAGGACACAAATAAACCACAAATTTCCATTTTGTGGGTAAATTTTTATCAAATTTCATACAAATGAAAAAAATAAATGAAACTGGAAAAAATCGGTAAATGATAGTAAATAATTTCGATTAAATGTATAAAAAATGTTAATATAGATATTTCTTCGAAAAATAAATGTATGTTCCTTTATATTTAAATGGAAGGGAAAACTTTTTTTATTAAACTACAAACAGTAAACTACATAATATTTTGAGTGTATAAAATCTCCTTATTTAAATGTTGACAAAATTGTATATTGCCGTGTAAAAATCAAAATATATATGAACATTTATGATCATACTGGGGCTGGTATGTACATATATATTTATATATGCACATATGTTTGCATATAGTTCCATATACAGTGGCTCAAATTGTAAGTCGGGCAAGTTATTCGAAAAACTTTATCAACGATTTTAAAAAATTCTACAAATTATTTTTTCAAATATTTATCATGCATTTAGTCAAGTGTTTAATAAACAACAAAAAAAAATTAGCATGGTTACATATGCATATTTTTTAAAAAATTCTTACAAATTATGCTCAAAATGAAAGTCGGGCAAAAGAATAATAACAAAAATGTGATCTGATTTTCCGTTATATATAAACAATACTAATAATTTTGTGATTGGAATGTCATCAGTTGACCTCGAGCCGTCGTCAGAAGACAATATTAAGATTACTTTTTACAATGCCGCGTGTTAGTAAGCAGTCTACTTTGGAGGAAAGGCAAATCGTTATAAATAATCATTTGGATGGAAAAACAGAACGCGAAATTGCAAATATTGTAAAAAAAAGTAAGTCGACAGTCCATGATATACCCAGCAAAAAAAATGGTAGTCATTCTGTGACTATAACTTCTTTCATTGCTTCCTAAACTTCAGTTGACATTCTTTTATGATTTTTTTTGTGTTATTCTAAGGCACTTCCAAAAGAATTCATGTGTTCATATTTCAAATGCAGTGATCTGGATATAAACCCGATGTATATCTTAAAATGTCACTCTTCATTACTTCTAAAGCATAAGTTATAGTATATCGTATATTTTTTTTGAAGCTCAAGCATTTATTCAAATTGAAAAATAGTTTTGATGAACTTTTTTAATTTTTTTATTAAATCATTTTTTATATTTTAGTTTAAAATTGTATGGGGGTTAGAATTTATGCAGTTTTGCATTTTTTTATAAAAGTTTTGAAAAATCAAAAAAAAAAAAGATTTTTTTAACCTTTAATTGAAACTAGCTGGCCTGTCATTTGCATTTTTTCAGCCTTAAATATTTATGACAACGCAATCTGTGCATTTTTGCATTATGTTTATTATTTAACATTGCACCATTTCCAATTTTAATGCAGAATTTATCAAAATAATTTTAAAATTGTGTAAAAATTATTTCAAATTGCCCAAAAATGTTTTAAAATTGTGCAAAAATTATTTAAAATTGTTCAAAAATATTTTAAAATTGTATAAAAATATTCCAAATTGTACAACCAATTTTTAAATTATCCAAAAATATTTTAAAATTTGTCTAAAAATTCATTTGTCTAAAAATTTATTATGTATTTGTTTTAATAAATAGTATTTGTATATCAATGCATAAATTTCTCTTCTTTAAATTTATTTTTTCTGCATTCTTATAAATTTAATTTTCATCAAAGCTTAAATACTACAAAGTATATTAACATTTTCCACTCATGCATCAGAATACCTAATCATTGTATTATCATTGCTTCCTTAGAGTAAAGTATGAGTAATGCTAGTAGCTACATTTGAATACTTCCATCCTATGATACGCTAATGTTAAATTCATCGATGAAACCATCAGAAAAGAAGTGATGCCTTTGCTATAGTAGTGATGCTTTTATTGCTTCTTTGGCAGTTTCATTTTTGCTGGGTAATTAAACGATATAAAGAAGATAAAAGAATTTCCAACAAACAACTTACTGCAGTAAAAAAGAATCTTAGCCATAGAGACGAAAAATTTATACTACGTGAAGTTTAGAAAGATCCGTTTATTTCTGCTCCAAAACTTGCCACAGTTGTGAAAAATAATTTTGGAAAAGACGTTAATGCTGAAACGGTGAGAAGAGTGTTACGAAAAAACAATTTGAATGGCCAAGTGGCCAGAAGCTATGCATTAGCGAGAAGAATAGGAAAGAACGCCTGGAATTCGCACGCGAACACATGTTAAAGGAATATGCTATTTCTGCAAGTATTTAAATATTTTAAAGGTTCTCTTCACGGACGAAAGCAAATTTAATTTGTTTGGCTCCGATGGTCGGCGGTATGTATGGCGTAAGAGCAATGACCAGTTTTGTCATAAAAACACTAAAAAAACAGTGAAGCATGGAGGCTTATCGGTAATGGTATGGGGTTGTATGACAGCTTCAGGTGTCGGAAACCTTCATTTTATTGAAGGTTTAATGGATAAACACATTTATCTCGACATTCTTAAGACTAATGTTAAGGAAAGTGCGCGCAAATTGGATGTTGCTGATAATTTTAAGTTTTATCAGGACAATGACCCGAAGCACACATCACTTCTGGCCAAAAACTGGTTGTTGTACAATTGTCCAAAGGTCATGAAAACGCCTGCCCAGAGCCCTGACCTCAATGTAATCGAGCATTTGTGGGATGAACTTGGAAATACATTTTTTTTTGTTTTTTATCTGTTCATTAATAAATGCTTAATTAAATGTGTTTAAAATATTTCAGAAAATGCAAAGTATTTTTATTTTGAAAGGTGTTTAAGTTTTTTCGTTTACTTGCCCGACTTTCGATGTGAGCCACTGTATATTCGAATCTAAAATTTGAGATTATATGGCCGTATATCATCATGTATGGTCATATTTGAGTATCTACGAATCATATGCGAGTATATATGGTTATTTATGAAAATATACGGTTATATACACTATAACTTTGTATCTAAAGATATATGGTCATATATGGTAGTATGTTGAAATTTGCGTAGACATGAATGCTCATTCTACAAGGTATTTTATGATCATATGTGTTCATATAAATTTCACTATATTTCATATAGATTTGTTAAAATTTGATTTGCGGATAAAATGTTAACATTTTTTTTTGTCTACGCTCCTCACGAATACTTGAAATGTACATTAGTGGCTTAAAAGAAAGTGAACCTTAAGAGGTCGTGTTGGGCAATTTTTTTCCTTTTTGCATATAAAAATTATTGACGTGTGACGATTGGATAAAAAAAAAACCCCGCGGAAGTTGACTTAAAATGTGATTAGTTTTTCTCTGTACCTAAACATTACTTTTTATAATTAACTTATACTATCAAATTTTAAATATGGATATATCTTTGATCAAATCCGGAAAATCTAAAACCCAGATTTTAAAAAATATATTAGCAGAAATTCACATATTTAGTTTACTTATTATTAACATGTTCTATTTAGCTTTAAATATTGCGCCACATAAAGCTACTACTTTTTGTTTTCTTAGCAGCACATTTATCAATTTTTATTTTTTGAGAAACATAAATAAAGGCGATTAAATATTTAAAAGTTAGTTCTTTTTATGAAAGTAATATTTGGTTTGTATTATTTTTTAAATGTAATTTTTTTATTCAATAAAAATAGCTAATTTTTTTTTACTACAATATTAATTTTATTTGCTGTAAATCAGTTAGTTTTTATTACACATAAATTAAGTTAAACCAAAAAAACTAGTTGACAACTCTTGTCAATTTGTCACACAATTATGTTACCAATAAAAGTTATGCATTGCAGGTCATAAAAATGACAGATGATAAAATTTTATGCTATTCTATAGAAATAAAACAAGAAGAAAAAGTATTACAACAAAATTACAAGGACTTTGACAGTAAGTATAAATAAGAAATTTCAAAATTGTAAATATGGGGCTTTCGAAGGTCAAACTTATTGTCCTCTATGATATGAAGAAAAAAAAGAAGAACTTTTTTTAAAAGGGCGTGGAGTAGACATGGTTAAATACTGAAGCAATTATTTTAATTTATTTTTTATATTAAATCAATGAAATTTGAAAATTACTTTAAATTTGACTACTTCAATATCAATTCATGATATAAAAAATAATTTAAAAAATTCTAAGCAATTTTACTGGTGACTAAATGTATGGTAAATATTGATTTTACATACAAAGCTACTAACTAATTATAACAAATATTTTGATTTGTTTGGAATACTGTTTTCAAAACAAACCTGAGTAACAATTTGAAACTTTCTCAATTGATAGAAGAAGATAAAAGTAAAATTGTGTCGACTTTGAAATATATTGAGCTATTCACTAAAAATTTAGAACTTGTTCTGAGTTTATATAAAAATTTGTTGGCAAAGTCAAATTTCTAACATTTTCCAAATTCCATCAAATTATAATAAGTAATATATTACAATAAATGATATGTTGGTCAATATTTAACCACATCAACCTACTCCACTATTTGGTTAAATTGAAAAATATTATACATAAGAATAAGTGTTTCCAATAATTCAGCCCTGCCCGTTAACCGGTTAGGGCATAATACGAAGATTGTCAAAAATTTAATTCATCGGTTATTTGTGTCGATTTATCGGCAAAATTGGCAATTAATTGATTAGTGCAATGGACTGTTTTTTGTGAAATATCTAGTCAACTGTACTGTATTGTTTTATCAAAATATTTGCTGAGGGTGATTCAAAGCATTTTAATACTTTTTAAAGAACCATGCCTGGAGAATTTTTAGAAAATTTTTAAATAAACAAAAGCTGCCTTTAAAAAATCGTTTTAAGGAAATTTTCCAAAATGTTTGTGGTAAATAAAACTTTTGATTACTCATATTTTGTAACAACATTTATCTTTTCTACTTAAGTTCCTCAATTTTTTCAAAATTTTGTAATTAATTTTGACTTAACCCATTAACGGCCAAATAAAATCTGACGGAGAACATTCAAAAAAAATATATATTTATGATGTAGGCAAAGGCGGCAAAAAGGTTAAAGTAAAATCGAAATTGAAAGATAAGATATTCTTGTAAATTGTCAAGGAGCAGAAAGTGGAAACTGGCTCTTCCACACACACCGTTTTGAAATTTGGTTTTGTAAAATTTAATTCAACAGATTAAATTAGTGCCTAATTAAATAGTGAACACTTACTAAACATATAGTCAAATTTGAATAACAAATTTCAAAAATTAAAATTTTACCTTAATGAAAAATGTTGCTAAAATTTAATACTTTTCAATTACCATCAAACGATATGAATTTAAACAATAATAACAGTATTAGATTAGAAAAATCTTTTGCTTTTAATTTTTACATTTATGTGGCTCTAAGAAAATTATTTTACTCAAATTATAGAATGAATATAGTCAGGGAAAAAGGAAACAATCAAGGTGTACCAATACTGGTACAGTGGCAATTATTGGGTTAAGTTGATTTATCGAAAATTTTTGAAAAAGTTCTAAAATTCCGTGGTATTTTTTGTTGTTTAGTCAATATTATTTTTTCTATATACAGAAAGCTACTTTCAAAAAAGTAAATTTTACAATTGAAAGCAATTTTCTTTAATTTTTTTTTTTTTATAAAATAGGTAACGTCACAGTGTTTGTTAAGAAAATAAATACCCAAGTGTTTGATTGCTAGCGAACAAAATTTAAATTTTTAATGTTTTTTTGTTTACGCTCTGTATATTCTGGACACTAATATGTTAACTAAAAAGAAATAATTATCAAAAATTTCTCATATTATAAGGTTCAAATAGCTTCAAAATTTGATTTTTGAAATAGAATTTATTTATATGATCTGAAGCAATAATTTAGCAGCTATACTTTCTGTAGAATCGATCGCAAAAAAAATTGTTTTTGGAGATGTAAAAATTCCTACAGAATTAAAATGTCAATTATCTTTTATATGACATCGATTTAAAATAAATATAAGCTTGCCGTGAAGGACATAAATATATAATTTATATTGGAATTTTTAAAGGAATTAAAATCAAAACTTTAAATATCTTATCGTATTTGTCAAAGCCTATATAGCACTTGCTTTAAGTTGCTTAAGAAGCTTTATAATCCTTTAACATCTCTTTTACTCCATTTTAAAAGATTTCGATTGAATTTTAGTTTTTTTTGTTTCTAAGATTTTCTTGCCATTTTTTACCTACACTCAATAAAAGTCTGTAATGGCAACTGAAAATTTTGCTGTTATTACGGGAAATTTTGTTAATTTGAGTCCAGCAGTATTTTTTGCTATTCTTAGCAACACATGTCTGCTGACGTGTAGTAAAGTGGAATTTAAAATTGGTTTGCTAAGCTCAGTAAAAAAAATTTACTAAATATGATTCGTTTTAGTACAATCAAAATTTAATATATAAAAACTTAGTAAGCGCTTCTAAATTTTAGTAAATTGCTGTAAACTCAATGAATTGTAAAACATAGCAAAATTTAAATTTATAAAAAAAAAATATTATAATGCTCAAATTAACTACATTATTTTTTGATACACTTGTTAAACTTTAAAGCTGCTTGATTCTTTGGAAATTACCTTACGAATTCCAATATCGAAATTTATATTTTTTTATCAAACATTTTTTTTATTTTATTTATTATCTTCAAAAAAAAAAACAAAATTTAAACAAAATTAAAAAAAAAATCAAAGGCTTAAAAATAGTGAAAAATATTTTTGGTAATTTTGATTGATTTTAAGCTCAAATTTTAATTATTTTAGGGCTGATTTTTAGAACTAAAAGGTTTTTAGTGCTATTTCAAGTGGATGTCCAATTATTCAACCTATTTAACATTTTAAGACAATTTAAGTTTTTATCTATAAGTTTTAATTATATACTTTTTTAAACTTAGTAAAATTTTTTGCTAATTTTAACAAATCGGTTTTCAAAAATTTGTAAAATGATTTCTGAAGTTAGCAACAAAAATTTGTAAATATTATGTAAAAGTTCTGTGATTTGTAAAATGTAAACAGCAAAAAAATTTACTAAATAATAAGTTTTTTTACTAAAAATCAGTACAAAAATAGTAAAGTGAGATTTAAAACCGTTAACAAATTTTTCTACAAACTTTTTTTTCTAAGTGTAAAGTTACAAAATTAGAAAGTTTTGAGAAAAAATATTGGATAAAAATCCATATTTAAAATTTTGTCAGTTCGAATAATTATTTGAGTTTTAAATAATTTTTTTCGTCATTATCGGAATCGGTTAACCGAATTGGAGACACTTGTGATGCCTCCGATTATTTCCTTTTATTCCTTTTTCTCAGCAAACCATAAATTTCAGAATTATTACTTTTCTAAAAGGCTTATTTGTTGAATATTGATTCCAATAAAAATATAAGGTCGATATAGGAAAAATGAAGAAAGCAGTTATTTTTTGTTTCTTTTACCCTTTTTAAATAAATGACAATGTTTCAACGATTCGATTTAATTAATAATTGCAAATCGTCGCAAGGACTCTTCCCCGGTCTAACACCTCCCTTTAAAATTTTTAAAAATCCCCTCCTAAGAGAGAACTAATTAATTGAAGATTTCAATGCCGCTGCATTCATATCAGTTGTAATGAAATAACTTTTATTATAATTCTTTTTTAAATGATTATGTTTTAACGATTTGATTTCATTAATTAATTTAGATCGTTTAAAATTTCTTTACAATTAATAATGGAGCAAATAACACACAGAGAAAACAGATTCATTGTGACAACCAAATTTTTCGCCAAGCAATTGGTTCGGTTGGGGCCACCGATTTATTTGTTTGTGGCAACATAAATTTGGTTAATACAACAGAATTACGGTTAAAGCAAAATATTTCAATTGTGGCAGGATATATTCGATTACCACAATCAAACAATTCAATTGCTGCAAACAAATAATACAGTTGGCAAGAAATTAGGTTGTCACAATGAATCCGTTTTTTCTGTGCAAAAATAACAAACGGCAGAAAAAGGAGCTAAAATAGAAAAAAAAAATATATGTTCAAATCGATAAAAATCACTAAATTGCAGGATCGATCCATCTCATCTCGTTTCCTGTGGTTAGTGTTTACATTCCGCTTGTTCCCCGTTCTATTCCATTTCGTTACCCCAGCCTAGTGTTTTAATTCGATATCGATCCTCTTGCTTAGTATTTAAATTCCACTCATTTACCGTTCCATTCTATTTTGTTCCACTTACACGGATAGTTTTAGAATTTATATGGAAAAGGGACAACATTGTGAATGGAGACTTTAATGTTTCCCCTTTAAGGTTTATAAAATATTTTTGAGAAACTTCAAATTTCTAAAACCAAAAAATTGCATTCAAACTTTAAAGATTTTATTGCTCAAAGTGAACAAAACACACTAAACGTGTAATCTAGCTGAAGTGAGATGACATTTTTAAAAAGTCATCAAATGCTGTTTTATTTAACAGACAGACACACACACACACACACACAACCACACATATACCTACCCAGTTATACACACTCAACAAAAGCCATTTACACAGTTAGTCAAAACCAGCCAACCTTCATATTGAATGACTGACTAACTGATATTTGAAATGACAAGTATAAACGACAAATCGAAATAGAGATGTAATTACATAGTAGCAGAACTTTCTTTTTATGTTTGAACAGTTTTATTATTTTTATGTCTCTTGCAATAACTGTTGAAATGCATTGCATTTCCCACAAGCACTTTAAACAGAACGATGGGGAAATGCAATAAAAACAAAATCACGATAGCTTTTAAGTTAAGAAATAGACATTGTAAAACAAATGTTTTACCAGAAGACGTTGGTAAATACCAGAGAATTTTATTAGCCATGGAAAAAACTTTTATGAACATAATAATATTCTTTTTTCTTCATTAAATCATTAAGTGTATGTATTACTGAAAAAGTTTTAAGAAAAATATAGTCATAAGGAAATAAAATTTATCAATAATAAGTATTAAGTATTATCACATAATATTTTATATTATCTTGTTAGAGATATTTTGACAATTGATATGTAATAATATTATGTAGTGTGTTGAAGAATCAATATTCTAACGTACATATCAAATAGTTGTGATTATTTGACATTTCCTCAGGGTACTGTTACCAATTTCATTTATCACTTTTGGCACTTTAATACATATGCTTTGATGTCAACTTGAAGTTTACAACATTTTGAAACATCAATTGATAGATTTCCCTATTTGGCAAACATTCAAACATTTCTAATCAAATTAAATTTTCATGGTATTGCATTATTATGACTTTTTATTGCTGTATTGTTTCAATATGTTTAATTAGTATGATGTGTAATTTGAGTAATTAGAAGTCAGTAAAGTGGATTGAGACAATTATGCATTTAAAATAGTTGAGAAAAATACTAATGGTTATTAAAAAATCGTATATGAATACTGAATACAAATTTTTGAATTTAACATTGTAATTACATCGTTAAGGTTCTGTCAAAAATTTTATTTAATCTTTTTTCGTACCACATTGAACTGAAACAAAACTTTTATTCAATAGGGAAAACCTATAGAATGCGATAAATAATTCCAGTTTAACCCCACAGCATTCGGATTTGTCATCTCCGATTTTAAAGAAATTCGCCACAAATATTGTAAATGGGTAGTGTTTATCAAATCATTAACTTTTCGACCCTAGACACTTTCGGTTTTCGAAAAATGACGTCGTCAAAATTGGCAAAAACGTAAACTATACAACCTAAAACTTTTTCTTCATAACTCAGGAATCAAATGAGTCTCAACCTTAAAATTTAGCCACAAATATAAAGAAACTTTCGTTTTTAACATATATTTCATTCAGAATTTTTAAAAAATTGGATTTTGATATATGGGTCTTTGAAGAATAAACTTAAAAAAATGACCTTTAACATTTGAATGCAAATAAAAATTATTATTTTTCACCTTTAAAATGGTAACAATAGAAAAATTTTAGGTTGTATCCCATTTACAATATTTCTGGCGAATTTCATTAAAATCGGAGATGAAAAATCCGAAAATGGCAGTTTTCTGTGCGGTTTGACATGGAATGGCCCATACTACAATTTTTAATAGAGAACTGTCGCCTCTGACAATTTTGGTTACACTGACATTTTATGCGTGATGTTTAAAAGATAAAAAGGCGAGGTACAAAGAAATTTTTAATATTCCTTCCAAATCAAAAATTGGATAGATTTTCGTGCAATTCACCAAAAATTTTTTATTCTTTCTAAAACTAAAAGATATTTTGAGATCTGTATAAATGGTTTCATTTCAGGACTATATATTGCCTATTTCTTGAGTAATTGAGGTAAGAAGTGCCTATCAAAATAAACACTACATCTGCTGAACCCGAAGTTGTTCTAACTTCGATGAATCATTAATGATTTTAACATTGGAGTGTCATTGGGAGGAAGTAGTTTGTTTATGCCAGTGTTATGAAAAATCGATGATCAGATGGACTTTTTCATTAGTTTACAGAAGTTGCTAAATATGGGGACTATAAAATAAATAAAGGGTTTGGTTGTCTTTTATCACTGGAATGTAAAACATGTTTTCAATATGGCATTAAGCGACTGTAGGAATTAACCATATATGAACCAACTGAAGAATTGTTTTTTAAGACCATTATTATAAATTGTTAAAGCTAAATATTAAAATTAAAAAGAAATAACTTAAAAATACAAATGCATAGGCTTTTCAATAAAATTGTTCAAAGAATTTTTTCTTATGACATCATAAGTAGGGGTTAATATCAACATTTTCGAACTTGTTTAAATAACTTCTTTCAAGTAAAAAAATTTGCATTATCAACTTCTCTGGATAATCTAAAAAAAAGTTCATAAAGAATAACATCCATATTTTTTTGGGTAGGAAAATACTGAATTCTTCTTAAACTTATAATTTTCACTGTAAATAATTTTACTTAAATAATTTTTCTTACAATAATTATCAGACAATTTTTTTTTCTGGTAAGAACCCCTAATGCCACCTAAAATTTAAAATTTGAAACGGCTATAAAAAAAGTTACGATTATTTTTTGAAATTTCTGGTTTTATTGGAAAGGTTGAACTTCGTATTTTAAGAATTTCATTCATATGATATTCAATCATATGAATGACATTCATATGATATTGTATTCCATTCTTAAATGACAAAATTCAACCTTTCCAATAAAACCAGAAATTTGAAAATATAATCGGTATTTTTTTATATAGCCGATTCAAATTTAATATTTTAAATGACCCACCCCGTATTTGCCTCCAGCTATTCAATTAATGTATTTTAAGCTCGTTCTATTTGAGCGAGAGAGTTATTCAACTTTTTTCAATGTTTGTGTTATTTCAAAAAAAATCCGTTTTTCAGCTGTTTCATATATTACCAAAAAATAAATTTGTTTTCTTTAACATTTTGCTCGAAAAAATTTGGTTTCTCATGGTACAGATATGCATCTACTAATTTTGAATACTTTTTGACATACCGAAACTCAGTCATCGTTCTCATTTGGAAATGTTTCCTTTATAGATTAAAACAAAATATATTGAACTGAGAATGTGAGGATTTTTGTATGAAGAAAGCGTCCGAGAATTTTATTACATTTTGCATTCTGTTAACTTTTGAAAATTTAACCACAATCTAAAAATTAAAAAAATACACAATGCAACAAAAAAAGAGTCTTGTTTTCGTAGGTCGATGACTCGTACAATCGGCATTTTCATATGATTAGCATCTTGAGACTTCCAAAGGGTTTGGCGCTGTGAGGGTACAGTCGAATTTTTTTCGTTTAGCTAATCGAATATATTTGATTCGAATGACGATCCTACTATACATTCATTGACTATAAATTAAATAAAAGTAAACAAAAAATTGGTTCGGGGCATTGTCTAAAAAGTGTTGTTGATAAAACAGAGATAATAATGTAAGTAATTTTATATCATACACGTTAAAATTAGTTGAAATCGGTATAGACCTACTTCCGATAGAAAGGCTCTAAATAAATTTTGCCTAAATGGTATTTAGACAAACAAAACCGTATATATTTGGGTAAAAATTCAGTTGTATATGTTACTAAAATATTTAATGTTGTCTCCTAATTTAAAGCGAATCCGGATTTGTTTGAATCCAGTCTTCAATAACCATCTTCCCGGAATTAACTTAAAATAATTTTTTCGTCAATTTAATGCAAATTGATCACCATATTTTCTGCTCTTTCTATAAAATCAGGATCAGAACGCCTTCCACAATTTGGAGCGCCTTCCGAAATATGAGTCAATTTATACTTGCTGTGTAGTTTCATATAGTCGACATTGCCGACTTTTATTTTATTTATTTTTTATTATTTAAAACTTTAATATTATTAACTTGATAATTTACACAATTTTCTATTTGCAGTTTGTGTGTTTTAATGCAGACGATAGTAGAAAAAGTTTTTGATATGGCAAAAGTAACTAGACGTTATCTACGGGTTACTTTATATTATGATGGTGAGTATATGAAAATATTTATGTTTTAATTATAAAAGTTTCAATGGATGTTTTTTATATTATATTTTGTTTTACAATAATGAAAAGTAAAGTAAATTTATTGTTATAATATTATTTATAATTACATGTAATCGAACTTTAGTGTTGGCTGCTTAACCTCTTAATGACCAGTAGTTGATAAGTGTCCTATTTTTACTTGTTGTTTTAGGGGAGATCACAGGACAATTTTAAGCTTTCCTTAAATGGCTTACAATCTGCACTAATGTAGATCGAAAGGCGAAATAGGAAAAGGTCTCTCCATTGACGGCCTTCCCAAACCTGAAATCTTGGAATTTTGGCCAGTAAATTGGTAAAAATGGAGGCTAAAAGAGGAAAAGGTCGGTCTAGTGAATTTATAAAACACTAAACAGTAGGAATAAAATGGTATTGAATGGTGAAAGAATGTAATTGTAACACTGGGCAAAGGAATTACATCAAATAAAACGGAGAACAAATGGAATGGCTTCAGCTGGAAATTTAAAATATGTATATTTCCTGAAGTATGCGTCAAGTCATTAAAAGGGATATTTCTTAAAATTTCAATAAAAACTTGGGAAAAGTGGGATTAAGAAAGAAAACATTTTTGGACTAAGTCAGAATATGTTCGAATTGTTCATAAATGTAGAAGCATGATTTATGGTCCCATAAATACCATTTAGGACCAATTCAGATATGACCTATCTTTGTGAGATATATCTGAATATGAACTGATTCTATCCAAATACATTCGGGTTCGGCCTTGGGCTAACAAAAAAATTTGTACCAAATTTAAAGTAAATATATTTATATTTGGGACTTTGTATTTACTATAACCAAACAGCAAAACGTTCCGTTTTCGATCCGACATAAACGCGCGTGTAAAAGATCAGAACCGGTCAGATCTCATTGGACCTAATTGTACCATATCTAATTATATCTCAAAATTAGGGACTACATTAGATCTAATTATATGTATCTTAAGCAAATATAGTCAGATCTGATTTAATATCTAATCAGAATCAATAAGAAAGAAAAAATAAATTAAGAAGCAGTTTTATTTGTACCAAGATAAGAATTAATATTTTGGTGCCCTGGAAAATGCCACAAATGGCTAAGATCATATACTTGATCTGATATCACATACGAAGAGAACGGCATGATTCTATATAACCAGATCTACTCATATCTGGTCACAAAAGATACAAAATTTTTCACATCACTTTAGACATGATTATATCTGGTATTCGATCTGAGGAGATCCAGCAATAAGGTGATCACATATGCCATATCATATCAAATATGATTAGATTCAAGGACATCTAATTAAATGTAAACAGATTTGAAGTGATTTGATCTGATCTAATCTTTTTCACACGTGTGGAAGCCAACTGCGTTTTCTCCATTCTTTATTTTCCATATGCGGAGCAGAAAACGGTTTGAGAGAAAGATCGAAACTGATTCGAATCCGTTAAAAACCCGTCAATGACGGACCGTTATTGCATATAAAAGACGTAATCATAACCTTTTCAAGGTGCCGTTTCCGGTACGTATCCGTACCGTTTTTAATTAAGAACGGGCTTATATATCTTTTTAATAGGTTTATTAAATATTTTATACACTTATTTAAAAACAATACTTATAATGGCGCATTTAACGATTTAATAAAGTCAAAAATGCGCAATAATGATTTATTATTTAATCTAATATTAGCATGATTAAGTTTGACAGGGTCAAATGGACCGACTCAAAAAGTTATACTGATTCGATTGGTATAGCATATGTACACCATAACTCACTATTCTTTTTCACGTAGTGGTGTAGGGTATAATTTCATAAAGAGTGAGGTCGAGAAAATTTTTTGATAAACGAAATTAAAAGTTTTTATTGATCAAGTTATCTTATAACAAGTAAAAAAGGGCTAAATTCGGCTGTGCCGAATCTTTGAATACCCTCCACCATAGGGGCTGAAGATGATATACGTATATACTAAATTTTGCATGAACTGTAATATGAATATGTTTTGTCAATTTATGTAACGAACTTTTGTTATTTAGTTTTAGTAATGTTATTTACAGAGGTCTGCTCTGTTAGCGACTTTAACATTGTTGCTTTTAACGTTAACTTAGTTATTAAGAGTAATACACATATAGCTCTAAAATGATATTATTCTCATAGTATGTAAGACAGTAAATGTAATCGAACAAGAAGAAGACTTAATAACATTTTTACTTACTTAACAGAAAACAAAAATAGATACAGAAAAATTGTACAAATTTGTATGGAAAATTTAGAGGTACCTTTACATTTTCACTCATTACTTTTGAACCGCTTAACTGATTTTGCTCATTTTAAATACCAAACTGCTCGGAAGGATGTTCAATAATCTGGGTAAAATTGGGCACCCCCGCTTGCGTCTTCACGTCGTGTCCGCCATTTCAACAGACAGACAGACGGACATCGCTAATCAGATTTTTAGTTTCTTTAAAACTTGACTTGAAGCAAAAGTGAGGGAAAAATAAGTAAAATTTACATACACACATTTTTAAATTCTGCCAAAAAAAATCCCTTAAATATTTAAAACTTACAACAAATAAACGATATTGGATTTTTTTTAATACTCTCAGATTTATTTTAAAATTGGTCTGCTTCAAGCAATAATGATACTAAGTAAATAAAAAAACCAAATTATAAACTCTCATATTTTTGTTATATTAAAATTTGTAAACGGAAAAATTCGATTGGTTTTGTATGTCATATAATCTGGCAACTTTTTTAAAATACAACTTGAGCACAAAAAGTTCAGTTTCGTATATAAGTGAAAATGGTTGTTAACTGTTTTTTTTCGATCTCACTCCTTAAATACCTAGGGAACCCTTTTTGTGGATTGACTTGTACTCATTATAAATGTTAGATTGATGTGAATGTCTGTTTAGGAATATTTACATTAGGGTTGACCCCAATATACAACTTTAAACATTTATACATACCCAGAATAAATATTGTATATGAAGATATCGAACAAAAAAAATTAAAAAACTTAAAAGATAACTATTGTTATGGAAGAGTGGCAAATTTGTCGTATTTATAGGATTAGAAAAATAAAATTGCATAAAATTGTTATGAGTGATTTTTTTAATTTAAAAAACCGGCTAATTTCTGATCTTTATTGTAAATTATAACATAAGCAAGATTACTCAAGTTTTTATTTTTTTACAATCCATGTCTAATCGTTCTATAACATTCTTTTTAAGTTTCAATCCCTTCTAATGTACTTAAACAGATACAAAAACAAAAAAAGCTTAAATCCAAAACAACTCATACAATCAATCCTAACTGGTTAAACTCATCATCATCATCATGAACCTCATGGTGCAAGTACAAGCAACTTCATACAACCAATCTAGTATTAGATACATGTACAAAGATTCAAATACACTTGTTAAACTAAAATTCTGCTAAAACTTCATCAACTTTGATGAATCTTCTTGTCAGCACTTTGGTAAATGTATTGACAATACAGAGATCCATACGTGAAAATATACTTATGTGTATATGTGAGTTTTGAGCTGCTTATTTTAACCACAGAAAACCTTAGAACAAACATGTTGCACATTGATGAAAAACGAGTATATTTAAGCTCTACCGGTTGTTTTTTTCTGAATGGTAAATAGTTGTTAAACTTATCAACTACAATGTTTAACTAGCAACTGTACAGCTGGCAAAAAAAAAAAAAAAAAAATTTGAATGAATTTCTTTAGATTCATATACACTTTAGAAATGTATAGACCAAAAGGCAGGGCCCAAAAGACAGAAGGAGAGACATGCAAAGATCATAAAAATTTTGAAAACTTGTAGTATTTTAAATTTTCCGAAGCCAATTTAGAAAAGTGCTTTTAAAAAGATTAGCATATTTAAAACATCAAATTAAAATTTTGTTTCTTAAAATAAACAATAAATTCTATTTAATTTATAAATCAAAGAGAAAGGTTGCAAAATTTCAACAGAGATAAGGTTGCAATTTTTAAACAGGTAATTTAGGCTGCAATAACATATATCGATGACTTAATATAGAAAGACCCTAACTAGACTAAACTCAATGAAATTGGTAAAATACTGCACTCAGAATATTATGTAGTTAACTGTTTGTAGTTTAATACAAAAGTTTTCCGTTCTATTTAAAAATAAAGGAACATACATTTATTTATTTTCCGAAGAAATATCTATATTGACGTTTTTATACATTTATTCGAAATTATATCCTATCATTTACCGTTGTTTTTCAGTTTCATTTATTTTTTTCATTTGTTTGAAATTTAATAAAAATTTAACCACAAAACAGAAATTTGTGGTTTATTTGTGTCCGTAACAGTTATTACAAATTTTAATTTTGTTTGCTGTCTGTTTAAAAAAAAAATATTCAAAAAATTTAAATTTTTTTTATTTAAATTAATTGTATATATGTAAAATTTTTCAATTAAAATTACAAGATCTTCATAAACACACTTACATACACAAACACATTTACACAAAAAGTGTCTATAGCTATGCATACATACATTTTGTATTGTACGAGTATATTAAAAAAAAAAAAAAATACAAAAAAGGAAATAATTTCAAATAAATGAAAAAAACATTTATTTTTTAAGAATTGGTTGGTAAAATTTTGACATTTATTTTAACTGATTATATCATTTGTTTCTTACGGATGTGTCAGTTGATTAATCAACATTTAAAAATAAATAACAAATGGCATTTAATTTAAATGAAAATTAAGTAGACCGGTTTTTAAATGAAATATTATTTCTTTTAAATGATATTTTCAGTTATTTTAACTTTCAAACTTTTTTAAATATGGGTATAAGATTTTTCCTGCATGCATTATTTAAGAAATACCGGAAAAAACGAAATGAAAAATTGCATTCAGAGAGATAATTAAAATTTTTCAGATTCTTTCAAGTTAATTCCTGCACCTCTTAAGAAATAAAAAGATCAAGTTAGGACCTTTTTGCATTAATCTATCTATACGTTTACTGCTTTTTCAGTTTTTTGAAATAAGAAAATGTATATTGCGGTGGTATGAAAAACAAATGAAAAAAGGTATCAACATATGTAAGGGAATGTTCAGTAAAGTGAGTCATATGATTTTACTAAAAATAATTCATTCTATCAAAAAGTATAATAATTAGAAAAAAATAATTGGAAAATTTAATTTTAATCGTGTCGGGTAATTCGGTTTAGTAATGTAAGCCTCGCCTATGAAAAAAAGATTTGGTCTGATCAGATCTGCTTGGATCTAACTAGACATGATTGAATTTTATTAGATCTGGGACAACAAAAAATTATATATATAGTCAAAATTTGCTTAAAGTGTTGACTTATCAGCTGCTGTTTTTGGGTTTTTAATATTTTATTTTGATTTCCTTACATGGAGGAAAAACCAGGTAATGTTTGATTTTATCCAACACTCTCTTGATGTTTACTTTTGTTATCTATGTCTTTTTCCTTCTGCTGTTGTTGTACGTTACAGATAAAGAGAATGTAACAAACTGATATGTGGTTATCATATTGATGATTTTGAAAACGTACTACAACAAACAAAAAATGAAAACAGTAATTGTGCATGAAGATTACATTTTTTTGTAACATTGCTGGTGCCTTTTGAGTAAAATCATTCTCTATCCGCATGTATTTATTACCCGCTGATCACTTAAATTGAAAATACTTTTGATTTTGAGTTTTGACTTTCAACCATATTTGTATATCTAGTGTAGGATTTGTAATACTAATTTTTGGGCTATTGTGGCAAATTCAAAATACTGAATAAAATCGATACCGGTTTCGGTATTGCGTGTGATGTAGTCTTTCACCATCTTAATCATTATATTTATTATGATTTTTGTTAAAAATTGAAATGTATTTGACATAAATATTTTGTTTTACAAATCCTGTATTTCGGACATTTTAACTTTTTTTAAAAATATATTCAAAGCATTTGAATTCAACTTGTAATTAAAATACAGGTATTTATTTAAATTTATTTTAATTACAGGTATTTATTTTAATTAGATGCTGTACACTCTAATTAATTTCTGTTGAAATTTACCCAACTTATAGTAGGCAACTGTACTCCTACTATAAGTTGGGTAAATTTACTCTGTGTGCGTAATCGAAAAAAAGTACACACATTATGCGTGAGTTGATGCACACATAATGGGTAATTTTACATCGAAAGTGTGTAAAAATTAAATGAAGTTTTAAAGATAATTCGCAAATTTACTAAAATTGTGCGTAAAAAATCTATTTGAAGTGTAAATATACTCATGAAATGCCTAAAAATGCATTTTTAAGTGCTTGAAAATAACAAAAAATGTGTATATTTACCAACGAAATGCTTTAAATTAAACTGCATAAAAACATTTGATTTATAAAACAATAAATTTATTTTTATTTCATACATTTATGATTTATTAATTATTAATTAAAAATATTAGAAATATTTAGCGCAGCTTTCTACTGGGCATGTGCAATAATGGTCACCTTCAATTTATAGTGTGCGGCTTAATTTGTATCCTCTTCTCCATTATAAAGAGCAACCTTTGCAGAGATATAGATTTTATACATCCGTGCACTTACAGAGTTGGCTGTTGCTGTCTTGAAAATATGTGGATCATGTTTTTGAAAATTGTATTTCAGTTTTTTGTTTGTATGGATAAATGATTTTGATTTATTATACCTTTTATGCTTTTTTTAATTTTTTATATTTTCCAATTTTAAAATATCGAAATATTTATTGCAATTCTAATGTAGTACAAAATTTGTGCGTAAAATTTTAATTTAATAAAATAATACTAATTTTAGGCACAAAGTGTTTAATTGTAAACATAATATATCTAAAAATACTTTTTCTGTGCTTTATTGTATATGAGAGTGTTTACAAAACAGTTTTACGCATTTGATGTTTCTATTCACCGAATTTTCGTAATATTACATAAAACTTTAACCATTTTATTGTAGTAAATTTACAAACATTTTTTAGAGTGTAAGCTCTATTTTCGTTGTATCATTGTATTTAAATTTTTATTTTTTTATATTGATTAACGTATTACTTTTTGATTTTAAATAATGTAAAGCATAAACAGTTATTTGTAACTTCGTATTATATGTCTTAAAGTAACTTAAACAGTAAGTTGGTAACATTGTTGGTAGTCAAAAAAAAAAAAAATGATACCTTTCAGCCCTGGCATATTTTTACTTATGTCCACCTAGACGTATGATCGATGTGGAAAAATATTAAATAGTAATCATACGCCATGGTAATGCTGTATTGCTTACTTTATAATCATTTAAATTAATATATAAATACAGGGTGGCGCAAAAATAACCTTCCGATGTTTTTTGGCTGTAATTAAAAAAAATGAAAAACTTTGATTCTTCTTGTGGATTATTTTTATTTGGTCTTTTAATTTTTTTACATCAAGTCGAGAATATGATGTCATGTAAATGGCCGCCGCCACAGTTGATTGTCATTTGAGCCCTTTTTATGGCATTTTCCATCACTTTGGCCAAAACTTCTGGCGATAGGTCCTCACATTCTTGATGGATATTGTCTTTAAGAGCTGCGAGAGTCTGAGGCTTGTTGACATAAACCCGCGACTTCAAAAAGCCCCACAAAAAGAAGTCTGGAGCGGTCAAATCAGGCGATCTTGCTGGCCAGTGCAAATCGCCAAAACGGGAGATTAGGTGCCCGGGAAATGCATCCTTCAGCATATCGGTTGTGGCACGTGCAGTGTGTGGCGTTGCACCGTCCTGTTGGAACCACATGTTTTCCAATCCCAATTCATCAAGTTGCGGCAAAAAGAACTCGTTGATCATTGCTCTGTAGCGCTCACCATTCACAGTAACCGTTTGGCCCGCGACGTCTTCGAAGAAAAAAGTTCCAATGACTCCTCCAGCGAAAACAGCACACCATACAGTGACTTTGAGCGGGTGTAATGGCTCTTCGTGGGTTACACGCGGATTTTCAGTGCCCCAGAAGAGTAAATTTTGCTTATTTACGTGCCCGCTAAGATGGAAATGGGCCTCATCACTCATGATTATTTTTGATGAAAAATCATCTTCATTATTGCTCAAATAAATAGTCACCAATATTCCGCGTTCTGGAGCAGTGTAGCGTAACATTGTTTATTAACGTGTATTTCGCATGTGTTTACTACACAAATGTCAAAACAGAACTGACATTAGGGGCCAATTGCAAAATTTATAGCATTTTCTGATAGGAGGATTACTTTTGCGCCACCTTGTATATAATATATTTTTATTTATTTTTCAAAGAACACCCAGAGTAAAGCTATCTTACAAAATTTAAGTTATGAAAAAAAAAATATTGGAATATTTTAAAAGATATTCAGTTGCAACTTTAAAAAATAAATTTGTTTTAACAAATTTCATATTCCACAGACGCAAAATTACTTTTTAAATAAATTTATATTTTACTGGCACTTTTCATTTATTAATATATAAATATGAAAATCACATAATCTATAAATCTGCAACTTCTTAAGGCTTTGTGATTTAATGTGATTTCGATTAACATTACTGACTAATACTTTCTTACATCAATATAAGTGTGCGCTGCACTTCTTCCTCAGCGCATGGGGCTATTTTCCAAAGAAAGCAAACTCAAGTTTTTCTTTGTAAAAATAGTTAACAAAATTTATTGGGTATTTTCAAGTTTCTTGCTTATAAAAATTCTACAAAATGGCTGCAGCTTCTTGCTGCTTGTGCAGATGACTGTTAGAATACAAGTGTTTTTTTTTAGAAAAGAAAAAATTAAAGAACCCAAAGAGACTCAACTTAAGGTTGAGTGAGAGACATTAAAATTCAGGGTCTCTTATACTTAAATATATATACATATGAATTGAAAAGGAATAAAAAAAAGAGCCGTAAGAAAAGAACACTCTGGCATAGTAGGCCTTTGGCTCCAAAGAGAAGTAAAAAAAGATAATAATAAAAAAAAAATAATGAAATCCAAATAAAAAAGATAATTTGTTGAACTCACTTCAACAATACGTAATTTCTATTAAAATATATTATAACTACATAGAATATGTGTGAGTATTGTAATAAATATAAATTATTATTGCATTTATTATTGTTGATTCTACTGCATTGAAAACAGAAATTTATCATCAACACGAAAAATAGGTGATATTAAATCAATTATTCTATAAAAAGTTATGAAAAAATACAAGTTTTGAATTCGTCTCAAAATATTACTCAATTGTTTTAGTTTAGGAATTTATTTTAAAAAAATAAAGAGCTCTTTTGTTTCATCTTAAAATATGCAAGTATCATCTTAACAAAATTAAAAAGATCACAGACACAAAGGAGATTTTTAAATGTGATTTTTTTTCAAGCAAAGCCCTTAATGACTGTTTTATAGTCAACACTGACCAAGGAATTTCCCCAACAATACAATAAATTCCAAAAATGTTTGGAAACTATTTTCTTTGTGAGTTTCTCACAGTTCTTTAAATTTTAATTAGACCTTTAATTTATTAAACTTACGGATGTATTTTTAATTACTAATAAGTACAGTACTTTTTTTTTTATTTCATTATTATATTTGTAAATACTTCATCTTCATCTCTTAGTATTATAGTTTATTAAGCAAATAATGTAAAAAAAATACAATCCTTTTCGTTTTTTACAATAGCATTGTGTTCTTGATGTTTTAATATGTAGAGTATAAAATGGGACAGTAAGTAAATAAAGATATCAGATAGTTCATACATTTTACTTATTAATTATATGTATATACGAGTATATGTACAAGTATTTTGTATTGTATTTAATAAATGCAGTTTTTAATCCTTATCTTGGTAAAATAACATAAAGAAATTAAGAACAAAATACAAGTCACATACATTGTGTATACAAACAAACATGTGCATGCACGAGGGTATCCCGATAAAAATAACTTGTAAGTAATAGCACTCAAAAGATGAGCTGAATACAGAAAAACTAAGTTAAAAAGGGGTAACTTTAGTTTCCTACCAACAATTAAATTTGGCGATGATAAGTGTACTGAAGAAAAAATTTTTATTAAAAATTGCTACCAAAATTTGCATAATGACGATACCATGGACAAAAAATATGTTTTTATATTTTTGTTGTTAATTTGCTTTTATTATAAAAACCATGAATGGAAACCAAAGTTTTTTCAAGTTTTAAAGGCAAACATATACAAGAATTATTCTGCAGAGCATATAGCCTCAACAACGCTTTAACGTTTAAGACCCATTTAGCCAAAAAAGTTCAACATTTTCATCTGCTAACTGCAATGGTGGACCAAATTTCTATATAACAACTCATCGCTACGCAAATTTTATGAAAAAATATTTATTTTTAACAAAATGCAATGCCAATGAAAAAAAACTTAGATTTGATTAAATATGCTTAGCTATAATTATATATGATTGAATGGAATTAAATTTGGTATAAGATCGAATCATAAATAAGATATAGCATATGTGCTACACTTTGTGGCCAGATATGATCAGTTGTGGTGACAGATATATTCATGTCTAAAAGCATCTGCAAAATTTTGTGGTCAAATCTGACATTACATCTTGTCCCAGATCTTAGCTATTAAAGCCTTTTTAAAGGCACCAAGATCATAATTTATATAAAAGTAAATGTCCCGAGTAAAAAAGTTTAGATATAATCATATGTAGCGTCATTTAATAATATATTATCATATATATTTCCAAATGTCAGTATGCATTACCATATATAATTATATATTACATTAGTTTTGTTTTAAATTACCTAATATTGTGCCACATATAACCACATCTAGTTATATATTGATCTTTTTAAAATAAGATATGATTTATATGATAAGATATGATATATATTATATCATATCATATAAAATTATATATAACACTATATATAATAATATATGGCTTACACGGGCCCATATTTACTTATATATGACTTAGGCAGAACCATATATACTTATATATGATTTAAACCATGTATAATTATATATACTATTTAATATTTGACATATAATAATATATATGTCAAAAATATTTTTAAATATATCAAAAATATTTTTCAATGTGGTATGAGATATAATTCTATATGAGTCAATATATGGTCCAATAAAAGAAATATTTTTTGATGGGGTATAAGATATAATCATCATGTACAATATTTGCAAATGAATTTTAGATTTTTTTTTATATATAGTTGCATATCTAGAGTATTTTTGATATGAATTCCAGCCAGGGAGATCAATTTTTTAAGAGTTTTATTAATATTTTCTTAAAAAAACTTTTAAATTTTAACTCATTTCGGGTTAACTCCAAGAAACTTCGGATATAAGATAAAATGATCTTTGTTTCCAAAGCTCCTATAAGTGGTGAAAATTTAGATATTTTTCTTGTTTTAAATATAATTATTTATCTACATTTTTTCTCAGTCCATAAAATATTATTAAATATAATTATATATAATATTTTATATTGTTTTATATAATTATTTAAAAATCAGAATTTAGTCTTCCTAATTCCGCAATGATATGTAGAAATTTTTACCAAATTTCTGAATATATAATTATATGCAAGTCCCAAAGATATAATTATATATAACACAATTATACGAAAAATGTAGTCCAATTAAGTCAGCCAAGCACTGCGGAGTGCTTATCTCACTACAACACCTGGCGAAGAAATTGTTTGTTAGAATTTGAATATTTTTTAATTTAAAATACTAGATGCGAAATATGTATTATAATTTGGATCTTACTTAATCTGTAAATATATTGCTAGATCTAATTGATCTGCCATTTTGCGGATCAATTTAGATCAGCTAGATATTAAAGGATATTAAATTGGATAAGATTAAATATTTTTTTTACTCGGAATATTTTTATATTTCTCTTTTTCTTATTGCATTTGAATAAATATTTTATGTTCAAATCAAATTCGATCTCGAGCTTGTCAGTTCAGGCGTCGTGGGTTTGATTCTCGATAAAATAAAAAATTAGATCTGGTTTTATATGTTGCATCAAATCTACTTAGATTTGTTCACATATTATTAGATTTAAAATTTGTCCAAAGTTTTGAGATCCAATTAAATCAATTAGTTATAATGAACTCTGTGCATATCAGATCCTTTTTACACGGGAAATATTGAATTCTCTTATCGATAGTTGGTAATTGAGATCCACTTCAAAAAGAAGCAAACAATTTTCTTATTATGTTTGTATTCAGCTCATTATTACGCATAACTTGAGTGCTATAACTTCAATCAATTCACAAGAAAGTCATTTATCGGGCACCCTGGCAGGCAGTCTGGTAATGAATGAATATGAAAAATAATAATACATAGTAAATGAAATGAGAAAAAATATATAAATTATAAAAATGTGTATGAGTGTGGTAGTATGTGTACTGTATACATATAATATTTGTTAATATCAGCAGTGGCAGTAAAAATACTGGGTGAATGTTTGCAATTACCCTTAAGCATTACTTAATTGCAAACTAAAACACTGACCACAGTATCTGTTAGTATGTAGGCTCTATAATACAATGTCTCGTTAAAATTTAGCAGAAAGTTAAATTCAAATTGTTTATGCTAAACAAAAAAAATAAATACGTCAGTTAAATTCTTCATTTGCAACTAACTGAATATTGTGATAATGGCGTTTACTTGTATTTATATAGTAATGAGTGTTATTTATGTAATGGCAACCAATATAGAAAAAAATGAGCTCATACGTGCAGGTTTTAACGTATGTACAAATAGTAATGCATATTTTCAATTCAAAATTCTTATTATCGGCTTACAGTCCTGGTTGGATCCTCGATTATTTAGTTATTAAGAGTTATTCAAAAAATTATATTTTTCTATAGAAAAGCCAGTTTTAAATTGGAATCTCGATCGTATGTATGTACAGTGTATCAAAAAAGTAAGTATGCAGCATACAAATGATCAAAAATCTCTATTTTTTTCGAAAATTATGCCGAAGTACTTATGTTTTTTTACACTTACAATAACATATAGATCGTATTGTATTTAAAAAAAATACGAACATGCCTTAAAATAATTATACCGTTATCGTATCCCGTTATTATTTCTAAGGAATTAGCCAAAAATCCCATCACAAAAGTAAGTATGCAGTTTTTAAAGTTTTGACCTTCATTTCAACTAAGCGCATTTAAATCGCGGAAAAAGTGAAAGATTAAGATTATAAATTCGAATCAATACCGAAATTGCGTTTTTATTGCAAATTTTTATAAATTCGAATTATGGCTCCTCGTGGAAAAGAACTTTCACAAGATTTGAAAAGTGTTGCTGTTGAACTTATTAAAGAGAAGAAAAGCCAACATAAAATTGCCAAAGTTATCAATAAAAGAAGTTCCACAGTACAGAAAATTATAGAAAAATATTATACGGAGGGGAATACAAATAAGAACGCTCGAACTGTTCGTCCAAAAACCTTCAATATCAGAAGAATAGAAGCAAATCCCAAGAAAAGCGCTCCAAAAGTACTGGCAGAAATAGAAAAAGAGACTGAAAAAACCTGTAACCCACAAACTATTCGTTGGAGCTGCATTCTTCCGGTTACCATGGCCGTATCATCCGCAAAAACCATTTGCGAACAGCACAAAAAGATGAAAAAGGTTAGACTTCGTAAAGGAGTACAAAAATAAAGATAAAAATTTCTGGAAATCAGTTATTTTTTCCGAGGAGAGTATATATAATATTTTTGGCTCCGATGGGTATCAAAAAGTGTAGAGAAAAGTGAACACCGAGATCGATCCAAAAAATATGGCTGCGTCAGTAAAACATGGTGGTGGATCGGTTATTGTATTGGGGGTGTATGACAGCATCTGGTGCTGAAAATCAAGTTATGATCGAAGGAACAATGGATTAGACGGTTTATTTGAACATTTTAAAAAATAAGTTACTTTAAAAAGTAGCTAAATTGGGACTAACAGGATCATTTGTATTCCAACAAGACAATGATCCTAAATATACAGCCCATATTGTTAGAGAATGGCTTTTGTATAGAGCGCCAAAATAATTAAAAACTACCCCCCAATCACCTTACTTAAACCAAATTCAACATATGTTGGATTATTTCGAAAAAAAATTAAAACTCATAACATTACAAGCAAAGATACCCTTAAAGCTGCACTATTGAGGAGTGACATGACTGCAAACCATTTTTTTAATTCTATTATTATCACCAAGTAATGAATTAAAACCTATTGTGTTTTTTATTATTTTTCTTAAGTTAACATATAAAATAAAATAAAAAATTATTTTTTTGTGTTTTTATTGCAAATCTTAAGTCAATTTTTTAATCATTTCAATTTAAAATATTGCTGCTTACTTCTGTAATACACTGTATATAATATTTTAGAATATGTTAAATGTAGACTAACATAACTTAATTTCCATATCATAAATCTTTAGCCTTTTTATTTTTATCATTGAAACTCGTTTCTAGATTTAGTTAAAAATTGTTTTAAAAGAGGATTTTAAATCTGAACAAATATTCATAAATATTTCTTCGCCAAGATATTCTTTAAAACAACCGTGACCGGTAAAAAGCATAAAAAGTTTTGAATAAAAATATACAATTTCATGTTAACGTTTGGTGAATAAAATATCTTGTTATATTTATTATTAGACGCCTCAAGATGAATAATATTTTGTATTTACTTAATATTTTTTTCAACAAATTTTTTTTTTACTTCAAATTTTTTTATTCCAATTTGTTTTATTACCACAAAAGTAATTTTGACATTTTAAAACGTATTAAACCTCAATTTTGTTTTAACTCGACAATGTTTTCTGAATGTAAAATTTTGGTTTAAGAAAACACTGTGAAATGAAAAATTTTTGTTAACGCAGAATTCATTTATTTTGTATATTTTTCATAAATTTGATCGCTAAATTAGATTTTGATTTAAACAAATAAATGCCTCAAATTAAATAGTTTTTTAGGAGCCGTACAGAACACGTAAAAATCATGGGAAACCCTGTTAAAATAATATTTTTAAAAGTTTTTTTTTGACAATTCTTTAATATTTTTATCTTTAGTTTATAAATAATGTTCATTCAGTTGGCAAGAAATTTTGTTGTCACAAAGAAACTGTTTTATCTGTAAACAAATATCGGAAAAAATTTAAAAATTCGTGTCCCCAAAATAAAATATGTGAACTTGGCAGCCAAAGCAGTATATTCCTTCATATAAAGTACCCAAACAAGAGCAAATACAAAAAAGGCAGCACTAAAAAGCTCTTTATATCATTTTTAAGTTATACCACACTTTTATATGGTTTCTTTGATTTATGTACCTTTAAAAACTAAAAAGAAAAAATATCAATTTTAAAGTTCCGCGGTGGAGCAAAAGCCCAGACAGGTCTTAGATTTTTGTTTCTCTCACATATTCAAATTCCATCAAAATCGCAGTTTTTAGGTTTGAATACCTTCCATCTTAGACCTTTTTCAGAAAACTATACAAAATAAAAATTTATTAAAAAATATTTATATAAGTTGTTATAAATTCCCAAGGCCATTTATGCAATTACAGAACCAATTTTAATTTAAAATTGAAAATTATTTTTATCAACAAAATTGATTGAATTGTGATCTAAGTAATATAAATTATTTTCTGTTGATAGTTTAGTATGGAATAGGATTCTGTTATTGTTTGCCGGAAAAAATGTTTAGAAAAAAACTTAAAAATTAGAATTGATATAATAATTGATGTCCGAGGGCTGTGATCATAATAGCTTCGGACTGGATCATCTAAATTGAAAAGACCCAAAATATTTCGTTAATATATTGTATTATGTTGTAAGTAATTGAAGGAATAAGCAAAATAATTATAAAAGTCCGAAAGACCGATCGGTACAGCAGTTTTCCGGAAATCTTCTGTAAATTTTTAAAATACAGTTTTAAACTCTTAAAATCATTTTAAAATTATACTATAATTTAAATAGTATTGTCATTAACTTTTTTTTAAACAACAACTACCCATTTAGTTTTAGCATTTTAAAAACTGTATCAACATTGCAAAAATTGTTTTACACTCTAATTTCGTTTTTCAACAATGCTTAACAGTTTACAATTTTTAATATTTTTTTTTCATAATGAAATCATCGTTGCTCAATGTAAATCTGCTGAAAGATATATAAAAAAAGGAGGAGTTAAATTCTATGCCTCAGAGTAGAAGCTAAAAACAAGAACAAAAAGAAAACAAAAAAGAAAGTTCAACACCCTTAAAAAATTTAAATATTTAACGCAGCTTAACTTTTAACAAATTAACTTACATACTGAGGTAAAAAAGACACGAATATACACAATTTTATTCATAGTTTACTATAAAATCTATATAGAAGAGTTTACTGCTTTCTTTTATAAATATTATGCTTCTTGCGTAAATTTTAAAATTATTTTCTTTCTCATAAATTAAATAAACGATAATTTATTTTACTTTATGGATATGAAAATTACTTTTTTTATACTTAACATGCATTTTTTAAGATCCATTAGTATAAAATATATACATTTTTTTGTATCTTAAAGAAAAGTTAATTTAACATTCCCTTATAAGTTTAATGTATAGAGATAAGATTTTTAATAATTTTCTGACGTATACGGAATTTAAACACAATATTTATTTATATATTATAAATATACTTTTAAAGTTTTAATAATGTTTTTAATAATCACTATTTGTTACAATATAGAAATTCAATTTATAATTCCGTTTTTATTTCTTATCAGCATCATAAAATGAGTTTACTTTTCCACAATCCATTTCTGTGCCATTCAAACTTAATTTACTTTTGACCATTGAAATTACAATCTGCAAATTACTTTAAACACACAAATTATAACATTTTACTGTAGTAGTTAATACTGCAGATATGTGCTAATGCATTAAGCGTAGATTTCTTAACCACAATACAAAACTCGTATAATAAACCATATGGTGGTGATTTCTAATGGTTGTTACTACATTCGTAGTAGCAGCAGACGCAGCACATTTTGTTGAATATGCAATTCAATATAACAGTATTTGTGTGGTTTTAAAGAATTTCAGATGAATAATGCTAAAAAAAAGTTTGCCATTAAATTGGTAAAAAAAAATTATATAATCAAAGAAGTCTTAGAAAAGTTGTAATATTTTTTATATGTATGTATTTAAGAAAAGAAATCTTGATTAATATTATAAATTTAACACATGCCATTTAATCAGATTTTCTCTCAAGAGAAGAATTTTCATGTTGTGTTTTTTTTCAATTCCTGGGAGTGGATTGCACCCATGCACTATGGGTAATTTATGCCAATTTTTTGGCCAAAACTAATAACTGCCAGTCTGGAAAGTTTTTCGAACAGCAAAAAAAAAGACTTTTTTTATTTTATGATTTGGGAAGATCTAAAAAAATATCAACCCTACACTCAAAAAAATTAGTTAGTAAAAAAGATAGTTAACTAACTGCAGTGTTTCCATCATTCTTTCCGCCAAATCCTCCCGTTTTTGGCTTGTTTACGTGAAGAGACATTTTTCCCAAAACAAATTCTGAATTTTTCTTTTTTTCCAATACGACTTTTCTCTTCTTACTTGCCACTTCTTTATTTCGCACTTGAAGCCTGCGTGAAATATGAATTCAAAAACACGAATCCATCAATGAGGACTTAATCCGTATTTTAGGTTACCTTCTTTCGCATAAAATGTTTCACTCTCAAAGTTTGTGATTTTAATAAAGTCCTTTGGATTTGCTCTACATATAGTTTGATTTAGTGTTGGTTTTCCAATATAAAGGATAGTGCCTTTTCTGTCGTAAGTCTGACTGGATTCTTCGTCGCACTCTGATATTTTCCTCAATTTAGAGGGCCTTGTTGGGCTAGCTAGAGTTTTTTGAGAACCAATGCTAAGTCTAGTTGCTTTTGCTTTCGAGCAGATTTTGTTACTGCGCGAACACACAGCTTTCCTGTTGTACTGATTTTGAGAGTTCATCAGCATCCCTTCTTTTCGAACGTTCGCTTTTCTTTCCAAATTTTTTTTTTGGAATTTAACCATTCTGAATTTTTCGTCTCAAACACAACACGTTTTCTTTGTGAATTTTTTCCATTTCTGAGACAAATAACGACAGTCACTTCTTCACTCACCGTTTCGCCATCACCTATTTTCCTAAGTATATACTTCAAAACAGCAGTTTATTTTTCTCCTTTTTTTCTTTCTTAGAACCAAACATCAGCAAGTTCGCTATGAGCCAAGTAGGGGTTGCCTACAAAAAATGGCATATATAAAAAAACGCAAAAAATCGCAGCATGAAATTAATGAAATAAACTCAAAATTAAATACTTAAAAAAACTTTATTAATTCCAGCATTAAAAAATATTAAGCTTTTTTTAAAAGCTTATCCAAAGTTGGATAAAAATTTTTATTTTGTTGAAAATTGAGGTTAGGCCGAAAGAATGAATTTTTTACCAATAAATTATTTTATTTCTAGTAATGATTATTTATTTATTTACCACTTACCATTACTATTGTTTTGCATATCTAACTTTATTTTTCAAGCGTTTTGTTTATTAGGAAATATTGCCTTGTAATGTCATCAAAAAATCACATGAAGCACGTTCCACTTAAATTGTTGTTTTTTAACAATGACTTTGAGAGTCAGCTGATTAGCAGTTTTTGGTTTTTTACAAAAACAAAATTTACTTCTAAATGCTTTAAAGTATTATTAATTAAACTGCGACAACAAAAGCTTGATTTTCAAATGTGCGAAATTTGAATTTTGGCCAAAAAATGTATCAAATTACCCATAGTGCCATGAGTGGAAAGAAATAATTCACAAAATTGATCATCTATAATATAAATTTATTTTTTCCCCATGTAGTTTTGAAGAAAATAATTGATAAAAGTTTTATTAAATACCACTTAAACATCATGGAAAATTTAAATAGACTTGACATTTTATTTGTAATTAATCACCGAGTACAAAGTATTAAAAGGCACCACAAAATACGCGAAAAGTACTAAAACGGCAACAGTTAACACCAAAGACAGCTCTCAACACGAGCTAACACAAAAACCATCACAGACACACATATAAAGTGATAAAGGCGGTCCAACCATAATGCACGATGTTAATTATAAATAAAACAAAAATTTTTCAAAGAATTATCTTAATATTTTTAATTATGATAGAAGAATCTATGACAATTATGTGTGAAATAAAATATCGGCCAAATGCTCGCCATGGTTTTGGTGGCATACCTCTGAGAAATAATTGAGGTTTAATGTCATTAATGTGCCGAATTATCTCATCCTTTAGATCTTGAATTGTTCTTGCCTTATTAACGTACACTTTCTCTTTTAAATATCCCCAAAGAAAGAAGTCCAACGGTATCAAGTCACGTGATCGTGGCGGCCAATTAATATCGCCACGATATCAGATAACACGGCCATTGAATTTTTCGTGCAAAAGAGCCATTGTTTCGTTGGCTGTGTGGCAAGTGGCGCTATCCGGCTAGAACCACATATCGTCCAGGTCGATATCCTCAATTTCTGGCCACAAGACGTGAGTTATCATCTCACACAACGCCGAGTCGAGGTTGACGGCTCTTCTGCCACACTATCGCGAACAACAGAAATCTTTGCCGCAGAATGAGTTGGGCGAGCACAGGTGTTTTCACATTTCCTACAGACACGGTTTCCTGAAATTTGCACACAGTTTTCCCGATTTTGGACACATTTGGTCGATTATGCTGACCAAAAAAAACACAAAGTGCATTTTGATATGAACGGGCATTTTCGTAAAAGGCTTCAACAATCTTAACTGTTAGCTGTTCAATTGTCTAACACTAAAACAAAAAATGTAGCAGAATCAAACTGCTCGATAGTCATCTTTGACTGGTTGTAGAGTAAATAAAGATAAGAAAAAATTAAGTTGGTAAAAAAACTTGACGTTTAAGTGTAACTCACAATTAACATCGTGTATTATGGTTGGACCACCCTTTAGAAAAAAAATGTTTTAAAAACAAAGTGATGGAGTGCACCTAGAAAGACAATATGTAGAAAATAAGGCATTTTGATGGAAGCGATCAGTTGAACAGCCAGCAAGCGGATAAGTGTAGGCTCAGAATAAGAACGGGGAGACTAACAGCTGCTGCTTTAAGAAAAAAGGAACCTAAAATAATGACGCAGGGAAAAAATTTATTATAGATAAAGCGGCCTAAAGCCTCTCACGTGGCCTGATTTTACTGCAAATAAAAGTATTTCACCAATCAAATTCCTAACACGCTCCTTTATCATTTTATATCTAATTTTATTTAAAAAGAAATATGTAAAAATTTGTAAAACTCGTGTGTTAAAAAGAACTGGACAGATCTTATTAGATCTAATTGTAACATACATATATAAAAAGATTTAATGGTATATCATATAAAATCTAATCAGATTTAACGCTTTGCTTTGGTGCTCAAATGACTAAGAAATGGTACTGAATCTGGTATTAGATAACATATGAACAGATCTTACAATATCAATTAATATCTGGATACAAGTTTAGCAAATTTTTTGGATCCTTTAAGATATGAACATCTCTGACACTAAGTCTGATCAGATCTGGCCATGAAGTGTGTCACATATGCCATATATTATATGATCAGAACTGGTACAAGAGTTTATAAGATTTAATTATTTCTATGCAGATCTGATCATATCCAGTTCTTTTTACACGGGCTTTAATACATTTATGCATTAAAAAAGAGGAGTCAGTATAGCCACATTAGGGCTCTCCAAGCTTGTATGGGAAAATGTAAGCCCGTAGAAATCTTCATTTGATTGTAAACCTACGTTTTGCAAAAAATTAGGATAAGTGGACATCAAAAAGACGTACTAGATCGGTTCTAAACTTTGAAAAAGGGACTACAAGGGGAACATACAACTTTTTAATAATTTTCTCAAATATTTATATATTTTAAAACGTGTGTTTCAATTAAAATGATTAATCTTTATATATATAATTCTCCTGTACGTGTGTTAGTGACTGCACTCCTCCTTAACGGCTGGGCCGATTTCGATGAAATTTGTTGTGTCTGTTTTATTTGATCCCTGAATGGTTTAGATTCACAATTGACCTATATGGGTACAATGGGCGTGGCACCTCCCATACGAAGTAAAAATGTATTTTTGTATATCTGGAGTACTGTTACAGTGGGAGTCTTCAAACTTTGTGTGAGCTTTTTTTATAATAATACTCATAATCTCCCAAAAAAATGAGTGCCATCCAAGCAATGGGCGTGGCACCTCCCATACGAAGAAAACATTCATTATTGCATATCTGGGGTACTATTAAAGTGGGAGTCTTCAAACTTTGTGTGAGCTTCTTTGATAATAATATTCATAATCTTCCAAAAAATATGGGGGATCCAAGCAATGGGCGTGGCACCTCCCATACGAAGTACAAATTTATTATTGCATATCTGGGGTACTATTATTGTGAGAATATTCAAACTTTGTGCGAGCTACCTAGATAATAATGTAATCCTATTCCTAGGCAGAACAACGTTTGCCGGGTCAGCTAGTTATCTATATATTTCTAATTTTATCAGGCTCAAGATCATATTTTTTTTTTTAATGTTACTAACGAATAGTAAACACTTATTTATTTTATTAAATGGAAAAAATTTTAAGGATAAGCGCTAGAGGGAGTGCGCACTTTCGACCCGAGCGACTTGGTCATCTTCAGCCTCCTTCTGAACCACCCAACACAAATAACTCATGGTTATGAACAAGCATTTATATCACACACTCTAAGGAAAATGACTATGTGAAATTACATTTTTCATTTGTGAATGATTACCCGTACAAATGAGCTCTTTCCATTCCAATTGTTAATTGGTCCATTTCTGGGAACGAATTGGAAATATTTTTTACTTCACAACATATTTATGTGTTGTTTATTATATTAGATTATAAATAACATCGTGCCCTATATTTTTGTATGTAAATTTTGTATGTATATATTATTTGATCTATCTGTTTTTATTATACATTTCTAATTTTATCAGGCTCAAGATCATATTTTTTTAATGTTACTAACGCATAGTAAACACTAATTTATTTTTTCCATTTAATAAAATAAATTAGTGTTTACTATTCATTAGTAATATTAAAAAATTATGGTCTTGAGCCTGATAAAATTAGAAATATATAATTAACACAGACAGATCAAATAATATATACATACAAAATGATTAATTATCTTTCTAATAACAGAATAAAAAAATTGGTTAAAAAACAGCCAAGTTATGAAAACTTCCCCCGGCAATTAATGCGATCAACAAATTCGATTAAAAATTTTAAAATTTATTGATATTATCCACTACAACATTTTTGAATTCTTTTAATTCCAATGTACTTAGATAAGAAGTATTTTTTATCTTGTATTGCTAACTTGTTTTAAATTAATTACATAAACATATATCAGAATTTATAAGCATTGATTTCATTTCTCCAATTTTAAATTTTTTAAAGGAAATTTTTAACAATCATAGATTGAACTTTAAGGTTTTATTAAGCACCGTACAAATTTTAAGTTATAATTTTTTTCGTTTGGCGAGGGTAGCATTTTTATTTCAGCGGATTTCAAGAAAACAGCTTCTGGGTCATCATAATAACTGCTCAGAAAATGATAAAAAATTTTGCATCTTAGGGCAACTGGTTCTCCATTCAATTAGATAAAAGCTGGATTGCATCCGACAGGACCACTTTTGCAGCCAAGACGTAGGACTTTGATATTCATCCAAACAGGCAGATTATTTTTATTTGTATCTATACTGCAATATAAATTTCAGTAAAAGCGGTACAAAGGTTAGGGGCTTCGCACTTCACAGCCAAAGCAGCAGCAAAGAGACGGCCAGCTCGATGAACGACGATAAGAAGAAAATAATAGCGAAATGGAATCTATTTTATTTTAATGACTAGTTTTCTTATTTTCTCTTATAATATCAAAAGGAAAAGTTAACAAAAATAATATGTTTGAAAAAATTTATAGTTCGGATCAAAAGTTTTTAATATTGGGACTAGCTTAGATTCAGCTTCCAGCTTGAAACTTGGGGCAACCGGAAATTCTTACAACACTTAATGGTGGGCTACAAATATATTTTACATTCCTTTTCCTAAAACTCATTATCTCCATCAAGTTAAATATTTAATTTAATATCGATTAAAATATTTACTTAAAGCACAATAAAACCAACTACAATTTTGGCTTCGTTAAAAGTTTAATAATCTTTGTAGAAAGGAAAGTAATACAAAAATTACAATTTTCATCCGTTTCATAACAATTTAATGACTTTTTACTTCCTTAAGCGTTTTACAGCTGTCTCCTATCTAAAGTCATTTTCTTTATTCCTACTACGAGTACAACCACAGCCATTATAACTTGTCATACTGTAAGTTGTACTGCTGCATAGTATATTTACTCGTATAGCAGCAGTGGTAGACTAACTACTATTAACTTCATTGTGGCAGTTGTTGTATAATTCCCAAATGTTTTCAGATTTATATGCTCATAAGAAATTTAGTGTAGAGATGAATAGAAAAAAATTTTAAATAATTTTATTTTATTTAACCACTTTGATTAAAGTTGTTAGTTGAGGTTATTATAGTTTCGCTCAAAATTAAATAAATTCAATTAAATTTTAAAACTGCAAGTTCTTAGTATAGAATTTTTAATACTACAGTTCAAAGTGATAAATATTTTTACATTCTTCATTCTTCTTTTTATTGAAATTTTTATTTGGTTGTTTGTGTGCAAATAAAATTTACATTATTTATCACAGCTGTAATTCTATTTGTTTTTTTTTTTGGAGGCATTTAAACAGGAAAAAAGAAAATATATTTATTATATAAAATACAATATAACAATTGTATTATGCCGATAAAAATGCATGTTATTGCTAAAATACTTTGCTACATATTCGCTATTAAATGGTGCGCGTAATTGAATTTAAAATTTATTGTAAATGTATTTATTTCTTGCTGTATGTGTATTTTATTTGTAGTTATTCTCAATTTCCTACTGTACACATAATAAAATAAATTCTTATTACAGTTAAATATAAAAGACAATTATAGTAACAAATCGAAAAATACAATACGATCTAAGATAAAGAAAAAAAAAATAATTAAATTCAATAAAAGTTCTTTAACAAATTTTATTAACCTTATAAACATCTATGATTACGTTATTTTTACAAGTACTAATTTTTTTGTATGTATATATGTACTTATATAAACTGACTCAAAGACAACGGAAAAAGAAACAAAAAAATCTTTTTGATCACTTTTCCATGATTTCTATAAAAAAAGAAACAAAACAAATCTCATCACCCTCATATAAACTAAGAGAAAATACATATGACATCTTCAATTGCATTGCAAATTGAATAGAAGGACATACTTTTATGCACATGGCCACATATACCAATACAATCGTATTGAAGTCATCCTTATATTCCACTCCTTTGCTATTTGTTTTTCTTATTTATAGAAAAAAATAAATATATACGTAGAAAGTTCTCTGATATTCCCAACAAATAGCAATGATTTTTGTAAAACTAGAAATTGAATGGAAGAAAAAAAAAAATAAATAAAAAAAATCGTAGGGGAGGAAGTTGTACCTTGGTACTCTTAAAAAATTAGTGTCAGATGGCTTTAGAAAAATCTGTAAGCTGAAAAAAATTAGTCTAATTCTTCAAAATACATGAAATTTTGAGAAATTGGAAATTTTTTTTAAAATGATCGAAGGTTCAATGGAACTCTTTTAAAAAAGGTTAATTTCGCTAAAAACACATTACAGTAAAATTTTTATTTACTTAAAACTAGAAAATATTGAATAAAAAACACTTTAACAACTGGCAATGGTATTTTCGTGGCCAATAAAGTATAAAACGGCCAAACAGCTTGTGAAGCTTCAACTTATCATGTATATAAATAGGTTAAATGTATTAGAGATAAAATATTTAAAAAGTTTTAGAAAGCAAGATTTGTATTTTTTTCCAAAATCTCCTTATCATTTATATGATTAAAAAATATATATATATTTGAAAATGCATTGAGAAATTTATAAACTTTAATAAGTTTTAAGCGCGCAATATAAAACATGCTGCATATTTTCGAAAAAAAAGGAATTTAAATATTTTAAAAAATTTTCTTTTGCCATACCAAAGTACACGATCCTAATTTTAGTGTGTTTCGCGTATATATCCGTTGATATATTTCATATTTTTAAATGACAACTAAGAAAATTAAAAAATGCCCCCAGGTTCCTGCCCCCACCCCCAGGTAACTGGCTCCCCTGGTACCCGTCCCACAGATACCTGTCCCACAGGTACCTATTCCCCAGGTACCTGACCCCATCCGCAGGTACCTGTCCACAAGTACCTGCTCCTCAGGTACCTGTCCCCCTCAGGTACCTGCCCCCGGGTACCTGCCGTCCAGGTACCTGCGGACCCAGGTACCTGCCCCGACCCCAGGTACATGCTCCCCTCAGGTACCTGCCCCGACCCCAGTTACATGCCCCCCTCAGGTACCTGCTCCCCCAGGTACCTGTCCCCCGGGCACCTGCCCCCATCAGGTGCCTGCTCCCAAGGTACCTGCCCCTCTCAGGTACCTGCCCCCCAGTTACCTGTCCACCCAGGTACCTGCTCCCCAGGTACCTGCCTCATAGGTACCTGTCCCCCGGGTACTGCCACCATCAGGTACCTGCTCCCAAGGTACCTGCTCCCTAAGTACCTGCCCCCCTCAGATACCTGCTCACCAGGTATCTGCCCCCCCAGTTACCTGCCCCCCAGGTACCTGTCCACCCAGGTACCTGCTCCCCAGGTACCTGCCTCCTAGGTACCTGCACCCAACAGAAAACGAGAAAATAATAAAGTGCTCTTAGGTACAAGGGTTACAAGGTACACTATCCTCCCCTGTAAGTATAGGTTAAACTTAGGAAATTGTTTTTCTTTATTGAAAAATAAAATTAGTTTTTTAAATCAACTAATGGATCACATTACTATAAGAAAACTGAACATTGATTTGTGTTATCAAATGAAGTGAAGTTAAATTTTTGATTTAAAATTTTAATTAGTTTTAAAGTTTATGAAAAGTTTTTTTATAATGAAATACTTATGTAAATATGTGATTTAAAGAAACACTATATACATCATCCTTCATTTATTACACCCTGCGCTCTACTGACAGGGATGATATCCCAACAATTTTACTAAAATTTGAATATCGGCCCAATGAAAATAAGTTTTTATTGGATTTTTCATACAGCATTGAAGACAACAGTAGGGCTATCAAAGAACGGTATTTCAAAGAGCTATCTTGTGTTGCGTAAGACATGCATATATTATTAGGGTGCTTCACCAAAAATGTTTTTCTTAGACAACACTTAAGTTGAAATATTAATTTTTAGGACTTAAAATATTTAAGGATTTGAGCGCCCCGGTAGGCTAGTTGGTAGCGTGCTGGCTTATCAGTGCGGGGGTTGGGGGTTCGATTCTTACCAGAGGCTCTGGTCTATTTTCGCTACAACGAGCCGATGGCCTTTGTTGCTAGTGTTCGATTAGGGTATTAGGATATAATTTGTAATTATATGATTAATATAAAATAAAAAAATAAATATTTAAGGATTTATTTTACAATTTTTGTAGCTATTATTGAAACTCTCTTGTATTGTTTTAAATGCTATGCATTTAGAAGGTTGTAACTAAAAACTTCAGTTTTTTTATAGAGAATAAGCAAAACGGGTTTATAGACATTTTAACCAATTCATTAATATAACTAAAAGGTAAAATCTTACAAAGATTGTGCTCCCTGCAAGGAAAGAGGGGTTAGTTGGGAATTGGGACTTTTCCTGTGATAGTCAAAAACTGGAGCGCTTCCGAAAATATATATCAAGAGATAGGTGAAAAGAGGACCGGTTTCTAAAGTGCCTACCTCGAGACCGGTTTACAAGTCATGACTGTTCTTTTGCGTTAGTTGTGTAATATCTTCTTTTGGGGTTAGTTGTGTGACATGATCTTTTAGACCAGTTTTGTGACATGTCAAAGAGGGAAAATGACCTGCTCCTAGGACAGGCCATGTTAAAGTGACTGGTCCTTTTCATATAAATAAACCGGTTCCTTCAGCAGTCTCTATCACAATTAACCGGTAACGTGACGTGCCTGGGATAGATTCATTTCCCACAGTTCTGTTACACAGTAAGTACATCACACGCGAAAACCCAGGGACACGTAAACTGAATTTTGGATGGTAGAATTTAATTGAGTACCTCGTTTTAGAAAGTTAGGTTATAGTAAAAGGATATTTAGATTTTCAATTTGTATTGACTGAAGCGGTTTTTTGATTATACATATTTTATTGAAAAGACTTCGAAAGCGCTTCTGCAGTGACTTTATTTATTATTTTTTTACTTATTTACTGTTTATAAATATTATTTTTAAAATAATTATAATCTGTATTTCAAAAAATAGTGATACCCCAAGATTGACTACACTGGGATGGGTTTAATTCGAATTAAAGTACACCAATGCGTATACGCAATATTATCATTTCTAATATATATCACTCATACTTCTCTCGGGTAAATTAAACATGTGTAACAGATTTTAATTGCTTTATGCGGTTTTCTTTTCTGAAAAATATGTTTTTTGGAATTGCAATTAATATCCCAGCAAAAAAAAAAAGTAGCAAAACAAGAGAAAAAGAAGCAATGATTTTGAAAATTTTGATCGGAACCAATGATTTTTACATAGGGGTGTCATAGGGTGCAAGTTTTCTTTTATGATCCTTTTTCATTGCATCTAAAGCCCTTCTTATGGTTTAGTGAAAAATTAAATCTTTTGTTCTTCCCAAATAAATTTTGAATTTGTAATTTAGATTTCTACAGGACATCAGTAATCGGTCCTTAGCCTCATTTTCACAATCTCCCGTTAGCTTCTACGTGGGAATATAACTGACACATTTGTTGTTGTTTCCTATACAAAGTTTGAGTTTTACTGTTTGTTAAATTTTAGCGGGAAATTCAGCAATCGGGCCTTATTTATCTCTATTCGAAATCCTTGCAATTTTTACTACAATCAATTTTTTACTTTTTGTAGCGTCATAGATTTGAAAAGTGTTTAGTTTCATTAAAAATCACATTTTTATAAGTTGTGAAAAAGAACTTCCTTAGAAGAGAAAAATTAGAACTAAACGATACTTTAGAATCAATGAAAAATTAATTCCTTAAGAATCACTTCCATTTATTTTTGCTGGGATGATAATTAAAAAAATACGGCAAAGGCATTGCAAAGGTTTTCGAAGTCTTTTGGTTAAAAAAATCTAAATATCTTTTAAAAAGACCTTACTTTCAAACTGAATTCTGCAACCCAAATTAAGTTTGCGCTACCCAGTGTTTTCGTGGGTAATTTTAAAACTTGAAGTTTTACTTACAGTGTTATTTTTATTACTATTATTATTATTATTGAATTTATTTTATTTTAATATTAAAAAATCTAATACAAACATTTTATACAAAAACATCTAAATATACTACTAAGTACATATGTGACTAATTATAATTAATTAAAATTATATTAATATAAAATAACTATTGTTGATATTAGCTTTCAAACAATAACTCATTTTATTCTTTTTGATTTGTATATACAGTGGATGACAATAAAATGTAAACTTTTCGAAATGTTTATGGTTTATTTTTTAATTTATTCTTCAGTTATAAAATACCGAAGGTAAAAATAAAAAATATGTTGTTTTTACTAAGTTTATAATTTGTATATTTAAATTTTTTCCATAACCATAACCCCCATATTCTAAATGAAATAAACCCCCAATAAAATAATACCCAAAGCAAAATTAAATAAGCCCTAAGGGGTTGCAGTTCAGGAAGACATACTATCCAACCCTGTTCATCATTACACCCAAGGAAAAAATTTAATAACATCCAAATAAAGTGAAATGATCACCTAGGAAGAAATTGAATTATCCCCAACATTTTGGGCTTTACTTTGTATTTCACTCCCAAAAATTAAATCAAATAATTGCCAATGAAGAATTACCCAAAAAGAAACTTATTTAACCCCAAACCTTGTTAATTAGGTTTTATTTTACAGGAGCAAGAAAAGAAAAAAATTTAAAAAAATTATAATGTGATTAAAAAAAACAATTGAATAATGTCATTGACAGTTCGTCAGCATTTTATCGGTTTGACCCATATGCAAAAAAGTCGGTATAGAGAGCAAACGATAAAAATGTTTTCCGTTAATTTTTCTTCAAATTTACATAATAATTTTTTTTATTTTCACCATAGATAGCGGCATGAATTTTGAACAAAACTTTAAATTTGCCTTCATTTATATACAACAAGTCTTAACTTATTAAGCTTTTTTCAATTTGACTTTCTTTGCTGCATATACATACTTTAATGTGCACCTAAAAGTAGTTCTCTCTGGCTCGAGTTTACATTTTGGTGTTCAATATTTTTGTAAAAATGGGTTTAAAAATGGAAAATTTGTAATTGTAACTTTAATCACCTATTCCAAATTGCTGGATCTAAGATATTGAAATTTTGAGGTTGCAATGCTCGTTCTGAAAATTTTTATGGGGAGCGGGAAATTGGGCAAAAGTCTTAACCCCTTCAGCTAAAATTATGGTGGGGTGCTACTACACAATTTGACTGTAATTTAAAATTTTTTAAATTGAAATTATTTTAGTATCTAGTGCATCTACTGAGTTCAAAATGTATTTAAGATTTATTTATTTTTATTACACGTATTTTATTTTTCATTAGTAGTTTCCCTACACTTAGTGTATGATTGGCTCGGTGTTTTTAACTCTTTCCCTCCTGAACGTTTCATATTCCTTGAATATATTACAAACATCTTAAATACATTTATTTAAAGAGAAAATCTTTAGAAAAAAAAAAACGATTTATTCTTTAAAATAACTTTGCCAATTAATTATTTTTTGTGTTTTAGCTTAAAATAAGTATTCGCAAAAGTGGATACTACGGCAAACCAGTATTTAGACTAGCAAACCAACTTCCGATTTAAATTTTTCGCGAGAAGTTGTAATTTGTAATATTTTGGCGCTTAGAAGTTATACTTTTATTATGGAAACTTCAACTTCAGGTATTTTCGCGTGAATTATAAAAAAATCTGTTAAGAAAAGTTATGTAGAAATATTTTTAAATATTGTTTTAAAATATGTCTAAATTTGGGCTATTTTTAAAATATATGTGGAGTTTAAAATGGGAAAAATAGGATAAAATTGGGTATGAAAGTAAATTTTGTATTAAACTGCAATATGTAAGATGTTGCGCGTTTTTGCGCCAACAACATTTATTAAATAAATTGTCAAAATAGTAACTCCTAGAAAAGCGGGTCTTGTAGTCTTTAATTTGTTTTGTCCTCGTTTTCGTTGTTATGATTGTTATTGTTGCACTAATTTTTTTGTTTATTTATATGGCAGTGTTGCCATAACACTAATATGAAATGGTGCTAGATCGTCAGAAAAAAGGTGCTAGAAAGCTACTGAAAATTTGTTAAATGACCTTGCAGAAAAAACTAATAAAATTATCAAATTTTTTATAAATAGAACAAAGCTAGACTAACTTAAACCCGGCTTCGGCAATTCGAATGATGGCAGCACAGCCAGAAGATTTTTTGAAATCGCTGAAATATCAGCAGATATTACGAAAATAGGTTTTGAAGTGATCGAAGAGATGCACACAATTTTAATTGTTGTATCTTGAAATTGTTGAAATAGATGTTGAAAAATTCAGCTCGACTTTTTGTAGCGAATCACACGTGGTTTAACATGCCTCCTATCCTGCATAAGTTTTTAATAATACATGGTCCAGAAATCATTTCATACGCTCTGTTGCCGATTGGCCAACTGTTAGAGGAAGCCCAAGAAGCTGGAAATAAGCATTTTTAAAACTACACGGAAAACTTTTCCCGTAAATCTAGCCGGGAGGAATCGAATCGAGATATACAAAATAGGTTCCGAATAACCTCAAATATAATTATTTCTGATTAAGTCAAATTAAACAAAAACAAAATGCAACTTATTCTAAAATCAACAGTAGAACTTTTAATTTCACCTTCGATTTTGCCGAACGAGTCACCAGAAATCCAAAATGATATAGATGACGATGAGGATGTCGGTGTCGATGGACACATATTCTAAAATAGCAGGTTAGAAATACTTACACTACAAAACTAAATGCATATATTTATACTACTTTTTCGACAAAAAGGCTACAATTTAAATTTTTCGAATAATATAGGAATTCAGTTTAAAAACGTTAACCAAGGATAACATCAAAAATTGATCCATTGACGACACAAGTCCGAGACAAAATGGGTTAAAGATTCAAAATTTTGTTACTGTTACTTGTTGGTAAGGGACAACATTGTATTCAAATTTAATCAAATTCTAGGTCGTAAGGTACGCACGCCAGTCGGTTGATTTGAGATAGATCAATACAATTTTTTTAATTTTTTGTTTGTAAAAATTAAATAAATAAAAAAATTTCATGGAAAGTATATAATACTTGTGTTTTGTTTTTATAACGTATGTATATTTATTAAAAAAAGAAAAAATACTTCCCAATCAAGTAGACCCTTCCTTGAATTAAACTCCATTTTTGGGCCATCGAACCCACTTTGCAACGTTATAAGACAGTTGCTATTATAATTCCTAATTTTAAGTCACTTACGATTAAAATTTGTTATATTTTTATAGCGAACCTGCTAAGAAACCTATAAATAATTTTTACATTTTACTCAAAACTATGAAAAACAAAATGCAGGAAAATTTAAATTTTGTAAAGTTTTCCACTGTATTGTTACCCACTGAATTATAGAAAGGATTATTTTAACTAATTAACAACTTTCAGTTTTATTATAAGCTATCAAAAGATAAACATCTTCTTTCGATGAAAAAAATTCACCCATCAAACAATATACTAACTCGCATACAACATGTGAAGAGTGTTGTTTAATTTTTATGTTTATAAACATGTCATAAAAATCTTTAAAATACACTTAAATTTATACTTAACTTGAGAATATTTTATATATATTTTATTTTCATTCCTTTACGTTTTCTTAAAGGAAGTTTAAAAAGCACTTAACACACACACAAACGCAGCTCACAGCAAGACACGTTGTTTTGGTATATGTGGTTGTATTGGTGATGAATATGTATGAATTATAGTATATGCCTGTATATCTGCATATAAATTCATAATTTTTTAAATTAACACGATTTAAAAATCAAAGAGGTTTGTATGTATGCCTGTGTGTGTGGTTTGTTATGTAATATAAATTATGTTAATTTAATGGTTTAATTTGCCTAACAATTTTGTTAAACCTTTATCTTATTTTTACAAATAATATTTACTCACCATACTACTCGATGTGCGCTCTAAAGACTGTTTGGGAAGTTGTTGTAGGGTGTCTCTATTTAATTTTTTAACAGTTACTTGTATTTCACCCAGCCAAATCTCAATAATGAGTGTTCATTACTAAATTCCAAATAATAACCCAGCAAAAACATGGCAATAACAGGTCATTACAGTGTAGATATACCATGTAATGAGAGGTCGTTTCCTTTTGCATTACTTTTAAATAAGAAATAATGAATTGTTTTCATACAACATAACAACAAAATAGAAAATTATCTGCTGTAAAAAGTTATTTTGCAAAGATATTAAGATTTTAAAGGGTTTCTAATATGAAATAACATTTCATCTATACAAACTAAAATTTTGGAATCCAAAAAGTATATATTTTAAATATTATATTTGTAAATTCAAATACAAATTATTCTTATCGATTTCTTTAAGTAAAAAAATTATACTTGAATTAGGTCCACTATAATTTTACAAAGAGTAACTACTTACTTTACTATTGTAAGTAACCACTTATTTCTTCACTATGTGTAATTATGCTGGTAACTCATTATTCTCATTATTTTTGTAAGTGAGAGGGTAATGACCACCCATGAATTTTGGGACATCGTGAACAAAAGTAATTAATCGAGTAAACAGCCTGGTAACTAGTGAAACCCTTTGTGTGTTACTAACTTCCTTAATTAGTTGACAAAGTCAAAAACACACAACATTTGTGCACCTGCTCTCCCTCTGCAATACAAAAGTATAAAAAATAAGAAGTTTAGAAAATGTATAGTTATTCGTATGCTGATGTGCAGGTAAATAAATAAGTATTTGCGTGTAATCTTAAATGCTTTAAATTCTTTTTATTTTTGTTATATAACCACTTTCTTGGTAATGAAAGGTTTTGCTGGGTAATTATGACAATTGTATTGAATTTGTTAAAAATTAGTTATTTTAAAGAATATTGTATGGTGCTGGAATAGTATTTATAAATATAATTTGCATTAAAACATTTAGAAAAAGGTTTATCTTTATGCAAAGCAAACAAACAATAAAAAAAAAAACTAACAACGGAGATACCCTGAGGGTGACCCACCGATTGCGCTAAAATTTGAATAGACGACAGAAACTTATACACACATAGAAAAATTTTGTTAGTTTCTAACTAAATTTCGCTTAGTATAACTGAATATTGGTTTCCAAGATAATATATCTAAGGGCTAACCTAAATCACTCGAATAATACACACGAGCTAACAGTTCCTCGAACACTGTGAGAATAAGTCCAAAGGCTAACCTCAGTTTCTATTGATATCTAAAGACTCATACGTATATGTATCGTCACAAATCAGCTATTTCAAGTTATATTGTAGAAAACACTCACAAGCAATTACCCCACGAAAACTGAACGGGTCAGGAGGAACGAACCTGTTAAATTTTGAATTTCTTTCAGTATTTACGTGTGAATGACTTTATGTGTGTGTATAAGAAATACTTGTAATTCGAATTGAAAGAATTTTCTTTATAAACAAACAATTAAAAAATAAATGGAAGTTTTTGAATATTTTTGTTTTTAACAGATATCAAAAAAAGTTTAAATTTATAATAACTGTAACGTAAACAAATACACAACAAATTTCCGTTTTGTGGATAATTTTTTATTAAATTTTAAACAAATGAAAAATATAAATGCAACTGAAAAAATCGTTAAATGACAGTAAATCTTTTTGAACAAATGTGTAAAAAAGTTAAAATAAATTATTCTTTAAAAAATAAATATATGTGCCTTTATTTTTACGTAAACTGAAAACTTTTTTATTAAGCTAAAAAATGTAAACTACATAATAGATTTAGTGTATAAACATATAATTAATAACTAAAGAATTTTTGCTCCGTCTCTTTGTGTTAGGGTACGGTACGTTATGCTGCATCTACGTACGGGTAATTGACCCTTTACACACGGTTGACAAAACACAAAGCAGTAATTTTTCGTAATTAAGACTAGTGAATGCAATAAACTAAAAGAACTTAACTACGTTACGAATTTTAAATTTAAAATTAGTTTAATTCTTGATTGGTATAAGAAAAAATATAATTCATTTATCTATAAAATATAGTTATATAAAAAAATTATTTCAGTGTTATAACCAGGAGCTGAAACTCAGATACAAATGGGTTTATGTTTAGATTCGGGTTAATCGAAATAAAAAGTTCTTGTTCGGTTCAGGGTTCAAGTTCAACATTTAGAAAAAGTACAAATGTTTTATAAATAGGATTTTTTTTATTTTTTAAAGAAATTTTCGTTTAATTTTATAACTTATATATTTTTTAAATTTTCTTCTTTTAAATTTGTTCTATGTGGCGACAAAATGAATTTTAAGGCCAAAACGGACCTCTAATATTTAGAAAATCGTTCCTTCTTTTTTAGAACTTGTTCAAGTATATCTTCTTCATCATCTTCTGAAGAACAAGATGTTGATTCTGTCATAAAATTCTCTTCTCCTTGAATTTGAAAATTTGAAATTTTTTTTAAAACATGTTTTTTTTAGCATTTTCAACATCTTCTATCTAGATATTTAAATATAATTCTTGTGAAAATGTTTTGTTATCTTTTGTTAGCTCTAATTTAAAACTAAGCCAGACTCTATAAAAATCGCCTAAGGCGCAAAAACTTCTACGAGTTCTTCATAAATATTCCAAATATTATCATTACTACACTTAAAATAGTTTGTGAGTAAAAATAACAGAAAATGTCATATTCAAGAAATGATATTTCATTTCAAACCGGTCTACTTAATTTTCATTTAAATTAAATGCTTTTTGTTATTTATTTTGAAATGTTAATTAATCAATCACATCCATAAGAAACAAATGATATAATCAGTTAAAATAAGTGTCAAAATTTTACCTACCAATTCCTTAAAAAATAAATGTTTTTATCATTTATTTAAAATTGTTTCCCTTTTTGTATTTTTTGATTTTTTTTTGTACAATACAAAATGTATGTATGCATAGCTATAGACACTTTTTGTGTGAATGTGTTTGTGTATTTGAAATGAAAAATTTTGTATATATACACAAATAAACCACAAATTTCTGTTTTGTGGTAAATTTTTATTAAATTTCATACAAATGAAAAAAAAAAATGAAACTGAAAAAAATCGGTAAGTGATAGTAAATAATTTCGAATAAATGTATAAAAAAGTTAATATAGATATTTCTTTGAAAAATAAATGTATGTTCCTTTATTTTTAAATGGAACGGAAAACTTTTTTATTAAACTACAAACAGTAAACTACATAATATTCTGAGTGTACTTGTAGTTTTTGACGTTTTTGCCAATTTCCATGACCTCATATTTCGAAAAACTAAAGGGTTTGGGGGTAGAAAGGTTAATGATTTGATAAACACTACACATTTACAATATTTGTGGTGATTTTCATCAAAATCGGAGATGACAAATCCGAATGCTGAGCTGGAGTTGCCCCAAAGCCTTAAGTAATTTTTAAAAACAGATGTGTACATTTTGAGAGGTTTGTATCAGTGTGGTATGAGAAAGTTTGTACTGGTTAACTCTTTTGCCCACTTTCTTAGAAGCGCTGTTTCTAAATATTTTTCTAATATTGGAAATGGGCGACACCTCTGAATTGAAACATATACAATGTGGATATCAATTTTTTTCTGTAGTACATACTTTTACTGTACGTGTAAATTTCATGAACATGAAAATAACAATTAGAATTTTCTTTCCTTTAACACATATTCAAATTGCAGCGAATTCGCTGGGTGACATCGAAGATACCTTCCTTGTAAGTTGAATATTTTTCTCCCTTTATTCAAGTATTTCGTTACTTCAACCAAAGAAGAAGTAGAATAACAATTGACACTTGAGAACCCTTTTTGCTAAAGTGTTTAGAATGGGTGGCAATGGTTTTTCGCAGTTCCTGTTTGTTTGCTTTTTAACTTTCTGAACGCGTTTTATGGCATGGCTTAAAGCAAACAAAACCAGGCGAGAACACTTGAATAAATTTTTACAACTGCTTTTATTACTGCCACACTATATAAAAAACATACACACACATATACTGCTGGATGACACGGCTTTTGATGTTGCTGATGCTGCTATACTATTCTATACTTTAGAATTTCTATTTACTTTTTGTCGGTTTTTAGCTTTAGCACAAGTTAAAAGTTAAAAAATAAAAAGGAAATAAGTAAACTTTAAGGAAAATCTTAAGAAAAACAAGGAAAGTTTCATTGTGATGCATGTTGCATTAGACTGGACTTAAAATATTTTTTCCCGCAAAAAGAGTGTACCGCCCCCTCAAATTGTTCCTTTTTACGTAAATAATGAAAATCCAAAATCTTAGACTGATAGCCCTAGGTTAAGGCGTGGCACATGCCCACTAAAGTGGCTAAAACCGGTTTATATGGACTTTTCAAGAGACAAGGCACAAAAATATAAGTAAAAATGTTTCATATATGTTTGTCAAATATTGTTTTATTGAAATTAACTTACGTTTACTTATTTCTATGCTTTATAAACATTAAAACTTAATCACAAAGGTCTGATTTATTAATGCTACTGTATTTTTTCCTATAATCAGTTACTACTTATTTGTATAACAGTTTTTAAACATGAGTTTTTTTTTTCAAAAAAATCGCAAAAATACAACTCTGTAAACAAATATCTAATTGCTAAATAAAATGTTGGCAACCACAGGGGAAAGTCAACATCTGATCAGTACACCTATCCCCCGTTTTACACGGTACTCGTTTTACACGTTTTCGATCTTACACGGTTTTTTGTTTGAAGTTAAAAAAAATGATAATACATAGAGATAAAGATAAATGAAATCCATATGTACAAAAAAGCGCATTTTAAACTTACATGCACTTAATTATGTCTACTTGATTTAATTTTACTCATCTGGTAACACTTGTGTTGTACGTATGTATATATGAATATGTAAAAAAGGGAAAGTCCCTTTTAAGTAAGCAAAATATTATTGTAAGTTCTTTATCCATCAGTTAGTTGATTTCAAGCAATAAACAAAGCAGGAATCATAGAAACATTATTGCTATTAAAAGAATTCATTTTGATGGTATTTGCAAAATGGACACAAGAGCTAGTGAAAAAATTTATTTATTAGAATATGATGAAAGCCAAATCATTGGATCTAAGCTGCCTTCCAATGGCCAAATTTTGAAAGTGTTGTTTTATAACATGCGCAAAGTAAAATTGGATCTTCGTTCAAGTGCGTATCTGGTTATCAAAGAGGCTGAAATTATTTGGAATAAAGCTCGTATTCCAGTTCGCCAAATTGATAGAAGCGTTCAAAAAGTCTAAGCTTTATATCAACAATGGAAAAATCTGCAAAAAACGTGCAAACGCAGCACACCACTTCAAAAAAAGCGAGAAGATGAGTTTATTAAAAATATGAATAACTTATTTGACATTGCGCACGGAAATGCGTTAGATTTAATTAAAATAGAAGAAGATAAAGAGTTTTTGAAAAATCAACGTAAAGAAGGTAGACCTGGTGCAATGGTAGGATGCGATCGTTCATTATTTGAAAAAGAAAAGCGAAAAAATATTCGTATTGAGAAAGGGGTATTGCGAAAAGAAAAGCAGAGCGAAGAACAATTCCAAGTATTCCTGACAGCGAATGATTATAGTGACAATACAGAAGAACTAAGTGATGAATACGATAGTGACTATAATACTGATCAAATTGCTAACTGTAACTCTCAACCAAAAAACAGAAAACGAGGAATGACACATTTTATAACTCCAAAGCTTGTTGCGACCTTAGACAAGTGCAAGGTAAGTGACAGGGACGCAGTACGTATTCTGATATCTGTGGCTGAAGCATTGAAACATGATATCAGTACATTGGTAATCAGTAAGACATCGATTCGGCTTTGCCGTAAACAATTTCGTTCGGAAACTGCTACAAATCTGATGATGGATTTTAAAAACAAAAATGTAAATCAAATCACGGTACATTGGGATGGAAAAATTTTTCCATCAATCACAGGAAATGAAAAAGTGGACAGATTACCAGTTGTGGTAACAACAAATGGCATTGAACATCTACTTGGAGTACCTGCCTTGTCAGCTGGTACTGGAAAAGAACAGACAGACGCCGTACTAAAACTATTAAATGAATGGAATCTAACAGAAAAGGTATTTAAAAAGCAATTTTTTTCTTATAACAGTAAATATTACCAACATTTTTTCCAAACAAGGTACAAGCTTTATGTTTTGATACTACAGCGACAAATACAGGAAGATTACAAGGAACTTGTATATTATTGGAACAACACCTCAATAGAGAATTGTTATATCTTCCTTGCCGTCATCACGTGTATGAACTCTTGCTGAGGAGTGCTTTCGTAAAATATGATTTAAAATTAAGTGGACCATCATTAGATATATTCCAGCGTTTTAAAAAAAATTGGCCCAAAATCAATCAGCAAAAATTTGCAAGTGGAATAGTCGATGAAAAAATAAATCTTGCGCTTAACAAAACTGAACAAAATCAATTAGCTCAATTTGCTCATGACTATGTCACTCAACAACATCCCAGGGCAGACTACAAGGAGTTATTGGAATTAAGTCTTATATTTCTTGGTCGAAACACAGAGCCTGTAAAGTTGGAGCGATGCATCATGCCCGATGGATGGCTAAAGCTATATATACGCTTAAGATTTTTCTTTTTCGCAACCAATTCTCAATGTCCTCAGATGAGTCAAATGCTATACAAGATATAAGTGTATTCATTTTGAAAATTTACCACCAGAAGCAGCAGCTTACACCAGAAGCAGCAGCTCTTTCATTTTTTGATAACGCTGTAGACATTGCAGATAAGAGAAAAATGGTTGAGAATCTCAATGAAGAACATAATAATGAGCACAAAAGAATAGTAACCAACTTGATTGAAATAAAACAAAAAAAATTTCAGATTTTGTTAATAAAAAATCATTGAGCTTTTTTGAAAGATTTAATATTGATACTAACTTTCTAAAACTTGACCCTTCCAAGTGGCACAATGAATCCGAATTTCAAAAAGGAATGAATATTGTACAAAACTTACATGTTGTTAATGATACTGCAGAGCGTTTTGTTAAACTCATGGAAGAATATAATGCAGCTTTAGCAAAAAACGAAAAAGAGAAACAATATATCTTGCAAACAGTAACTGATTATAGGAAAAAATACAGTAGCATTAATAAATCAGACCTTTGTGATTAAGTTTTAATATTTATAAAGCATAGAAATAAGTAAACGTAAGTTAATTTCAATAAAATAATATATGACAAATATATATGAAACATTTTTACTTATATTTGTGTGCCTTGTCTCTTGAAAAGTCCATATAAACCGGTTTTAGCCACTTTAGTGGGCATGTGCCACGCCTTAACCTAGGGCTATCAGTCTAAGTTTTTGGATTTTCATTATTTACGTAAAAAGGAACAATTTGAGGGGGCGGTACACTCTTTTTGGAAAAAAAAAAAATTCCTATACAAAAAAAGTCCAGTCTAATGTTGCATATTAAAATCATTACAGCAACAACAAAGTTATCCCAGCAAAATCTTTCATTACCAATTAAGTGGTTATATAATAAAATTAAAAATTGTTACTGTTTATAATACGTCGTCGGTAGTAGTTATTTTTGCTGGACGAAGTCGTTTTAAAACTGATTTAATTTTAAAAATAATATGATGGTGGTAAGTATTTATTTTTTAGTTACAAAAAAGTATATAAGTAATTATTATTAATTTTTAACTGATTATCAGCACATTATAGTGTTAAAAAGTTATTTTGTAAACTACTTATTATTTTTATTTTTGTAATGCATCGGGTAAGTAGTTGCACAAATTTTGTGTTTTTTCCTGCAGCCAATATGTACAACCACTTACAATAATTATCTTGTATAATACAAATACAGGATTTTGACACTAAATTATGTGCAGTCGATTCTGCTAGACTCCACTGCTTATTATTTCAATTTTAGTAATGAGCACTCATTATTGCAATTTTGCTGGGTATATTACAACAATATAGAATGTGGTAAGAAAAACTACATAACGTCAGTTTATTGTTTGCAAAAACGTGTTAGAACGAATGTGTGTGTGTGTCTGAATTAATTTAAGTTAAAGAAATTAAAATTTTTAATTATTAAATAACAATCACACTTTTTTACATTTTCTTAAACCACTATTCAAAATGTAACGAAAATATAAAATAATTGTTAAGTTTCGTTAATTTTTCTGTAATGCCTTTTGATGTGAAATTCCAAATTTATGTCATGGAGTTCAACGAGCAACCACTCGACCGTTGAAGGGGTTGATATTTATTTTAAGTCAAGTTTTTGTTTAATTCTTTGTTGTTGCAACCCAAATAAGAATTGCTTTTTGTATTTGACTTATAACAAAAAAAAAAAAATAATACAAATATTTTTATACAAATAATGTGTTTTTCCTTTATTGTTTTATATCAAAGCACTCGAATTTTGCTATAAAATAATGCCTCTAATAACACTGTACTATAGAAACACAAGAGAACGATGGAAGGTTCAAAAGTTAAATGTTGTTCAACTCTTTAACTGTGAAGTAAAATATAAAATGGTCATAGGGAAAACCATTAAATTATAGTTTATTAGTAAATATTTTTTGATTAACCTGCGGGAAAAGGACTTATCCCAGGACACGCCATGTGACCGGTTCATTGTAATAGGGACCGACCACCTTAACATGGGCTTGTTCTAGGATGGGATGAATTTCCCTCTATTAAGTGTCACAGGACTGGTTTAAAGAACATGTCACACAACTAACCCCAAAGGACATATCACTGCACTCGTACTTTGAAACTCATCACGTGATAAACGCTTTTCAACCGAGCATGTGGTAAGTTTTTTAAGAACCGGTACTGTTTTTACCTAGCACGGGACTAGTTCTTTCAGACCCAATACGTGATAGAGACATTTTATGCCGATTACGTGATAGGTAATTTAGAAACCGCTCCAATTTTCACCTACCACAGAACTGGTAATTTTCACGTGATATAGACTTTTAAATTGTTCACGTGGTAGGAATCGGTCCTTTTTTTCATCTATCTCGTGGTATGTATTTTCAGAACCGGTCTTGTTTTCGCCAATCAGGGGACATGTCCAAATTCCCAACTGACCACTTTTTCCCGTAGGGTGAGAAAGCTCGAAATTAATTGAGAGATGTCATTAACGATACCAGTGCGACATGACACATACGATCGAATGCCATCGAAGTATCTCGAGATAACAATTTACTTCCACTAAATTTGGTAAATACACAGATAAAACAGATTCGTGCTGACAACTGAATTTGCAGCCAATCAAATGGTTCGGTTGTCATAACCGAACTTTTCGGTTGTAACAACTGAAAACCAATTAAGAGATGAGTAATTTAACTGCGACAACAGTATTTTGGTTGCCTCAATAAAAATTCGGTAGTCACAACCAAAAAAGTTCGGTTGCTGCAACTAAACCATTCGATTGACAACAAATTCGGTTGTCAACACGAATCTGTTTTCTGGGTGTATAACGACTCTAAAGATGCAAATGAAACCACGTCTATAAAAGCTGTAGAGTCAATTGCTTATAAGCGAATTGAATCCAGATAATCAATAAAATGGTAACTAACTATGCTTTGAATCATCTTCGAGAGCACTGAGCATATTACGATTGGCAGGTAGTTCTTAGAATTATTATCAGCACTAAACGGTTCCCTCAATATATTTGCGAATTCTGCACGAAGAGAAAAACCCATATGACAACATATTAATGAAAAACACAGCGAATATATAAAGAAATCGGGTTGGCATAGAAGGAGTCTGCCCTTCTTAGAGATTATATAAACATTGGCAACCTTCCCGCATTAGGGTAAGCACGGTACGAACAGATAAAGAGGTTAATAGTACTAGTGTCTTATTTACATTGACATCTACAAGAACCCAACTAGGTTAGGTTTGGTTGAAAAGAATATGGGCCATTCGTCCTCCATGATCATTCAAAATTGGTGACGTACACCTATGCCAGAGAATCGGCATGTTGTGCGCTCTCCAAAAGAACCCAACTAATGGTACGAGTTCATAAGTATGACTTAGGTGACGACCCTCTCTTTCGAGTTCTGGCAGTTGTTGATAACTTTCCAGTAAGAATAAATTTCTTCCACACTTTTCAGATTGAAGTTTATTTGTTCATACGTTAAAAGGGTTGAGAAAGCTAAGCTTCCATGGTCCCCTAATTTTTGCATGAACAACTAACCGCTTTTAATGAATAAATAATACGTAGATCAATGCATTTTTAACTGCCCCAAGATCAAAAAAAAAAAAATACTTTGTACAAATTCACTGTTCCTAAAGAAGCTTTTCACGTCTAAGTACTTTGGAACAATCGGTTCTCGTAGAATTTTAGAATTAACTTAGTTATGAAATAAATGAAACAGAGATCGGTTGATATGTGTAAACTAAACATAGTGAACGAGATTTCTGTTCCATCCCATTTTCTGCATTTTGTGTTACATTCCTATCGAAATCCGTATTTTTTTGTTGTTTTCATTTTGTTTGTTCCCAGTTTTATTCCACTTCGTTTCCTGTTATAATACCCTAGATCACTGGGGTCCGGGTGACCATGTTAAACTAGTAATAAAACTACAGGTCGCATACAACATGTACAAATATTTTAACGGCATTTGGTACGTAAGTACAATTGACCCAGGTACGAAACCTAATAAATTTTATTAGATTCAGTAAATATTAAAACCTACCTCCCATGGAATGATATTTTCTGAATTGGTGTTTAGTTTTGTTTAGGCCCACAAAACCGCCGGTATCTGGATAAAATGTTGGTATTGAAGTCCCACCTCCGAATTTGAAGAAATTCTGACCATAATTCGACCTAGTGCTTATATGAACCCAAATTCCTGAATCCAATGGAATTTGGTCAGAATCTCTTTAAATTTACACCTACCTCTCATAGGAAGGTTCGCCCAGAATACAAATATGTGCTGACAATGGAATTAATTGATTAATTGAGTTAATCGAACGGTTTAGTTGTCGTGACTAAATTTTTAATTTAGCAACTACCCAATTTTTATGGAGGCAACCGAAATTCTGTTGAGATAGTTAATGTACTCATATCTAAATTTGTTTTCAGTTGTCACAACCGAAACATTCGGTTATCTAACCGAATCATTCGCTTGGCTATCTTAAACGAATCATTCGCTTGGCTACAAATTCTGTTGTCAGCACGAATCTGGTTTCTTTGTGTTCCATCTGAATTACGCTTGAATGGTATTTACACATATAAAACCTTAGATATGTGGTTGAAATTTCAGTTGTGAAAGTTTTAAGAAAATCAGACCACATTCAGACCTAACATAGTTCTCATATAAACCCACATTTCCTGAATTTGATTAAATAAAGTTGTTGGGAAATTTCGTTCTATATATTCCGACCTATTCATAAAAAAGCTGATCAGAACCATTCTAGCATATTGGAACAATCCCGATTTCATAAAGCTGCCCACAGACGAGTGCCTTAGGCGTGTGATTTGTTCGTGCTCGACAAGTTGATGGTGCCAACACAAATCAAAAGTTATTTAAAATTTTTCAATTTCTTGTTATTTTTTCGATGTGTTAGAACATTTGACAATTTTAGTTTACAACCAAACGTCTAAGTGCAAGCAAAAAAAAGTTTTTATAGATTTCAGGAGTTGTAATTTCCATATTTTTTTGATAATCATTCGTCCACTTGCTTTTTTTAATTTTCTTTTATATTTTTTGTTTCGTACACAAATAAATTATAAAAAGAGCAATTGCATTATCCGCTCCAAAAATCATGTTTTATTTTTTACGTTTAAGGTTATTGTGATTTGTTCGTCGTGTGTGGAGAAATGGTACTCGAAAATCCCTCGTGTATAGCCACCTTCATTTAATTCATTTCGCTTTACCTGATTACAAATCAGGTTTGTGTCTGTTGCTTACGAGGTTAATTTTACATATTAACAGGGTTCAAATTATTCCATGCAACATAGAGCATATTAAGTTTGTTTTTACCAATTAAAATTGCATTTTTAATTTTATTTCGTTCTCTGTGTTTTGTGTTCTTTTTCCAGCACGTTCCACGTTACATTCCATATTGGAACATTGTTCCATCTCAAAACGTAATGTAAGAGGGGACAAGTGGAGCGGAACCATTTGATGCTCAAACCTGGTAAAGAATTTGCATTTAAAAATCAATGAGCCCAAAATTTCTGAATGAGAAAATTTAAGGTTCTTTTTACAGCCTTAATTATAATTCGTGATAAAAGTATATTGCACTCCAGGTTTTGGAACCAGCTTGTGCCTGATCGAGTGAGCCATTTCCATATATGCTCAGATATGTTTCATAATTTCCAATCATCAAATTTTATTTTTCTTATGTGTACTCAAAAGAAAAAGCTACCCTCGTATAATAAAATAACAAACATTATACACAGCACAGTAAGTTAAATACAAAAATAAAATAGAAAATCAAAATATACACAAATTTAAGTTCACAGTCAGTATTGGTAACTATTCTTGGTCTCTATACTCTTTTTTCTGCAAATAATCAAGTGAATTTTCCATAACAATTCTACACCATGGACGGTTGGCTGAATGAAATGAAATAAACGAGTGTGCTATTGCTTACTCCAGCAATATATAAAATTGTCAACAGCGAGAAAAAAAAATACTTTCAGACTTACATAACTATTGTTGTAGCGGGAGTTGTAGTTGTTGTATTAGGCGAACACAAAAAATAGTGGTAGTGCTACAACCAACAGTTGTATCACAATTTATGGTTTAATATGCACCTACTGTTGTCGGTCGTAACTCTAAAAGCAAGAGTTAGCCAATTGTGACAAGCCAAAGGAAGTAGAAATATTTTTACAAATAATTACTATTATGTTTGTGTTTCAGAAAAAAACAAAAAAAAAAAAAACAAAAAAACAAATAGCTTTGTTGTTATTTCTGGTGTTAGCTATAAAAAATTCTTTTGATTAAATTTTGTAATATTTATTTTTTAATTTACGCTTTCTGATTACAAAGTGATTAGTAAATAACAACGAAAAAGTTTTTCAAATATTTTAATTTAATCAATTTAAATATCTTTGGATTTACTTATAGAGAAGCACTGTTTAAGGAGCCCCACCGAACTGTAATTTTTCAGCTAGATCAACTACTGAAACTATGCCGAATGTCATAACTCCACTTACTAACAACATACAGAGTTACAACAACTGATGAATTTTACACAACTATTTTTAAAACTTTTACTTAGAAAACTACTTACTTTACAATTTTTTGTATATCAGTATTTTGAATTACACTTTTCAATAATATCAGATTAACTATAACTAACTTAACATAAGCCAAAAGAAAAGTTTTTAAGCTTAAAAATCAATACAAGCAAAAACAAAAAAACAAAAAAACCCTTAATTCCAGATGAACAAAATAAAATTGAAAACTTGTTTCCCCTATTTTATTTGATTTACCATATAAAGGTAAAGTATTTTCAAAAGCTCTTGATTTGATGAATAATTTTAGTTTAAGTGTATTGCAATAAACTCAACTTAGCAAAAGTTTCCAACTACCATACAGTACATAATTGCATTAAATTGTAACATTTACCATTGCGGTTGGTTCGATACATTGGAATATGTATTGTACAGCAAATAACAAGTATCACAACATTTTTTTTCTGTTATTGGTGTTGTTTGTTTTCTCATTGTATGCATTTTGCCAGGGTTATAATTTTTTGATTGGATATTTATTTGAAACTACAATAATTATGGTTTTGATTTAGGTACTTTAAAAAGTAAATAAATTTTCAAAGAAAATAATTTATATGGTGCCATATATTATGATATCATTCTTGATAGGATCACATATATTGTTTGATAATATTTGATGATGATTGAGGTTCTATAGATTTGTATAAACTAAGATAAATTACAATAAATATATACACTCACCAAAAAGAGTCTGTAATGTTGCTGTTATTAAGGGAAATTTTGCTAGTTTGAACCCAGCGGTATTTTTTTTGTTAATCTTAGCAACACGTATCTGCTGACGTGTAGTACAATAAAATTATTAGAAAAATTAGTAGCCACTACTAAATTTTATTAAGCCTTTGTAAAATGAAACTTAAAATCGGTTTGCTAAAATTAGCAAAAAAAAAAAAAGTACTAAATATTATTAAATCGAGAGCAGATCAATAAGTCCGTGACTTTTCGAACTTCCCTCGTAGTTATATGAAATACAACACTGCTCCCATCAAGTACCACCTCGTGGATTTTTTTAAAAATGGTAAAAAGTGAATTTCGAGTGCTCATTAAACATTATTTTTTGCAAAAAAAAAAAAAACCGTCAATCAAACCAAGGAAAAGCTTGATAAATACTTTGGGGACTCTGCGTCAGCGATTTCAATGGTAAAAAAATGGTTTACTGATATTCGTTGTAGCCTTACAAGCACCGAAGATACCGAACGTTCTGGACGCCCAGTTGAGGTCTATATACCCAAATCAATTGAAAAAGTTCACGATATGGTGTTGGCCGATTGGAGATTGAATGTGCGATAGATTGTTGAAGACTAAGGCATCTCACATGGCTCAGTGGTTTCAATTTTGAACGATCACTTGGGTATGAGAAAGCTTTCCGCAAGATGACAGCCGCGTTTGCTCACAATCGTGTCGCAGCTTAGTTTCCATGGCAAAAATCCATGAAGTTGACTATAAATTGCCCCCTAATTTGCCTTATTATCCGGATATAGTCCCCAGTGACTATTTCCTATTTCCAAACCTTAACAAATGACTCGATGGAAAGAGATTTAGCTCTAACGATGAAATTATTGATCAAATAAATTCCTATTTTATGGACATTGAAAAATCCTGCTGTCAAACGCAAACTAAATGGCGGAACTTTCTCAAAATTTGACAGTAGTCTATTAACAGGTGGCAATTGATGGGAGTAGTATTGGATTTTATATAACTACGAGGGAAGTTCATAAATCACGGACTTATTAATCCGCCCTCGTATTAATAAAAACACAATTTTTTAATATTTTGGAACATTCGTGTTAACATATGACTATGTATTAGGCCATTTCAGATTGTATTGCTTTGAATTTTGTGTCCCATATTAATAATAAAGGGTTTTCCAATAGGTACTTGACAGCTTGGAATGTAATTTGTGAACACACTATTTCACTGATCATCTAACTGTTACATTCCTTTTTTCAGTAAACTCAACATTGGTTTGGTGAAAATCCACAACTGCTTCATGAATCACCACTTCATCCTCAAAAAATAACTGTTTGGTGCGGATTGCATCATTGGGCCATATTATTTCGTCGACAATAAGGATCGTTATCGCGCCATGATTACCGATTATTTTTGGCCCGAATCGAAAAACATGGACTTGGACGACATGTGGTTTCAACAGGACGGTGCCACAAAACATGCAGCACATGTTACAATCGATTTATTGAGGAGTAAGTTTGGTGAGCGTGTTATTTAAAGAAATGGACCAGTCAATTGTCAAGTCCTTATGGAAAACCCTATATATGACAGATAAAACAATATTAATATGGTGATGTACATATATATTCTTATATATAAAAGAGTTGTAAGAAATCAAAATATCAGATATATTTTTATATCGTGGCATATATATGTACATTAGACCGTACCTCAAAAAAAAAGTTCACCGTACACCCTCAAATATAAAGTATTTTAACAAGAAAATTTCAAAAATGTTTTTTTTATTTTTTTTGGCCGAACGTAGGGGTCGCCATTTTATATTTTTCGTTATATCTTCGCCATTTACCGTCGGATCTTAAAGTATTGTATATCAATGTTTTTTGTCTCGCGGAGACCGATGTTTTCCTCGAAGGAGCCATTGACCTCAAGTAACCCGTTCTAGTATTAACCCACCAGATCTCAGTTGCTACCACCTTAATGTACTGCCCTAATATTTTAAAATGAAAGCTCGCAAAAAAGCAATAAACTTTTGCTAGGAAAGTATTCCAATAATTCGAGCGGAACCATTATTTTATTTTTTTTTAATTTTTTTTGTTGCCGAATGTAGGGCATTTTTAATTTTTTTGTCATATCTTCTGTATTTACAGTGGGATCTTAAAGGGTTATATATCAATGTTTTTGTCGCAATGATACCAATTTGATACATCAAAAATCATTGACCTTAAGCACACTTTTATACTACTTAAGGGGTAACACCTATAAAAAAAACCTATAAATAAAAACTTCCTTTTCTCTAGATAATTTAGTTGCTCATCGGTGACCGCCATAGAAGATTCATGTACAGCTTATCCGTGCCATTCTCAAAACACCGATCGTTTTGTTCATGTAGTACATGAATCTTCTGGGGCACATTTTTTCCAAACTTGACAGCCGCCAAAAATACAGCCAACTTGAATCACGTCAAAATATGATTGATTAAAATTTGTGTTATTTTATAAGTGATCCACGGCACTCAGCATAATTTAACCAATTTTAGGTGGATCGCTCTGAAACATACACTTTGTATAGAAAACTAAATTATCTAGAGAAAAGCGTATGAGTTTTTGGGTATATAATTTTTGACAAAACAGCGAAGTGTTAAAGTCAAAATATCTACTTTTTTACTCTTAAAGAAACAGCTCTAAGTCAAAAAGTATTTGACCTATCAAAAGCTCCTACGCGCATCCATAGATAATTTAGTTTTCCATATGCATTATAAATTTCAGAGAAATCCACCAAAAATTGATTAAGTAATGCTGCGTGCCGTGGACCTCTATTGTAAATATACTATCATTTTGTAAAACTTTGTGTAAAACAAATATTTTTTTGTACTGCTTCATAAATCTTGTGAAAACCAATCTTTGTTAACACATCTCCGTAAATAAAAAAAGGAAGTTTTTATATATAGGCTTTTTACATAGGTGTTACCCCTTAAGTAGTATAAAAGGGTGCTTGAGGTCAATGATTTTTGATGCAACAAATTGGTATCATTGCGACAAAAACATTGATATATAACCCTTTAAGATCCGACTGTAAATACAGAAGATATGACAAAAAAATAAAAATGCCCTACATTCGGCAACATAAAAAATTAAAAAAAAAATAAAATAATAGTTCCGCTGGAATTATTGGAATTCTTTACTAGCAAAAGTTTATTGCTTTTTTGCGAGCTTTCATTTTAAAATATTAGGGTAGTACATTAAGGTGGTAGCAACTGAGATCTGGTGGGTTAATACTAGAACGGGTTACTTGAGGTCAATGGCTCCTTCGAGGAAAACATCGGCCTCCGCGAGACAAGAAACGTTGATATACAACACTTTAAGATCGGACAGTAAATAACGAAGATATAACGAAAAATATAAAATGGCGACCCCTACGTTCGGCCAAAAAAAAAATAAATATTTTTGAAATTTTCTTGTTAAAATACTTTATATTTGAGGGTGTACGGTGAACTTTTTTTTTTTTTGCCTGTAAGGTGGTACGGTCTAATGTACATGTATACTGTATGACAAACAAAATAAACTTTTTTAATCGGGTATATTTAAAAATAAAAACGAACCCCAGTTTGCAAGAGAGAAGAATATTTTTTTTTTAAATTATTGAGAACATTTTGTTAGAGAAGAATTGATGGTCATAACTTAAATCAGATTAAACTATGTAGTTTCTGCATATTTATCTTTTCCAACACAATTTCTTTAGACTGACGAAATGCATCACAAAGCTTTTCAAGCATTTGAAACTTAAAATTCTATAATTCAAAAAGATGGTTGCCGGAATAATGTTCGAACATTGTGTGGTATTTCTCATCCCATATGTTGTCCCATAAAAGTGTGATATTTCTAAACTAAAACATGCATTTACATAAATTTTCTAGTGATTTTTTTGTTTTTCTTTGAGTGAAAATAAAAGAGTTGAGTTATTCATGTATTCCCACACTGTAGCCATTAACTGAAAAAGAACTGCAGTTGTAACTTAAAGATTTACGACAATTCTTTTCTGTGTTTTCCTGACCGAAAGAAAAATATGACTAGGAAAGAAAAACGAAAAATGATTCAAACTCAAGCCAATATTATCTACAACAGTTCATTGTTATATATGAACTTAGTATGAATTTGTGTGTGTGTGTGTGTGTGTTTCTCTAAGACTAGTTGTTGTTAACGTACTACAAGTAGTAGATATAACTGTGCATAATGTTTACCTAATCCTTCTTTTTTAAGTTTCTGCTAATATACAAAAAAACTATGGATGAAAAAATAGAAGCGAAAACTTAAACAACTCTTACTGTAACTTTTGTATGTCATGTTGCTCTAGTGTTGACTTTATTGTCTTTACAAGTCTTCTTCCCAAAACAGGAATAAAAATTGATTGCAGATACCACACGGTTATAGATGAGAAAATATTTACGATATTATACAAATAACATAGTACTACGTTCGCAATCATTTATGAATTAACAAGGAGGGTCTGCTATGTGGTTAACTCACCTTTGGATGAAATATTTTGTTTTTTTTATATTTCTTCCAAAGCGACTATTGCTAATTGGTATCAAGTGAAATGTATTTAGAAGATTTTTGCTAGGCCCATAGATTCTAGAGTGTCGATGCCTTTTTATATGAAATGTTGATGTTGCGGTTACAAGTTGATTTTCAATTTGAATTATTTAGAAAAAACTTCTAACAGTTAATAATATTCCGCAAAAACTTAAGAACTGAAGCCTTAATGGAGTTTAAAACAAATATAATGAGTATATTTAAAATAATAATAAGACCGCTAATAGAGTAAATTTTTTACAAATTTTACTTGTGGATGTCATAGGTAGGTACTAGAGGCTCAGGTGTGAAATGACATAAGGGAACAAATGAAAAAAAAACAGGATACGAAAAACTGCAATATGTGCAACTGCGCGTATTTCGGATAAAATTTTGTTTTGACAATTTAGATGTCAATGAGAAAAAGATGTAAGCTCCAGAAAACGGAGTTATGAAACTTCCTTTTTGATTTTGGCAAGGAATAAGGTCAGGCATGTGATTTGTAGTTTTTGGTAAAAAAGCAAACAAAAGTGTAACACAACAATGGCACTAAATTTTATTAAGTTTTTTGTAAATATTATTACAAAGTTATAAAAAGGAAATTAAAATAAAAACCAAGTATGTACACCAACAATGACCTCTGCCTGGACTCAACGATTGGAGCAGCGGCATCCGCACCACCAGGTCTGGGGTGCTAGGTATCCAAAGGATTTTTTATGTGTACTCATACAGTATAGAACCCGTAAAACAAGACGGACATTATAAGACGCTCTACAACGAGAAAAAGGTAAAGTTTTAGTTTTAGTTTTGTTCATTTTATAAAAAAAGGGTTAAAGTCCCATAGATGGAAAGTTTTGTTAAGGAAAAACATTTTTAGTTGTAAATACCTCATCAAACCAGTATCTTCTTTGAGTGTAGAAGGTGCGCATCTAGGGAGGACTTGTTAGTTTCCCCGAATAAATGTTTACTTTACATTGAAGTAAAACAAAATTTTATGCTAAAGCTAACTAAATACACGTACGAGCATACTGAACGTAGGACACGTAGACAGACGGACAAACCTTTTGGGTAACCACGAGCGTGCAGGCACCTGTTTGTTTATCTGCCGGAAGATACTTGTGAACCAACCAACCTGTTGAGAGATTTTAATTTTTCTATGCTTACCGGTATTCAAAAACGCTTTGATATTGATAATGTAATTTATAATAATTTTGGAAAAAGAAATATTAATATATGCATTTATTTTTATTGCTAAAATCCGGAATTTTTCACTATCGTAGTTCCTTTAAATTTAAGAAAGTTTCGCTTTTTATAAGACATTTTCTATTTTTTTTGAATTTATTCTTAAACATTTTTTTTATTTTTTTTTTTATTTTTTTTATTGGCTAATTGGCATGAATTTTGTATTTTATTTTACCAATAAACCCAAAATAATGTTTATAACGTTCGACTGAAATTTTTTTATAGCGTTATCATTTACAAAATGAAGGACTAAAAAAAGTGGTAGTAGGATAGGCAAAGGGACGACGCGGTGGGTATTTTTGGGATATCCAAGTGATAAGCAGTGGATATCAAGGTGAATCTCGAATGAATTTCAAGTGGGAGAGACCCCGGCTTGGCTTAACATCCGGCAAAGAACTTGATTTGTATATTTTTGGTTGGAAATTTCCTAAAGATGTCTTCATGACGCTCTAGAAATTACCCTGCGCGAAACAAGGGGTCAGTTAGGAATTAGGAGCTGTCCTGTGATAATTGAAAACAGGAATAGTTTCAAAAATACATATCACGAGATAGGTGAAAAGAGGACCGGCTCCTAAAATACCTACCACGTGAACGGTTTTAAAGTCTATATCACGTGATGGGTCTTAAAGTACCAGTTCTGTGGTAGGTGAATACAGGATCGGTTTCTAAAGTACTTATCACGTGATCGGTATAAAAAGTTTCACGTATTATGTCCATAAGTACTTGTCCCGTGATAAATAGTTCCGGTTCTCAAAAACCTTGCAGCATGCTCAGTTAAAAAGCCTCTATCACGTGATGTGTTTAAATGTACGAGTCCTGTGATACGTTATTTGGGGTTGGTTATGTGACATGTTTTTTAGACCAGTCCTGTCATGAAGACGTTATTATGGCTTTGACATTGGACATGCTTTTGATATCTGCCATAAGCAATCCACAATTGTTATTATTTATTTTTCTTTAATAAAGACTACATGTAGACATATTAGTATGACAACATTTTGTATATCATGAATATTCGTAGATTGCCGGGCATCATTTGGGTAGGTGGGTCGGCGGCGCGCCCTTATCAAAATATAGGGATTTTGGAACAAATTACAAAAACATTTTTTTTTAATATTATGTGTTAACACAGCATTTTATGTAAGGAACTTTGTTTTTTTTGGCATAGTTCAAAAACTCTTTTTTGGGATATTTTGCATTTTTGTATTCAGCAAGCTGAAATTAATAACAAGTGCTGGGTTATAACATAACATTCAAAATCAATTTTTTTTGGGCTTTTTCTAAAAATTATAAATTTCTATTTTTTGCGCTTGAAGTTAATATTATACGATTTTTAGCCTAGACATTTTAAATCCTGTTTTACCAAATTCTGACCGGAGTTATACTAAAATTGTTTCCCCAATATAATTCTCTGTCACCCTAATACTCATACATAAGAACTAGCCACAGAGTATACAAAACGCATACACACAGGCATACTCGTATGCAACAAAATATGTTAAGTAAATTGTTAAACATTTTATTTGTAGTATAGAATAACTACACCCAGAGAAAAGATTGGTTGCAATTCGATCAAAACTATTAACATTTATTTGTAAGGATTTTATTTTATTTGGAATAACCTATACTCCATTATTATACAAAAAAATATGGCATTGGTAATTAAAAAGAGGGATAATTAACCAAAAAGGATACTATTATCCAATTATTGGTATTTCCAATCAACTTTACGAATAAATTGGGTTTATAAATTGGGTACAGTAGAAGAAACCATAGGGAATGTACTAGAAAATTAGTACAATATATCAAATTTATTAAAGAATTGTCGATAATCGAAAGTGATAACAACAAATGCGGTTATCCTGATGAAATATATTATTTAATTAGGGTTTTAGTTGAACCAATCGAATTATGGATTGTATTAACTGTAGAAGCCACTAACGATTGGCATTTGTAAACGAATTTTCTTCTAAATTTATTTTCCTAAAAAATTATTTAAATTCAAAATAAGTCATCAAAATTTGTAAGTGTTTATGGGCTAGTGGCTAGAGAGCTAGCCTACTACTCCTAATTTCCGAGTTCACATCCCGTTAAATGCAACATTTAAAAAAAATATTTTTTTTAACTAAAATTAAATATTCAAATGTTTGAATAACAAATATACCAAAGAAAATTAAATTAATTTGTGCTGCAGTAAGTAAGAGTGTGAATTATGATACCGGAAAAATCTAAAAATATGTTTTTTTTTAAATAAAATTTTGTGGAACGTAATAATAATTATGTGGAAAATAAATGTTAAATTAGACAACTGAATATTGACTTTCACAACTAAAACTATTATTTAATATGAAAAAGTTGTCGTAACGGCCAGAATTCGATTGGCTACAAATTCGGAGGCCATAACTGATACAGTTTTCTGGGTGTAGAACTGGTATTAGTAGTTGTTTGATATATTTGTGTTTATATTTTAAATTCAGTTTAACGACTGTCCAACGATGTCTCTCATGCTGCTCGAATCGTTCACTTGGTTTTTATATGTGACAAGGTTCGGCATTTTTCTAATAGGTTTTTCAGTAATTCCAATTGATTTTCTTTGCAGGAACAATTGATTTTTTTTTTGCAGATTTCTAAATTGATTGGGTTTTTTAAATGGTTTCAGCATCAGGGAAATTTGCCTAAATTTGTGGAGAAAAGTCAAAAAATTTATTTTAAAATCAATGGAATTTGCTCAATTTTCTGCTCTTTTCTCTCAATATGGAGTCCGTTGCATCACTAAGAATGATGGTATCTTTTTAACTAATTCTTGAACACATATTGTACAAAAATCATATTCATTGTTATTTAACTTGTGTGCATTTAAAGTTTGTGTATTAAATTGTGTTTACAAATAAAAACTTATTATTATAAATAAATACACCAAGTACAATTTGAATTAAATTTCGGGAGGCGATCTAAATTCCACAAAGGGTAATCATCTCTTATTGAAATTGGCAAAATGGGTTATTATACAAATGCCGGTTAGATGGGTTTATATGAGGACTAGGTCTAAATATAGACAAATTTTCTTAAAGTTTAGAAGCATTATTTTACCGAGTTGCGTGCCCATCCAATACATTCTTTCTTCATAACTTTTTAATCACCGAAAGGTGTAGCTTTTAATATACCTGAGTACATTTTGAGGGTCACCGTCTCCGACGTAATTTCAGAACTGCACTTTAAATTTAACCACCGAACGCTTGAATGGTTCGACTACTGCATCAACTTCCATTTTGCTAGAAGAAACTAAATTATTTTAAACTGAAATTATTTTTATGATAATTTTCAGTATTGAGATTTTTACTCCAAGTTTTACACTGTTTACAGTTGGAAATTTTCACAAAAATGTTTGACTTCTCGAGAATAAAAGTATGTCCACAGTTTTTCCATCATGCATCACCAGATACTGTTAATTCTGCAGAATATGCATCGCCTTGGTGTTCAGAAGTGAAATTTTTTCTCTTCATTACCAACTTGTTGAACAAGTTTTTTGGTGGCTGTTTACACAGGAGTTTATTTATGGTTTTTATAATTAATTTAATTAATCGTGGGCGTTGCGGCGTAATGTTTGTTGTGTTGGACTATTACACAGAAGTTTACGATTCCCAGCTACGGCAACATCAATTTAGACAAATAATTTGTATGAGTTTTTATCCCTCATACATATCGCAACGTCCTCCTTTGTTGTTTCCATGACACTTAAAAGTAAAATAACATAACAGGGATATAAACTTAAAAGCTTCAAAAATTTCTCCAACGTTCCATCAGATGGCGGCCAACAACTATTCTAAGAATTATCATCTCCTTATCAGTGTTGCCATGTTTGCAGCACTTCATTTTTTACCACCTTTCATCTCTTGTAAAAGGGATACAACCTTTTCAAAAGAAAGCAACACGTTATCTTGAAGGAAGAATTTCCTGAGTGGTGCTTCTCATAAAAAAGTCGACTGTATTGGAATGTCCAAAAATCCACAATATTTTGATAAGTATTTCAACCCTTAACCGATAGCTCTCATGACAAACCCTACACACGGACTAGAATTTATGGTACGAACTCCACATTTATCACCAAACAAAACAATTTTGAAAGCAGGTCCTCGTTCAGAAGCAGTTTCAAACTTAACACTTCCGTCACATATTTACACTTAACGTATACAGAAATTGCTGGAAATATTGTAATAAAGTATAAAATGCGATAGTCAGCAGACAAATCACGTGGTACTAAGATTTCCTTTTGCATTATGAATTTTTTCGCCGATGCACTGATACTCTATCCTGAGGGGAAAAACGGCCAGTTTGGAATTGGGAACTGTACCGTGATAGGTGAAAACTGGGACGGTTCCGAACATACATATCACGCGAGAAAAGCGGATCAGTTCTTAAAGAACTTTCCACCTGACTAGTTTAAAAGTCATGACATGTCTTTTTAGACAAGTCCTGTGACATGTCACAGAGGGCAATTGACCCCCTCCTAGGACAAGCCAATGTTAAAGTGACCAGTCGCATGACCGGTCCCTTTCACAATAAATCGGTCACGTGACGTGTCCTGGGATAGGTCCTTTTTCGTTTCAATCGTTTTTGAATTAAAAACATTTTTGTTTCTTTAGTATCGATATTGCATGTTAGAAGATGCCCTCATTTGTGTGCTACACTTTTTTCACGAACAAATCACAGGAGAAAGTGTAACGGAGCTCACAAGATTACTGCTTGGCTTGCCTGTCTACTAGACTAAATAATACTTTCAGCTGACACTTCCCCCTCTTACATTCAAACTCTCTGCCATGTCATTACAAATGTTCGTATAGCTTCGAGAATATTCGGCGGATGGACAAGCAATTTGTTGTACATTACAAAAATTATAAAAATTCATTTTTTAAAAATCTTAACTTAATGACAGTTTGCTGTAAAAGCAATCTTTTGAACAATCTTTATTTCAAAAGCTTTTGTAATTTATTTCGATTTGTACGAGACCTTGTCAAGAGCAATCATGTATGTATGCTTATGTGTATGTAATTGTTCATTGTCGATAGATTTATCTTTTGTGTATTGGTACAGTAAATTAAGAACCACGCACACTATGATTGTATCAATGGGAATAGATTTACAATACAAATTTCTTGCCATTTAAATATATAGGAATGTAAAGTTTTATTTTTATTGTTGATCTTTATAATTTTTTTTATGAATTATGGAAAATTTTTGAAATGAAAAAGAAAACTTCACTATAAAAATCACATTTGCTACGGTAAGTAATTACTTAATATGTTCTAATTAGCTTAATTCAATTTCAAGCAATAGATACCGACCAGTGCTTACATACCCATATGTTGGTGTTATCAACTTTTTGCTTTAAAGTTGTGAGTTAGTAAGAGTTAATTATAATTAACACCTTAAAAGAAAGGCTCAGCTTTCCGGAAAATGCATGCAGTTTGGCTAATATTTAATAATTTTTCTGTGTATTCTCTATGATTACAAAATATAATAAAAAATATTTAATTTGAAAAAATTTCCATGATCTTACACCAGACTAAAATACATTTCTCTATACATATAATGTATCGTATTTATTTTTTTATTTCTTATTTTAAATATTCCTTAAAATTAAGGGAACATTTAAAAAAAGTTTTTCACTGTTTGTTTAAAACAATAATGTTTTAGAAACTGATATTTTAATAACTCTTTGCTAAAGTGACTTTGAAAAGTTTTTTCATCTTTATTTAAAGTGATTTGCATAATTTACTACAGCAGAAACAAATATTCAGCTGTGTTTCGGTGAAGATAAAAAAAATTTACATACAGATTAAAATTTCGCCCCAGGACACTTTCTTTAACCAAAACAAAAAAAAATATAATAAAAAATAGAGGCAAGTAAAAGTTTATTGAAAAAATTAAACCTTAATGTTTGTTGTGTAGAAATAAGAATTTAAAAAACTTCTAATAATTATTTTTTATGTATAGAAGGACTCAATTTTTTTTAACACATACATTATTTAAACGCTTTTGTTAAGACTTTGCAATGGTCACCTTTTATAATATTAATATTTAAAAAAAGGCTAGAGATATTATATTAAAAAAGTAAATTAAAATTTTTATTGTGACTAAAAACATTTAAATGAAAGAACGAGGTTCATAGGACGTATGATTTATATTTGTGTCTATATTTAGAATTAATTATACGCCTACGTATCCATTGGAATTGATTTAAAGATGTTAATAGTTAGCGTGGATCGCATTTGGTCTTTAAAGAAGTTTCGCAATTTTTGGATAGATGAAAAAAATATTTTTAAAAATTTTCAGTCAATTTAGTATTGATTTTCAAGCTGCGCTTTTCAAATGAAAATCTGAAATTTTCGAAAAAAGTGAAATATTGTTATCAGAATCACAAATTTTTCATAAAAAATCATTTTTGAGTTTTTCTTAAAATACGTTCTCACTGAAAGCAAAACATGTGTGTTCGTTTTTTCAAGTTTTTGATTTAAAATTTTTATAAAAATTGAAAGTCAAAAACTTGAAAAAAATGAAATACCTGTTTCGGGGTCCATTTTAAAGGTGTTATTATGGGGTTATGTTAAATTTTGACTTCTCGACTGTGTCACATTTTAAAAAGTCTACTTTTACATATTTTGTTCTCCTAGATCGGAAGGTTGATAAAAAAGTAAAACAATTTAGCATTTGGTTTTATTTTTCCACCACAAATTCAAATTTCATCAAAATCGCAGAGTTTATGTTGGGGTAATTTTCTTGTTAGACAAATCTTATAGCTTACCGATCGACACAGAATAATTTTTAAGTCCGTCCGTTCTCCAAATTTAACATTTTTAAGCACCAGTTGTATTAAAGTTTTATCAGGCCCAAAAGAAAATGTTAAAGCCAAGTGCACTTGTTTTGTTATAACAAATCTCTATCATACACTTATTCCTTATTATGTTAAGAAAAAATATTGATTTTAATCTACAAGAATTGTATGACTTCTTACGTCTCATACTTTGAAGTACTTTGTCAGAAAAATCTATAACTAAATTGTAATCTCTAGAGATTCTTAGAATTGTATATGCTTCTTCTTTATCTTTAAAACTTCTTTAATAATCTTATCTTAAATATGACAAATGTATAAAAAGCAAAAGTTCATATTTTTTTTATAAAAAAGCAGCTTAAATATTGTAAATGCATTTCTTCGTCTTGGCTTTTTTTTTTATCAACAATAACTATACACAGATGACATGTTAAATTTATATATCTCTCAACTTGTTCATGGATCTTAAACATGTTGGAATTGTACACCAGCTAGCACACACACCACAAATACTAGATGTAACATATACAAACTAAAAAAAGGATAGAAAAAATTTAAAAGTCAATGACATTGTCCAATGTTAACTATCATTAGATGATGATGAGGAATACATATTTATTTCTTGAATGTAAATCGTAAAGTAATGTAAATTGAAACATAAATAATTTATATTATTGGTTGTATGTAGAAAAATAATAAATAAGGTCAGTTTCAGGTTGATAAATATGGTCTAATCTGTATTTTCCTCTATATTTATATTTTCTTCTTCCTTTTGATTTATAATCATTTTGCTAGTTGCTCTTAAATTACTTGTAAATTTTATCTGCATTAATTATTGTTTTCTAAATACTACTAAGAAACTAAGCTGGCTACACAATTTGCTTAAATAGTATTTAGATATTTAAATGGAATTTAAAGTCATATCATAAAAAGTAGAGTTTTGTATAAAATATTTATAATTATTTTATTTATTTATTTATTTATTTATTTATTTATTTATTTATTTATTTATTTATTTATTGTCATATCCTGCACAACAAGATTTAATCTTATAATTACAGTACAGGAATTACCAAGCAAAAATAATAATGACAATTGTTAAAACATATTTAGAAATAGATTGCAATTAGGTAAAATATTATTAAAGCTTAAATTTAAATTACACAAGAGTAAAAAAAAATAATAATAAAAAATATTTAAAGTCAAACAGGAAAAGTAAGAAAATATCAAGAATAATTTAGAAAAACAAATTTTTTAAAATGAGTAACGTTGCTGTTAAGTTGTTGGTTTTGTGGAAGCATATTCCAGAGACGAATTGCATTTATATAGAATTGCCACTCAGATACTAGACAATGATGTCTTGGTAAAATAATCTTTTTGCCCCTATTAGACCGAGCAAAACGA